>JAVYIG010001308.1:0-356228 GCA_035222895.1 Strongylocentrotus droebachiensis
ATACCCAACAATATAGGCGCGGGGCATTGAGTAATACCCAACAATAGGCGGGGCATTCAGAAATACTGAACTATAGGCGGGGCATTGAGTAATTACCAAACAATAGGCGAGGCATGGAGTAACACCCAACAATAGGCAGTGCACCTGCGCGGGGGAGGGTTCCCTCCGTGCGGTACTTTTCATGTCACTGTCATCAACAACTGGCTCACGACACGTCAACCGTGGATAGCCCCGCCCCCCCTTCCCCTCCCAAGCTCGACCCTACCCAAAGCAACACACTAACGTACACATCACAATACTGCGTAAACTATTCTGTTCTGGGATTATCACAGATTTCCACTCATGACCTTTTTTCTTCAAAATATTATGATAATAAATTGGTGACGATTAAGATGGTTTTAAGTCAAATTGAAATTTGAATTGAAAGATATGATATGAAGAGGGTTCAGACTACACGATTCATAGACACAAGTATTGATTCAGATTGTAAATGAAAAAACACATGTTAATGAAACACTCGGGGATGTTTCTAAATTGATTGGAGTTATAAGTAAATTAAGATCGTATTGATAATCAATAACTCATTAGTTTTATCACATTTTTCATATAATATCATTTATTTATAATATATTTCTTGCAAAAAAGAGTTGTGAGAATAACTGCTAAAACATCATATCGTATTCAAACAAAACCAATTTTTTTTAAAGTTTACTATTTTATCTGTATTTTTGTTTTATATGCATATCAACTGCATTATATATGTATTCCTACATTATAATATCGTCACCGTTTTCACGAAGTGGTCTCGTGGCCCGCGCAGCGACAAAAGTGAATTTCGAGATAAACGCATTTTAACATTTCATGTTATTAAAACGGGGGTTAACGTACATCTTCAAAGATTTCCTTTGACAACCACATAGTACAGATTTTAACGATTCTGCTCATATATATTTTGTTTACAAAAATATATAATCAAGTGGGGATATTGTAACAACTGTGGGATCGGTTCGTGAAAACGAAAATATGCGCATTCAACATACGCGTCGTTTTCACGAAGTGGTCTAGAGGAGTGCGCGACCGGTTTTTGTGTGAGAGGTCTCGCCTTTTCCGTTTCACGAAGTGCGCTATTCGACAGCAGGCTATATGAGTTTCATGAACTATCTCGTAAATACCTTCTAGGAGTTTTGTTTCCTTTCATAGATGAAGTAGTATGACTCTTTAAACAACATATATTTTTTCACAAGCTAAATTCTTACACATTAATGAGTTATTATAATTTTAAGTTGTTTAATTATGTTTGTCGCCCTCTTGAGTCCCAAAATGGACAAATGGACGAAAGGTGTGTCTTTCAACTCCTCTTTTTGTTATATGAGGGAGAATATGATGTAAACCCATGTTGAAAAACTAACTTCTAATAAAGTATGTGAACTTAGCTTTACATCCTATTCGAGGGACACTCAAAACGTCTTTCCCCCTTGCTTTACTGCAAATGTTTCTACTTTTACAGGGTCACATAATTACTTTTCACATTACTTCTCAAATTCTACTTTACTAACAAATGATGAAGGAAATGACATAATAATGATAATATTAAGAATAAATTATAATGATCTTAGGATTATTATAATTATTGCAATCATTCCTATTGATATTATTATTATTATCAACAAATTGTGTTCACAGACATTACTTTTTTGGGACCGGGATCCAGAAAAAAACCATCCATACTGTCAAATATGAACCCCCCCCCCCCCTCCCACCCCTATACAACTGCATTCGTCATACCTAGTTGATGCTGTCTCTTCACAATCACATCACTCTGGAATCATGTTCTGCTTCATATGTAATTAAGTTTGATTGAATATTTTTGTCAATGATCAAAAGTATATTTGTATACTTTTTGTTAGCACTCAATTGCTTCTCAGTTCTTTCTCTCTCTCTAGCTCTCTCATGCAAACTTGAACATTCCCTCTACCTCTCTCTCTTTCTTTGGCTCTCAATTTCTTTCTTCATTTAACACATCTCATAATCGTTTGTAACGCTTCTGCTGCCGTATCTTCTTGCCACATAAGTCATCATTCTATAGTACATTACTCTCTCAGACACATTTCTTCCATAAACAAATCAAACTCAACAAGGATAAACGTTGAATAGCACAAAGCAATCAAATCTTAAGATGAACACTTTCATCATGGTAATGACTGAATTTATTTCTTTGCAATATAACTGGAATCGTTTTTTTACAGTTTTTTTTTTTACAATTACATGTACAATCATTAAAAATTGATAAATCATAATAATAATAATAATAATAATAATAGCCTAATAGTTCACTCCAAATTTTATTAAACCGAAACAGAAATTCTTTTTGCCCAATTGATCGTGAGCCCGGCAGCCGCTGAGCGCCAGATCGACGTTGCTCTATCCCTTATTGTTGAACGCCAAACAAGGTAGCAACAACTCCCATCTTTTAACGTCTTTTGGTATGACGCGGCCGGGATTCGAACCCACGACCTCCCGGTTGTGAGGCGGACGCTCTACTGACTGAGCCAACACTCCGGTGTAATGAATCATGTTTGGAAAATTCTGAAATACAAATTCACAAGGCCACTGATTAGGGGGAGGGAGGGTTACAATATAGTTTGAGTACTGCTACAATGGAAGAGGAGCTTGAAAGAAAATCATTAATTATTTATATTTTTTGTGTATGACATACAAAGTTGTCAGCTGCATACGTCCCTGTTGCCTCATAAAATTGCAGATCTGAGATTTACATAGATGTTGTAATCTAACTTTTCAAACATTATTTCTTATTCTATGTCTGATTTCTTTCAAACTTTCACCAGTCTATTACACTCATTTTTTTCTGCTTTAACATAAATCAACTTGTTACAAAGGTTGGATTGCCCTTTGAAATATAAACTATTAGCAATTAATATTAGTCCTACATGCCAAATCCTTCTAAAAAACATACAACACTGTAAGTTTATGGGATTAAAACTTCTTACATGCAACTTTCATATGATGGATGACCTTAGTCTGTGCTGTTCTTAGTGAGGAAGGAGGGAGGTTGTCACTGTCAAAATAATAATAACAATATGCTCAAGGCGCTCCAACTATTACCCTGGCTCTGCTAGGCAGCCGCTTTTGGTGCTCACAGCAGAGTGGCAAATGTAGATTAATATCTTGCCAAAAGACATTACTGCTGTGGCGGGACTTGAACCATGGATCCTGTGATCCACAGTCCAACTACTTATCCACTAGAACACAAAACCTCTAAATGGAGGCACATTCGGAGTCAGAGTCTCCTGTCAGCGTTGCAGTCCCCGTCCAGTCCACATCCATCTAGCTCATAGTAACTCTTGAACCCACCCTAAGCCTTCCGTTATATCAAAGATCTCGTTTCTTGCCACAATTGATCTCTCCATCACGATCCCACCTAACAATAACTTCTGTATTTTTGTCCATCCTAAGAGGTAATTGACAAAAGATTGTTACAATCAAGTTATCAATAACTTGGTTCAATGATAAGTAGAGAAGACATAGTAATTTTATTTCATAAAACAGGAATGAAACCTAGAAACAGGTATTAAATAAAAAGTGGTTTTACTCTGTCCTAAATTGATATTTTGAAATATACAGCAACTATAAATGAAAATCAGAATATGAATTTAAGGTCTACTTTTAACAGAAAAAAAGCAAAGCATGCACCGAGTAGAAAAGCAGATTTGCAATTGTTTTATAAATACTTTTGCACCATTTATTCACTTAGAATGCAATTTGTGACATTGTGGCACTAAATTCCTGGTAGGAAATCAGAGTGGTATAACTCCTATTTTACAAATATGAATGGCTTACCTGTGTTCAACACTTTTAGGTTGGGAGGATTGGTATATTGTTTAAACAAATTGTGACAGCATACTCCATGGTCTGTATGGTACTATTGTATTCCATTTCAATAAAAAATGTAGAGGACATCTATACAGTATTTATCAACCACTGAAGATGATATGATAGGGTTCCATATGTATTACTGGGTTTGTTGTCAATCATTGAATTGATATGTTCATATCTTTCACAATGCAATGGCATGACCAGAACTCAACTTCATCTTTAACTCTCCTTCTTCACCCCCTTCCCCCTATGAAAAAAAAGACAATAAGAAAAATCCAAATAAAAGATGAAGCCTGTCATCTTGTAAGTTGATACACCATAAGTAGCTCAAACATGACATGTTGGCAAAATGAATGTCTGTCACGCACATTAAAGAGCGAGGAACTTGTGTTTGATGCCTTACAATACCATCAACTGCCTAAAACCTTTCAAAGCAAGATCAGTCATGCATTTATGAAAAAAATTGAGTGTTTGGGAACCCGTCATCTTTGGAGGGCCCTCCTAGCACCCCCACCACTTTGCGCACATTAGCAAATTATTTCCCAGCACAGTTTTGTCCATGGATCATTGTTATGTTAATGAAAATAGTTCATTTGTTTGCTAAAGATTGACCCCCTCCCCCTCGCCAGCCCAACTCCCAATCTGTAACTTTTCTTTTGGAGCTAATATCCTTACCACACATACCTTGTCAATTTGCTAAAAACTCTCCACATCAGCTGCACAAACTCCTACATGGACATCAACCACTGGGGTGCTAGTGGTCCCTCATCTCTTGCGTATCCCAGCTGTCTATTCTACTGGTAAACTATGAAAAAATATGAAAAGTATTTGTTTAATTTTTCTGCATTTGTTCAAACAAGCCACTTCATCTCACGGTTGGATATCCCTTTAACTTATTAGTAAGCACATCATTATCTAAAGCAATTAAGAAGACCTTGAATATTTAAGTCTCAGTCTTGCAAACATGGGATGAAACAACCCAAATTAGTGCCAACTCCCCCCCCCCCCCTCTCACAACGTGACAGACATGTGCGCTATACCAGAAGCCACTAGTACTATTATTATAAGCAAACCCCCCCCCCCCCAACAAAACAAAAAGCCTGTCATCCTCTAAGTCCAAGGCAAAAGGTACACCTTAAGTAGCTCAACCACAACTTTGGTGGCAAAATGAAATTATCATGCACAATAAAGAGGGAGGAATTTGTAGTGGACGTCTTCCCATACCATCAGCTTTATCTTTGTCTTTAAAGCAAATTAATTAAGAGCAGGCATGCGTTTATGAGCATAAGGCCGAGTGTATAAGAAGCCGCTCCAGCCTATGCTAGGTTGACCCCCCCCCCCTCCCCCCATCCATTAGTACCTCAACAACATGCTAAAAGCTCTCCACGTCAAACTCCTACTTAGACATCAGCTATATTCAATGAATATTCATATGCCTATCAAACAGGGGTGGCGTCACAGGGGGGGGGGGGGGCGACTGCCCCCTATCATTTTGAAAAAGGGAAGAGGAAGGGAAGGAGAAAGAGGAAAAAGAAAAAATTATGCACCAAATCGAGCCATTTACATCAGTTTAAAAAAAATAACTGCAAAACTGAGGGGGGGGCACATCCCCACTCAGACACCCCTACGTTCTTGTCCTGTTAGCTGAACTTAAGACTGTTTTCTTTTTAATTTGGAAAAATGTATGCACCAAATCGTGCCATGTATGCATCAATTTAAAAAAAAAAAATTGAACTGAGTGGGGCACATCCCCCCTCAGACACCCCTGCGTTCTTGTTCTGTTAGCTGAACTTAAGACCGTTTTCTTTTTAATTTTGCAAAAAGTATGCACCAAAGGCAAAGCGAGCCGTTTATGCCCTCAGACACCCCCTGCGTGGCGTGGCGTGCCCCCTGCTATCAAATACTGTCAAAACACATACATAAACACACAAATGTATGCATCAATTAAATGTATTAATCCCAGATGCAAATAAGAAGCTGTATTGACAAAAATCTTAGCTCATGTTGTTGTTTGTCTGTGTTACTGTTAACAGCGCTGTGGTGTTAGCATTTATTGTTAATTACAAAAAATCTATGATAAGTTGATAACCCAGCCTATCTTACCATAAAATAATTTCTTACATTTCAATGAATTTTATTGCCATACACTACCTATCAAATACTGTCAAAACACATACATAAAAACAAATTTATAGGCCTACATTAATCCGAGAATGGGCCAGATGCAAATAAGTAGCTTCGCTCATGTTGTTTTTCGAGTGTCTGTCTGTGTTGGATTTGGGGTGTGTTGTTTACAAAAATAACGCCGGTGCGAGTGGGCGGTTGTACGGCCAGTAACCGTGCTGCGCAGGCCGCAGGCCGCAGCAGCGCTAACTTCCCAATGAATAATTCAATAGTCTAGAGTTGAAATGTAGCTGTTTGAAAATTTAACTTTTACCAACTTTTCACTGTGAGAACACTTTCTTCATAACAAATACAGAAAATATGGTTGTATTCAAGTTTATTTTACCTGAATTCAAGCATTCATCCGATATCCGTAAGGTAAGGTCCGTCACTAGTAGAGCTATAAGCCAGTGGAGTCAGAACGAGCGATGTGGTGGAAACTTAGATGCAAATATCCTCGAAAATATGCAGTTACGAGGAACATTTTCAATATTTAGTGATAACAAAGTAATAACATAGTACTGAGATACAAGGAACTAAAAATGGCTTGAGTTTGAACTTGTAAAATACATCAAATTAAAACAACAAATTAGGGGGCGAGATGACCAAAAAAGTGGGGGCGAGCTGACCAAGAATCCCAAAATCGGCAAAAAAAATCGGGAGGCGACATGACCAATTGGGGGCGACTTTGTAAGGGGGCGGGCTGGCATTGGGCGACCTGACGTGGAACCGTCGAGTCGTTGAACGTTGTTATCGTGTGCGGTGTTGATGGCATTATTACTAGCTGGGCTCTCATGAAATCAACATTTTCACCAACATATTAACTTTTCTACAACAGACCAGCGCCGGTACCAGGTAATTTAACGTTTGCAGTACGTCTCTAATTGTGTTAAATCATCAATAAAGGAAGTAATCTAAGCTAAGCCTAAGGCTAAAGAGGCTAAAGAATGCCAAGTCTGAAATGTGGGGGTGCATGGGGATGGGGCCTGGGCCTGGGCCTGGGTGGGGTGCACGTACGTCCGTACATAACACTTCTTTACAAACATATTAATAGCCCGAATTCACAAAGGAGGTTTAAATTCAACTCATGTCTTGAACTAGTTGAATCTTTATTTACATAACCCATGGTCTAAAATAAGCGCAAAATAAGCTTGAAACAGTCAGATGTCCAATTACTGAATTAGACGTGCGCAATTGCATTAGCAGCAGGATTAGGCAGAGTATTATTACCCTTAATTTGCGCTAATTTTTAACCATGGGTTATGTTAATGAGTTGGGGTTTAAAAGATGCGATACATTTAAACCTCCTTTGTGAATTCGGGCCAAAGACTTATCTTTTGCTTTCGGATTTAACAGAAAATATTCACCAAATAGCACTAACCATTCTAGACAGCAATAACCATCTGATTTGGGTCATTTCTTTAATAAAATCGGAGGTCTAGTGGAGCCAGACGTAGTCTCAGTGGAACAACCGACGATTAGAGAGACTGAAGCTTTCGGTCTATAACCATTCATGAATATTTGTCCTCTATAATAATTAATATTGTCCAACATAATTCTTAGAAGATTTATGAAATATTGCTTGTAAAGTTCTTCAAATTGTTGTTTTGAAATGTAAATCAACTGTCCGGACACACAATGTCTGGATTAGACTTGGAAGTTAGACCAAAAGCTTCAGTCCCTGTGATAGTGATATAGACGGTTCTTTTGCTGAGACTCGACTACGTCTGGCTCCACTGACCGCGACCGTCTCTATACATAACAAAGCTAGGAAGGTTGACAAATGTCAGTTTTTATTACAGAATTACCCATACCAGACGGTTCTTTCCGTCTATGTCTACTCTGGGTATACTTACGTACATGTATGTGAAGGGCCTATGTACAGGTAAACAGAAATAATCGTCTGTACCCATATGGAAAATTATAATAAAAATTTGTCTTTATTTTGAAGTTTTTATGGACTTTTAATAAATAAATAATATACATGTAGATAATAATATATACTATCAAAATAACATCAAAAATATAAAACATCAAATTATAGGGACTTACTTTCGACTAATCTGTCAATTATTTTGAGAAAATGTCCGCGATGAGTTCGGCAATCATACACAAACTAAACTGTATTGCGTAACCTCCCCTCACTTACCCGTACGATGTACTTCAGTCTCATCAGTGAAGCTAGACGTAGTCTCAGCGGAACAACCGTCGATATCAGAGACTGAAGCTTTCGGTCTAATGTACGGGTAGATAGAAATAACCATCTGGTATGGGGAGATCTTTAATAAAACTGAAATTTGTCAACCTTCACTCTGTATAGAGGTGTTCAATAATTTCAGTTTCAATTTCATAATGCTTTCAATAATAATATTCAGTTCTTGTATAGCGCATAATACGTTATGAAATAACATTTCTCTGTGCTTCCAAAGAGCTTTGGAAATTATTACCCTAGCTTTAGCTCCAGCAGCCATTATCAGCGCACAGTGGATTTCAAGAAATAATCCTACCAGGTACCCATTTACCTCACCTGGGTTGAGTGTGGCAAATGTAGATTAATATCTTGCCAAAGGATATTAGTGCCGCGGCGGGACTCGAATCGCTGATCTCGTGATCTACAGGCCGGTGACGTATCCACTCGACCACGACACCTCTACAATGGTCTTTTAATCTTGAAACTAGTGCTGCACTCAAACCTGTCTTGGTACGTTTGGGGTAGGCTAACCATTTACACTAAATCTTAGTGTGCACAGAGACTAAATTTGGTCCAAGATGGATTCGCTAAAAGGTAAGGTTGGTGTGTTTACAATTACACCTAAAATAAAAGGATGTTCGAGACCAATCTTAGGCACCCTGAGAAAGGTTTGGATCTTGGTGTAATTGGCATCTAAGACTTTGGGATGTTTCACAAAGATCCTAATTTGAAATTATTTCTAAGTTGGACTTAACAATTATGGAAAGCCGTTAACATCTATGAAAATATTTTGTAAAAGTTATTTTATAAGGCATAAAATGTTGATTCAAATCAATCATGGTTTCTATTATAAAGGAGATGTCATGTTCTTGATGTGGAATTTATAAAAAGTCTAATACTCTTTTCACACTGGCAATATTTTGCTTAACCCCGTACTATAGGTGGGGTTAAGGGGGGGTCTTAGCCCCACCTATAGTACGGGGTTAAGCCTATTCCACTTTCTGTTCAGACTGGTTTTTACCAAAGTGGGCTAAAGTTGGCTAACCCCACCTATAGTACGGGGTTAACTAACCCTGCAAAATAGCAGGGCTAACTCCGCAATTGTGGTGCTAACTCCTGCTAACACCGCAAATGAATGAGAACAGAAACGAAAAATAGTCCGGTACTACGCAATGGAGCGTATCGCAGCTGGCCAGATGCGAAGTATGTCCAATCATAACATGCACGATATCCGGGGTTAACGAAATGCAGTGAGAACAGCGGGAATTTTCTTATTCCGGAATAGCGGCTAGTACGGGACTACAAACAGCGAGTGTGAAAAGCCAAACAAAATAGTCCGGGGTTAAGGATAGTACGGGGCTAAGCAAAGTACGGGGTTAAGCAAAACCAGTGTGAAAAGAGTATAACATACTTGAATTTTCGCTTTTGAATATATTTTATTTAAAGGCTTTTAATAGGATCTTTGTGAAACACCCCCCCAGTAATACTCACCCAATGCTCTTCCTATTCTTGGCAGAAAGACCAGTCGTCACCATGGCTGTGGACCTACAGGACAGATGCTACAAGAAAGTGGCCTTCATAATCGGAAAAGCCCTCTCGCCTGAAGAAATCCACGACTTCAAATTTCTGTGCAAGGACATTCCGGGTTTCACCCAAACCGACATTGATGAGATATCCACCGGCCTTGCCCTAATAACCAAACTCGAACAGTTAGCCGTCCTCACAAAGGATAAAGTGGATGATGTGATTGAGAACTTGAATTTGGTGAATAGGAAAGATTTGCAAAATGAACTGGAGCAATATAAATCAGAATTTATCACAAGATCAACTGTAGGGCAAGTAGGGGGGCCCATAGCCCAACCAGTGAGTGCACAGTTTCAGCAGAATAACGGATACCAGTCGGCAGGTAAAGTATCATTTTTTAGAATTGAACCGTTCCCCTTTCCAGTGGCCCCCATTTTTTATTTATTCTTTTATTAAGGGGGGGGGGGGGGGTCTGTGTGATTTGACACTGAAAAATCCCAAACTCTAAATCAATCGTTAACAATTTCTATAAATTCTACTTCTGAGAAATGTTTTCAAGTTGCCCTAAATGAAAAGCTTAATTCCAAATGGGCTAAATCGACTTTTGACTGAAATTGATCTTCTATGACAAATATGTGCATCTGACACGTGAAAATTAAATGCACTATACTGCATTTAAAACTTTTTTCGAAATGTAGAAAATGTTTATATTTTATTTCATTCCAAAAGGAGCTAAATTTTAACTGGTTTCATTCCAAAAGGAGTTAAATCCACTGTGGCAATTACAAATTTGCTCATTTGAACCATGTTTCCGAGAGCCAAGGTTTACCATTTTTGTTGTATAAATCGCATGTACCAGTCTAGACGTTCAGTGCAAAATTGTAATGAATTTCACATTTTTTTAACAAATATTTTTTAGCATTTTATTCCTTTTGGCATGAAACATATGAAAGCATTTTTTCTATAGGAAAAGTTACGCTTTCCCTAATTTTTTTTTTACCAATACAGATTTGAAAAGATGATAAACTATGCTCTGCTAGTAGTATTAATGTCTTTCACATTGAGTATGAATCGTTAAAATAGCTTAAACATGCAAAAAGAGACGACCACAATTTCATTCCAAAATGATGAGCTGCATGCACAAAAATTAGAAATTCAAAAAATTATGAAAAATGGTGTTCATCACTAGAATTGTTTTAAGATGTTAAAGGCAATAACATCCCTATCATACACACAAAAAAAGTGATAACTTACGTCTTACAAGAGAAAATGATAATTTAAAAGTCCTTGATCCACTTCAAAAGGCTAAAAGTGGATTTACCACCTTTTAGAGTGAAACTCCTCAAATACAGAATACCAGATAGCAAAAAAAGATTTTGCCTGGTTGACTTAATTCCATATTTTGGGTAAACGTTTAGTTGACAAATTAGGAAATTCCTCTAGTTGCCAATTCTATGTCATAAATTTGTGAACAGTACAACATACTGAAAAGATATTAATTTATAACCACAAAAGTATGTGTGCATGAAATGTTTGAGAATTACGCAATAACAATGTAGTTCAGATTCGCAAAAGTATCACTATTGACACAGACTTGATTTTTTTGTGGAAGTGCATGAAAGTTTCATATTATAATAGTTTCTTGTTTTACAATTCGAGTACAGTACATGTGTGTAATGATGATGTCTTTTCATGAATTTTTTTTGGTTGCATTTACATGTAATTGTTTATTCTCAATCAATTTTCTCTTCTGTAGTTTTCAACGCACAAAATCAGCAGGTTGTCATGGGAGAAGGTAAGTGACAAAAATCTTGTGTTTGGTTATTAGTAATAAAAATAATTGTAATAATGATATTGGCTATTTTTGGAAGTTATTAGAAATTATTCACAGGTTATCTTCTGTGACATATCTTCTGAGCCTTTCATACATCCAGTGTATGGCGACGGGGGCAGGGTACATGTACAGTATTATGCATGCCTGATGTACGTACGTTATTGTTCGTAAGCTATTTCTATTGTGACGGCAGCCATGAAAAACAAAAGAAAGATATTCCAAATCTCATCGAAAACCAGATTGAAATAATGGAAGGCCCTTCTCAAAACTTCAAGAAAATGACGGACTTAACTTACGAATACCCAACCAAAACACAGTATGTTAGTTGGTCATCCAACAAACTAACAAATCCTTGTAGTTTTCGAGCTTGCCAACAAACACAACCAAAGAAAGTTGACCATATCATTGCTATGCTTCTACTTGCCCTTGCCCATCACACATATTATTTTTAGTATGTCTTACAATATTTTCATACGTTTTTTCGTAATGATCCACTCTTAAAATTGCTTGAAAATGTTGATTAATTGCTGTGAATACTGTAACAAATAAGATAAAGTACACACACACAATCGATGCTGGCATGCATAGCGCAGCCACGCAAAATAGACCATAAGCAACTTGGCCACCAAACTATCTCATTGCTTCCCCGGAATAGGGACCTTCAGGTTTTCGGTGACTTAGTTTGCCCGCCCCATTCCTGGCAACTTGTAAGTGCTCATGGGAATCACGATAATTTTTTTAATGATTTTCATCCTTTGTTTTGTATGACTGTTCTTCTATGTAATTCATTTGTATACACTTTGTTTTGCCGATTAAATAATAATGATAATAACAATTTTTTTTTGTCCTTTCCAATCTACTTCTTGCAGATCTTAGTACAGAGTTTGACATCATTGTGGAGAACATCGGCCGTGACTGGCGACAGCTAGCGAGACGTCTAGGTCTGAGTGAGGTCGACATCGAGTGCATCACGGAGAACCACGGCAGGAACCTGAGAGAGCAATCAAGGCAGGCCTTGTGGACATGGAAGAATAGGGTGCGCAGGGAGGCCACGAGGCAGGCCCTTATCGGTGCCTTAAGGAAGTGCAGGATGAACTACATCGCTGACATTGTTGAAGGGTTCATCAAGCAGTGAGGACATTGTCAAGGAGTTTGTCAAACCTTGAAAACGTTGTTTATGGGTTTATTAGGCAGGCAGTGAAGACTCATCAAGGATCTTATTTTCATGAAGTTGTGAAGGCACTGCGTAGAGCTGGAAAGCTTCGTCATTCATTGGGACCTTGATAAAAGGTTCTTCAAGAAATGAAGATATTGTCTGAGGACATTGTCAAAGAGTTTGTCGAAACCTTGAAGACATTGTTCATGGGTTTATTAGGCAGTGAAGACTCATCAAGGATTTTGTTTTCATGACGTTGTGAAGGCACTGCGTAGACCTGGAAAGCTTCATCAAGCCATTTGACCTTGATAAAAGGTTCTTCCAGAAATAAAGATTTTGTCTGATGGATTCATCAAGCGGTGAGGACATTGTCAAAGAGTTACTCAAACCTTGAAGACGTTGTTAATAGGTTTATTTATAGACAGCGAAGACTTATCGAGGATTTTGTTTTCATGGCGTTGTGAAGGCATTGCGTAGATCAAGTCACTTGGACCTTGATAAAAGGTTCTCCAGAAATAAAGATTTTGTCTGATGGATTCATCAAGCGGTGAGGACATTGTCAAAGAGTTACTCAAACCTTGAAGACGTTGTTAATAGGTTTATTTATAGGCAGTGAAGACTTATCAAGGATTCTATTTTCATGATGTTGTGAAGGCATTGTGTAGACCTGCAAAGCTTCATCAAGCCATTTGGACCTTGATAAAAGGTTCTTCCAGAAATAATGATACTGTCTGATGGATTCATCCAGCAGCGAAGGAATTGTCAAAGATTTCACCAAGGGTTGAACGGTAAATGAGGTACGAGGCGGTGAAGACAATGTTTAGGAGTTCAGGAAGCAGTGAAAACATTGCGGAAGGGGTCATTAAGCTGTCAAGACCTTGATAAGAGGTGCTTCAAGACATGAAGAGAATGACCTATCAGGCTGTAAGATATGGTCAGCGAGTTTGTTAGGCTTTGAAGACCTTGTTACAGACATCGTTAAACAATGTTAAATCTGAGATGCATGGCCCTACGTGTTATCAGTGTCTGTGATATGGTGTAATATTGAAGCCCTACGAAATTTGCGCTTCAAAATGATCATAAAGTGCCTCAAAATGAATAAATCTTTGAGTGACCGGTTTTAACATACTCATTTTCCCCAATAGTAGGTACCGCAGAGTTTTCTGCTGCATGTAACAAACTTGAGAGAAATTAAATCCAAACATAATGTTCCGCTGAAGATTATTCATTTTTGTGAGGTTTCTTACAGCATTCTAGTGTATTTACGTGTATTAGCAAATATCCTTTTCTTTGTTGAGAATAGTGACGAGTCCTGACACCATTCAAAAGTTAACATGTAGCTGTCGATATACTGTGTTATGATATCGCAATCTACCCCTTTAAAAGGCAGGGTCTTCTTCTGACACTACTTCAAATTTATGTATACTGCGATCTGTTGCCCACAGTGTCCCAATCTGTCGACAGCAATGTCCCACAATGAACCAACTGCATGAGGCTTGCGGGATGATGCTTGGGTACAGTAACCAGAAATCACTCTGAGTATGTCTTAACAGAAAGATGGCGCAATTAAAAATACATGTACATTACAGCAGTGGTAGCGATGTCGGTAAATACCCTGCATTTGTTGTGGAACAGCAGTTTAAAAACTCGATTTTAATCGAATTTTGACTCTAAACACTAACACTTAAAACCAACACCTAACATCAACACCATCTCTTGCAAATGATTTTGTAAATTAGATTTCTACATTTTGAATTATATTTATTCATTTTTTGTTAACATGTGATGTTTAATGATAGGTATTCAATCATTTCAATGAATGAGATATTTTGCTAAGTCTGCTTCTAGGCATTTAGTACATTTGCTAAGTCTTGTACACCATAAAAATGGAGCACTAGACAGCTGAATTTTGTATTCAATGTATGCTTACAAACCATTGTCCTTTTGGATCTATTATGTAAATGTACGTGGTCAAACTTTCAAAGGGATGTACACAAGTTTTTTGCATATTAAAATATTTTTTCATGGTGCCAAATATTTTCTTCATATTAGTATTTAGGAACACATATTTTATCAACATTGTGCCATGCTAGTTTCATTCACAAGTGTAGGCCACTCTGTATACATAAACACTGTAAGAAGAAAAAAGGGACATTTTGACCTTTTTTTTAAAAGTAAAATGACACCAAGATCATCAATTTTGGGGCTATGCATTTTTATTCTATGGCTATTTTTGTGAGGCAATGTCATTTTCAAAATATGCTTCTTTTGCTTCGTTTGTGCGTGATACCTTCCCATATACCATCAGCTGTGCTGATGAGAGTGGTCATGCATTTGTGCCACATTTCTGTGTATTCCACACCAAAATAATGAACTACTGATACACCAAATTATCTTTGATTGCAATCATAGTATTCTATGATTGCATCCTTCAATTTTTAAAGATTTCTCATGAGATAATTGAGTCAGATAATGTCAACATGTCCATGTTTTCTCATATGGAATCGCCAACGGCAAAGCATTGCTGTAGCTATTTTGTGAGTGAGCTAGGCTTTGTTCTGGTGAGGGTTATGAAGCAAAAAATTCCCTTATAGAATCCCAAAAAACTTCAGAACTATGGAATTGTCAAGAGGCATTGATGAAGAAGAAATGTACTTACAACTGTCTCAATTGCCAAGTAATCAGCAGAATATATAGCTTTACCAAAAGCTGTGAAGCATTCAAAGTCTATGTCACAAACCTATTGAATCGGTTTACATTTCAATGATGTGTCTTATTTGCAACAGCACTTTGACTGAATGATTGGACAATTTTTTATTTTATATTTATTTATTTTTGTTGTTGATTATAATAAAATAGTAACTGTGAAGCCTAATGGTTTTGTATGATGGTTACATACAGCCTCAACATGCATTCAAATGCATCATTCGTATAATTTCTAGATTTGTAATGACTTCACTGTATCGGTTTACTTAGTTCTTTCCAAATACAGTAACATATATTTTTTAGATGAAATCTATGGAGATAAAATCTGTCAAGATCCAAATCATGTTTTTTTATGTTTAGTAATCCTCATAGACTCTGAGTCTAACCCTTGATTATACTTTTTATTAGCATATACTTAACCATTACATTTTTGTATTATTATTTCTTCAGTGGCCTAATCTACTAATTGGTATTCAATTGTACTTGTTATCTTTAACTCATTTTTCCTCTGTATGGAAATTATGCAGTTAGAAAATTGTCCTGTAACTAATATTATATATGTATTGTTATTGTGTATACCATTTAGGGTTGAGGGTTGTAAATAGGAATGATATATCATGGAGTGTTTTAATATTAAAAATATTGTCACTTTAAAATGTCTGACTAATTGCCTTCTGATTTCAGGGACAGACCATTTTAGTTTAGTTCTTTTATTGATATTCTGTTTTATTTCAAGTACTAAATAGTTTATTTGAGAGAGGAAGACTTATAGATTGCAAGGGAGTTACAGGAAATTTAAGGTGAAGGAGAAATCATATTGGAATATAAAGAGTAAGGATAATTATAAGAATGGGGAGGGAGAGAGAGAGAGAGAGAGAGAGAAAGATAGAGAGATGTGGGAGAGAGGGAGACAGAGAGATGGGAAGGGGAAGACAGAGGGAGAGAGATGGAGAGTGAGGTGAGACATATTTCAAGGAGTTACAGGAAATTAAGATGAAGTAGAAATAGAGAGGGAGTTGAGAGAGAGAAAGGAGTGAGAGAGGGAGACAGATACAAAGGGTAAGAGAGAGGGAGACGGATACAAAGGGTAAGAGAGAGGGAGACGGATATGAAGGGGAAGAGAGAGATTGGATAGGGGGCAGAAGGAGAGACAGAGAGGGAGAGTAAGAAGATGGAGGGATTGAAAAAAGATGAAGAGAGAGTTGGGGAGTGAGGATGAAGAGAGAGAGAGATAGAGGGGGAGGGAGAGAGAGAGATGGGAAGGGGAAGACAGAGGGAGAGAGATGGAGAGTGAGGTGAGACATATTTCAAGGAGTTACAGGAAATTAAGATGAAGTAGAAATAGAGAGGGAGTTGAGAGAGAGAAAGGAGTGAGAGAGGGAGACAGATACAAAGGGTAAGAGAGAGGGAGACGGATACAAAGGGTAAGAGAGAGGGAGACGGATATGAAGGGGAAGAGAGAGATTGGATAGGGGGCAGAAGGAGAGACAGAGAGGGAGAGTAAGAAGATGGAGGGATTGAAAAAAGATGAAGAGAGAGTTGGGGAGTGAGGATGAAGAGAGAGAGATAGAGGGGGAGGGATTTAAACTTTTTTCTTTCTCCCTCTATTGGCTGATATCAGTTTTCAGTTTTGAATGCTTTAATATTTTTTCTCTCAAAAAAACGGTTAAAAAAACCCCCCAAAAAACGTAGATTTCAAGATTTTAGGGTCGGTCGCAAAGGGCAATACAACATCTTTTTTTGTTAGGCCTAAGGCTACACTCAGGTAGGACAATAAAGATGAGGTTTTCAAATCGTCGTACTCTGCCAAGAGGTGGCGCTATACCTCTTGCAGAGAGGGAGGGAGGGAGAGAGAGAGACATACACAGAGAGGGGGTGGGGAAATAAAAGGGGGAAAAAGAGAGGGGTGGGGAAATAAAAAGGGGAGAGAGAGAGTGGGTGGGGAAATAAAAGGGGGAGAGAGAGAGAGAGAGAGAGAAGAGAAAGAGAGAGATAGAGTTAGACAGAGAGTGAAAACACGAAGGGATAAGGAATTGAACCTGGTGAAAAGAATTCAACAGGTAGATCGAGATACATGAAGGCGGTTGGATTAGAAGAGTATATCAAATCGGAATTTCTCTTCGAACCACAAAATCCCTAGCAAATAAATCTGTTTAGAGCATAAAACAACAAACAATATTCATGACACTGCATTTAAATACTTTAACGTGACCTTTATTCACGATCAATACAATGAAGCAGGTAATAAACATAATAAACATGATACATGAATATTCAAAAGATTTTTTTTATAAAAAGGGAATGTTATTATTTATTATTCTTTTTGAAAATATTTGAAAAAGAGCGATCATCATTGAATAAACTGTGAGCCCGTGCAACTAGGAAAAAAAAAGAAGGAATATTTAATCTAAAATCTCTTCCCCCGGCAAGTGGTAGTGTGCAAAACTTCATATTAAAAAAAAATGAAAGCTATTTTAGAACTCCAAACATAATCACCCACTTTTTCCAAATAATGTTTTCATGCGCTCTGGTAAAAGACTCATATCAATAAACTGCCGTACTCAACTTTTCCTAAATTCCTAGTTTTCCTTCTCCGTTTATACATTCAATCCGTCTGCTATGTAATATCAAGTTCTGTGTATTTTCCAGGTCATGTCACATTTGGGTAATTCAATAAATTAGTGACCCATTTTGTGACATTTTGGGTGTCCCTGTTATATAAGGAACCCACACGTATTTGTGGCTCTGAGTAAAGACTTAAATAGTTGAGTATGATTGTTAAGTGATTATAGATATGAGGATGCAATATTATGTTTGGGAATCACTTTAAAATCTCACTCCACTATTTAAGTCTTTACTCAGAGCCACAAAATACGTGTGGGTTCCTTATGTAACAGGGATAACAAAAATGTCTTAAAGTGGGTCCCTAATTTATGGAATTACCATTTCCCCCTCTGTACAAGTCAAAGAAAATACTGAATATTGTTTCATTTTTATTTTTTATTCTATAATGGGTATATTTACTTTATCATGTTATAATATCTATCTATGACATGATATATATATTGGATATGATATCTGTCATGTAAAGTTATATGTAAAATGTGAGCAAATCAAATTTCCATCGGACAATCAAAATTTAATTGAATTAAAATTGAATTAAAATCGAATATCTCGTAGAAATCATGTTTGTATGTGAAAAACGTCATTGTAAAGTTCGCACGTTGCAAAAGATTGGCGGAGCTGGGCTAATGAAATTGTCTGAAGTTGATTTTCAAAAGTATAGTTTCCAATGCTCCTATGGGAACGAGAGGACCAATCACCGAGTTCCTGGCTCATGATGTTCATTAAGTTTCTTGAGGAACCGTTTTGGTTTCTTGGTGGTATCAATAGATAACTTCTTCATGTGGTTGATGAGCGGTTGGTCTTCGTTTAACTTCTCGACCTTCTCCTCATCATCCCCCCATCGGATGTACCGACACTTCCTCATCTCATCAAACAACTCCCCTTCTTCGAGATTCTCAATGTTGGGGATATCATTCTCCAGGACGTTCAGGCTCTCCCTCTTGAACTTGCGGAAGCTTTGGAGGCTCTTTACCTCTCCATGAAGGCTGTTCATACCGGCAACCGCCGCCATGCTGGTCCGCCTGAGCCTCTGACGGAGACTTCGACGATTACTGGAAGTAGACGTATCCCCCATGAACCCAACACTTTGGCTTCTTTCGTCGTCTTCGTTTTCCTCGGTGATCGGCGGGCCAGCGGTGCGCGGTCTCTGTTCGGTAGCGTCACCTTTCGTAGATGTCGCATTTGGTGCGCGCTTCTCCTTGATTGCGGACATCTTTCTCTGTTGCTTCACCATCTGCGTCTTGTACATGTCTAGGAAGTTTGTCCTGAGGACCTTGTTGTTCGGATCCTGCGCTTGTGCTATCATCAAGGCCGTGGCGTTCGGAGTGGAATCACGTTTCTTGCGCCTGGCTGCGTCAGGTATGGATGTCTTTGGTCGCTCTGGTTGACTCGTTCTACTGCTCGATGAAGCAGGTATGGCCGTGTTAGGTCTTATATTACTAGGGATAGTCGTGGCCCATTGTTCACCACCTCCACCAACACCATCAACGTCCTCTTCACCTTCCTTCTCGTGAATAATCTCGCTATAAAGCGGCAATATTTCTTTCTCTCGCATACTTTCCAAGGCTCTGCGGTAATGAATGATATTCAAATCCACCGACTGCATGGAAGACAACCTTCTCCTAGAGAGCTGCTGGTAGTTGCCTGCTGATTGCGTCCTCTCCTTCGCCTTCTTGTTCGGCAAGAGCGAGCTTAGTTCCTGAGGGGTCGGCAACGTCGCATGCGCTTGTTTCCCAAGATACGACGGCACCTCCTCCTTGGCGTTGGAGTACTTTGGCGCGTGAAGCCCCGCCCCCGTCACCATCCAGATCTTCTCCTGGTCGCGACGGATGCTGACGTCACGACTGGTTGCCAGGCTCTTGACCGCCGAGTCCAGCTGCCGGTCCAAGGTTCGGTTCAGGTTCTGGGCGCGGTTGAAGATTCGGGTCGACCGGGATTTGAACTTGTCGAGGCGTTTCTTGTAGTATGCTTGGGAATCGCCGGAAGCAGACATGGCGGATCTTTGGTTTGCTCTGTAAGGGATTTGAAAGGAATATGAATTAGATAGGAACACATATTATGTGGTATTGTAAGATTATGTACATAATAAGAAAAAAAAACAACAATGGACATGTTCATAAAGAGCGCGACCAGTTTTTTGCACGAGAATACATAATTTCATTTGATTCTTCTTTAATCTATTATTTCAATACTAATATCTAAATTCGACATTATTTAAAGTTCACAGGTAGAAACCTCTGCATCAAGATGTCAAGTTCGCTTTATAATATTTTCTCTTTCTTCATCATTTAAATCATAGGATAAGGCCAAATTTTATTTTCAGTTTTATTTAAAGGGTGAAAATCATTCTCACAATTATATGAATATTTCGAAAAAGACGAGGAAATGATTTCTAGCAAAGGCCCAGCCAGTGAAGGGCAACTCTATCACGGGGGGGGGGGGGGGGGCACCAGTATTATTAGTTGCATGAAACATGGCCATCGAATGATAAGGATAGAGCATGTGAGAGCATCACAATGTTCTCCTCAAGATACTTTCCCCATCTGCCCCGATCTTTATTTCCTCTTGTTTTTCCTTTATTCCCTACGTTTCCCCAGTCATTTTCATTCATTTTTTGTTCTTTCTTTCTATATTTCTTTCCTTTCGCGTATATATTTTCCAGCTTATCCTTTCCATCTTCATTATTTATATTAACTATTTATTACGCTTTAAATATTGTCAAACTTCATTAAATTCGTTTATAATCTGTAATATTAGTTTACTGTATTTATCACTTTTAACTGTATATAGTTGTGATATATTTTTAAGGCCCCATGGGAGACACCAACTTTTGTTGAATGGGTTACCCTGGTGAAATATCAATTAATAGTATAGTAAAAATAAAAATGGATACAATAATTTCGTCATTCTATGGGGGGGGGGGGGGGGGAGGGGTGCACGTGTGTAAATTACTAGACGCTAATATGCAGCATAAATAAAACAAATTGAGGCCAGTCTGAAAACTTATCTAATGGCCAACTCATCTTTACACCATGTATAATCATACTTAGATACAACTATGCTTACATTGTGTATTAAATGTAAGCATAATATTGTTTCTAAGTATAGTTTATATGTAACTATAATTGTAAGCGCCTTGAGCACCATGTGGGTGGATTATGTTGCGCATTATAAATGTCTTTATTATTATTATACAATACTATAAATATGTGCAACTAGTTCTTTTTCTTTCTCACTCGATGTCTACGAACATCTTTGTATGCTATTTTGTAGTTGCATGTTTATATGATAACTCCTCGATTGATCGAGCTGAAATGAATACTGAAATTAATTAAAGGTAGGGTGACATCCAAATATAAGTTGATTCCTGTTGATGTACAGAGCTGCATACAAATCATATTTTGTTATTCAAACATCTAAGCATATTTCATAGATTTTTAAATATTAAAAAAAAAAAAAAAAAAAAAATCTCACCCTAACAAAATGCTCCAGATCTCATTCATCTTGTGACATCATCTGTCAATCATTAGTGAGCTAACAAGAGACAGTGGTACATGTAAATTCACCTAGCTCAGCACATGCTCATAAAAGAATTGCATTCTTTCATATAATACCTCCAAATTACCTCCTTTTCTTCTCCTGGTGATGCTACAGCACGTCTGACATAGCAACTCCTATGTTGTATTGTAACAGATGGTCAGCTCTGGTGAAGCTACATACCACTGTCTCTTGTTAGCTCACTAATAATTGACAGATGATGTCACAAGATGAATGAGATCTGGAACATTTTGTTAGGGTGGAGCTTAGCAGGTCTGAGAAAAGTATTACAAAAACTATTAAACAATCTATGAAATATATTTAACGTTTGAATAACAAAATAAGATTTGTGTGCAGCCCTGTACATTGACAGGAATCAAATTATATTTGGATGTCACCCGACCTTTAAACTGAATTGACTTGGATTGAATTGAATGAGATGATTATTATGCGAAGGGATTGATGAACCTGCACGTTGCTATGAGCTGATGCAAATCTAGACAAGGCGGGAGGCATTACTATTGTTGTATGAACAACGAGGAACCACTCCAAGCATGAACCGTGAACAGTTTGCATACAAATATGAATTATTACCACACCGTTAACGATAGGCTTCAGACGCCTATTCAACCCAAAGGATGTTTTGCCGGTATTACCAGTAGACCATTTTCGTAGACCAATATAGAGCAAATATAATGCATATGTCTTTGTATGGTGCTTCGATGCGAATCCTTGCATTCATCTGTTACGATTAATTGTAATTTAATAATCAGAATGCGAATTGCATACATTAGTTGTTGCCAGGTAGGACAAATATTATGGCTTGCCCTATATACCCATTAACACTTAATATGTGCATTTTGAATTATGACTATTGAAATACAATTATTCATGACAGGTGAATGAATATTTCCATTGAGGCACTTCACAAAGAATTATGCATTACATTTGGTTACATTACGACAAAGGTCTATTGAAGAAGTATATTCGTATAGTTATGAATGCGTCTACCCGAACTGGTGCTGCATTCAATCTCTATCATGTAAGGGCCGCAATAATATACACTATATTTTTTCTTTTGAACAATAAAAGCTTTAAAAAGAAGAAGAATGTAGCCTATATCTGTGACTATGAATGAGCTATACACATATATATATATTAATCAAAATGGATTAATGGAGCTATTCTATACAAAAACATATGCTGATGGGAATGAGAGATACAAATGCTTGAATAACTTTTTGAGATTAAAAGAGATAAATTTCAATTTTACTTGGTTGGTAAATGGTGTTGATTTTGGTTCCTATTATAGCGATAAACATCTCATTCTTTTCACAGTATTTCAAACGTCATGAAAATCTCTTTCACAAGACAGTATAAAATGATACTGTGAGAATTACGATAGGGCCGGAACCTGAATTATAAGCTCTGCTTTATAAGGTTTCCTCCACAACAGTATTTATTTACTTCCCACTTAAATAATAAATATCATTTATATACTTTAAACTTTATTTATATCCACAGTATTCTTATTTTTTCTTCTATTACATGTGTAATAATACTAATTTATATCATAATAATTTGTAAAGTGAACGTCTGTGTAAATGTATTTGCTATTATCGTGGAAATACAATGAAATGAACTTCAAAATACACTAGGTTCTACCATAAAAATACACTAGGCTTTACCATAAAAATACACTAGGCTTTACACTAAAAATAAGTATTCCACATACTTACTATGATATAATATGTAAAGATGAATATTGCACGTGGTGGAATCAGCTCGGAAAACATTCTGCCAGGAGCAGAATATTTAGGTCAAGTATCTTCCATTTTCTTTGGATGAACAGTTCACTGTGTTCCTTTAAAAGGTCGATGAATAGTTATTTTACTGCCGTGGTTGTTCCCTCAGAGACTTTTTTCCCCACTTTAATTTTAACCTCATCACTGAAAGCGATTCAACGAAGTAACACGTCCAAAGTCATTCTGATGGGAATCTGAAACATCCTTAATGGTGGTGTAACTGTTCAAATATCTTCACTGCATCCATGGCGACAAAGTCATTAACTTGATCTCATCCATAATTAAAATTCGGAAGCTTTACTCGTCTATGAAAAGAGAATCCGAAGGATGTAATCTGTCCAAATTATATTCAATTCGTAGGATACAAAATTGCAACTGAGAGAGAGTTGACGTGACATTAAAACCTCCAGTGAAAAGTCAGTTCTGTTGAAGGGTTCTCAGTTGGTAACATGGCAAATAACCCTTAGTAAATTAATGATCTTGGAGGTTATCAATACATGTTCTCAAACGCTTTCGACCGACAGTCTGTCTTAGCCCCAACTGCTGAGAACTTTAGGAGCACGCTTTAGCATGTACCACCTGCCGTACAAGTTAGCGACATACGGAATACCGCCCTGCTGATCTCAATTTCAGAAGATTTCAGAAGATTCCTGTTCGTAATAATCCACTGTCTGTTTGAGTTGAGGAAAGCAAGGGATGTCGTCAGATCACCACTGCTTCAGGTATTCAGAATGAGTCTTCATCCAAGCAGAGACGTGCCAGAAGAGGTCCCTGATCCAAGCCAACGACTTCAGCTCACATGCAAGGTCCAATTAACTTGTATGTTCCGATCTGTTTGAAGATGAAACAAATCCCCCTATCTCAGTTCAACCTGATTGAGGCTAAACCATTGAAGATTTGGTTATTACTATTAGTATAACTCAAGTAGTCTAAGTTGGACTTAAAATACAACGGTCTAAATTAAGACCCAGGTGAAAATATCAATAAAATAACAGAGCATTGCCGATACGTGTGTACCGCGTTGCCTGGCTCTTTGCTTCAGCAGCATGTCAATAACATTACGAACTCCATTCGGCATGATACAATACAAAAATCAATATCAGTGGTTTGAAAGAGAGAAGGTTGGAGATTAAAAGACCTGCAACAAAGTTGGCTTTGTGCAGGCGCTTGGGAGTCATTGTGAAGAATCGATGAAAATTTTCCCATGTTTTTTGTTTCGCCCGAGGTAAACGCTATTGATCCAAGGTTAGGCCCGTCGACGGAAGAATGAAAATGAGTATCATCATGACCATGTCGGGACGGAGGAACAAGGGATGGTATAGACCCATAGGGGTTCGAGGGCGTGGTCGAGCTTTGTGGACTGGTGGTGGTGTTGGTGGTATTGGTGGTGGTGGTATTGATGCTGTTGGTATGACGCGTGGTGGCGAGGAAGCTGCAGAGGAGACAGTGGCGGTGACGGTGAAAGCGATGAGATGGGCGAGGGTGAGAGGAGAGGTGACGAATGATGAGGGTACGGGCGTGGTCATGAGATGGAAAATAACGAATAGGTGATGATTAAGGGTAACGTTAGAATTATTACCATTGTCGCATGATGATGTGGGTTGATGGTAAAGGAAAAGGATGGTGGTGAGAGTCATGATGATGAGATGGGCGAGGGCGAGAGGAGAGATGTTGAGTGGTGATGGTAAGGGCATGGTCATGAGATGGAAAATAACGGTTTGAGGGATGATGATGATAAAGGGTGACGAACCTCATCCTGGTGGAGATAAAGCGTGATGGTAAAAAGAAAGAAAAAGAAGAGGAATGATGATGATATGGGTTTATGGTATGGGTTGTTTTGATGGTATAGGGGTAGTATAGTGGCAGTGCTGCTCCCGATGATGATGATGATGATGAAATAGATGATGGTTAGAGGAGAGATGATGAGTGGCGAGGGTAAGGGCGTGGTCATGTGATGGAAAATACAGGTTAGAGTGACGACTAAGGATGATGGAAGAAAGGTTTAACATTAAGGGATGATGATATGGGGTGATGGTAAAGGAAAGGGGTGGTGGTAAAAGTCACGACGATGAAATGGGTGATGGTTAGAGATTTTGTTGAGGAATAATTTGATTTGGGGGGTAAGGGCTTGGTGATGATGGTGATGATATGGAAAGTAACAGTCGGGTTGATGATAAAAGCTGTTTGCTAAAGTAGTCACCTGAACAATCATAAGTGTTTTGAATTGATGCTAAAATTCATATCATTGCGAAGGGGAAGTCTTACTGATCAAATATATCAACTTCCCTCTTCAAAATATGTTTGGAGCCCGCATTAACGCAGTAATCATCTCTCAAAAATGTTAATTTTGAGATCCAGATTTTCTGCATTCAGCGGTCGTCCGTATAGAGCGTCAAGATACGTGACGTCGCGTGCTTGACACGGCTAGCAACAAAAAATGCATTTGAAGTTGCCATGACATCTATATGATTTTTCAGCAAATTATTCACGTTTTTTTAAGAGAAATCTTTCCATCCATATATAATTTGGCTATCATTATCAGTTGTCGTGAATTTTCTAAGGGTGGCTAGTACTTTAAGGGTCGTGGTGATTCTGACGGAGGTAATGACGCGCGATTATAAGAAGAAGAAAAAAAAACAAGAGAGATGAACGGTGTAAGGTAAATGGTGAAACTCTTTCCTTTCTCTCTTTCTCCCGCCCCTTTCTATCCTCTCTCTATCACATTCATCTATTTCCCCCATCATTCACAAAGCAACATTATTTTATTGCTTTTACAAATCATTTTTTTTCCCTCTCCCACACAGAATTCATTTCAACCTTATTATATTGTATTCTAAGAACGCTCTTCACATTCACTCAACTTATAAACAAACAAACACATTAATCCACGATGATTTATTATTACAAGTGAAACATATTTTTATTAATAATGCATACAAACATCAAACTCCTCTCTATACAATAACAGTGTTATTTTAACTTCAATCTCCTCCAAATATTTTCATCAATCCAGTAATTATTCGTTCAGATTATTCTTCCTCCAAACAACACTTTTTGTCAGTGTTACCTCAGTCGACAAAAAAAATAAAATCAAAGAGTAAAAACAAAACCAAATCAAACCAAACAAAACAAAGAAACGGGGAATGGGAATGACAATGTACATGCTCTAGATTACTTCTTTTTTTAAATTTCTGACAATATATATTTCAATAATTGTTACCCTTTTTTGTTTAGCACCAACTGAAAATGGTCCGGTGGGAGGGGGGGGGGGGTCTATGCCAAGTTGATTGTATTCAGTTAACTTCATTTTTCTTTCCCTAACGTTCAAATGGTTGTATATCTAGTTTTTACAACAATTCTTATGTTTTTCGGTGCTAAATCAAATTTAAAAAAAAGAAGTACATATATCATCATTGGTCATGGAATTCTCATCACGAGTTACAAGGATTGTTTTTTTTTTTTTTAATGTAACCTTCCATCGAATGATTCAAATAATTGATGTCAAACTTCCACAAATTCTACTAAATATTAAACACAAGAGTATACTCCATGTGCCATGACATTTTACTTTCTTTTCTTTCTTTTTTTGGAGAAGGAATTAGAGAATTGTCCTTTATTATTTAGCAGAATTAGTTTTACAGCATTCCAATGTTCTTTAATTATACTTGACTTAAGTGAATGCATATTTCATATTTTTAATACAAATAAATGATCAAAATGTCTCATCCTTAAATTTCCTTTTACAAAGAGAGAGAGAGAGAGAGAGGGAGGGAGGGAGGAAAGGAAAGAGAGAGGAAAGGAAAGAGAGAGGGAGATAGAGATACAGAGAGGTGGCATGCAATTTAGAAGTGGGACTAGAAACAAATAAAACCAACTTCATTGATTAGATCAAAATGTTGTGCATATACATTATCTTTAATCTTGCAACCTTTATTTGTCACAATAAATGATCTTATGAATAGACAAATTGTCTGCTCAGAGCCAAAAGAGCACTAACACTGTTAAAGTATATGAGTTATTGCACTTCTGGCTCCAAACAACGAATCATCTTGCTTATCCAATCAGAACCACTTGCCTATTGCAGTTGCCTGTATCTCTTGAAATGACTAACAACAAAAAGCCAGATAAAATCCAACCAAACCAAAAACAAAACAAAATGTGAAACACAAAACTTATAAAGAAGAGCAAATGTACCCATTAACACAGAAGTGGGAAAACAGGCCAACCCTTGCATAACATGAGATGAAATTATCAACTGAAAACAAAGAAGGACTATTTTATAATGTAAGAAGTTTTCGATCTGGTGTCAATTTGTGTAGTCTCTTGAAACCAAGAAGCGTATTAACTACATATTACAGTAATATGTGGTAATGCTCTTTCGGCTTTCAACATGTGATTTGCTGGGTTATACAATGTACCGGGTATTTCAGAAGTTTGATTTGAATGTCTCTTTCTCTTTCTCTTTCTATAATTGTGACACATTCCTACTTAATATTTTAGGACAATCCTTTTAGTCGAAGAGAGTCGTGTA
This sequence comes from Strongylocentrotus droebachiensis, assembly GCA_035222895.1. NCBI lineage: Eukaryota > Metazoa > Echinodermata > Echinoidea > Camarodonta > Strongylocentrotidae > Strongylocentrotus > Strongylocentrotus droebachiensis. Next base: position 27,967 of record JAVYIG010001308.1, read on the forward strand.
CTTTTGCAGCAAAAAAAAGTATCAATTTGGAAAGTATATCTTCATTGACAATGGTCATACAAGTGTACAACTGAAGACTGTTGTTGTCTGAAATGATCATATTTATCATGCTCGAAATCATGCATAGTAAAAAGTTGTAGTAAAAACATAAAAATAGAAGACAAATAAGTGGTCACATAACTAGTGCATAATTTATTGATTGAGTAGAAGACGAACTGACATAATTATAAAGAAAAGTACCTGGTTTAAGGAGGTAAGTACTGAATATGAAATATTGTAGTTATGTTTCTTTGGAGATCGATACTGAGGTTATTAACTTGGCATTTATAAAAAAAAATGGTTAAGATATCAAAAGGGCGTTAAACTAATGACAGATTTGACACCATCTGACTCTCAAATCAAGATTGTTATGACCATATAATGCCTATTAAATACATCCGGCTTTTACCCATGGTGGACTTACCACCATCTGCCCCTAAATGTTACATGTGCGTAGCCCATCTGCACCTGAACGTCCTTTTGCCAGGCAACAAGAAAGATAGGAATAAGTGTAAATACACCTATACAATACACACTCAACTTATAATCCTTTTCCCCATTTGATATTTATATATAAAACCAAGACCATTTGAAATGTACATCAAATTAGCTTGTAAAAAACTCAAATAATGCCTCTGACTACTTTGTAGCGGAGGCATAAAAATATACAAATCAAAAACTTGTTTATCAATACCATACATGCTTACAGAACATAGTCTTTCTTGAAAATAAATTGCAAGAGAAAACAAAACCAGGTTTTAAGACTTTGACAGTAGCAGACTGGTCAAATAACTTTTTTCTTACTGAATTTTTAGCATTTTGGTATGTTACCGACTTACTGAGGATAGAACCTTTCAATATTTTGAAAGAATGTTAAAAAACAAATTTCCAATTGATAAAATCATTGAGAATTAAGTTTAAACTATCTTAAATTGATTTCCTTTAGACCCCTCTAAGCATATAACTACATAATATTGATTTAAATAGTAAAAAATGACTGTGTAAGTTAGACACAATAAACCAGACCCATGGAAAGCGGGAGTTTGGATTCTTAGGCAACATTAGGCCTTCTGTCATTAACAGAGAATAATTACTTGTAATACCAATCACCCTGTATAGTATATACAGTAGGATTCATTATAAACTTTAAAAGCATATATCAATAGTGTCCTTTGCAAAAGACAGACTTATCATATATATATAAAGACAGATATATATATGGAGGAAATACATATATGCACACAGATAGACTTGAAACATACCGGTACACAATTTCCCCATGTCCCAATATCTATCGTTTTATAAAAAATATCATCACCATTCATAAATAGGATCCGCATAGGGGGCGGGCGTACACACAAATTACCAACTTAAAGAAACCCCCACACTGATATAAATCTATAATCATATTTCACGTAGATTAAAGTAGGTACACTATTTATTCATAATCATCATCATAATCCCACCACCTTCCATAATCACAAATAGAAGACTCGTTATAGCTTTTTTTGTAATCGAAAAAATCCTTCTGCTCTCTCCACAAGATTCTGTATTATTTTTTTTACAATAGTTATTCACCAAAGTGATAGGTATATTATATTTGTACATATTCATTTACATATTTCACAATTTACACAATTATGGAATCATGCTAACAATTGAATCACAACGTTGCTCATTTTCGGCCGATATTCCCCCAAAATCATTGCATAGATGACATCTTAAGCCAGTGAAATAAAAAATGAAATAACCAAACTCAATAATGACAATTCTGTAAGAACCATAACCACAAAGTTCTCCACTGAGGAGAGATAGTAGTATACATCAAATGTATTCAGTAACACTAACAGCCTTTTGACATTGATCCCATTTTAAAACATCAATGCAAAAAGAACATAGAGGCTAAGTATTATCAATGGCTCTTATGTAATTTTGCGTTGAGGTTACTCACTAGTGAAATAAAGATTGCGTTGAAATATCTTTAGTGCCATGCTATCAAGTGCGGCTTTCACGTGCATTAGAAACAAAAAGAGAGCAAAGGAGAGTTAGATAGAGATAAGACCTCACCAAATAAATCCCCAATTATAGTGCCATATCAGAAGAACCAGTCAAATTCTTGTCAGTGTTCAGGGAAATCGGAGTTCATATATCATGGAAACCATCTTAGAACACCAATAACATTCACAACTCATAATGAGAATGTGAGTTCTTACATCAATGCTAAAGCCCCATATGTGAGCTTGTTTTGCTTTCTTTTGTTCCTAAGGTAAAGAAAAAAACTTCCAATTTTTTTTAAATTCTACTTTGTGATTCTACCTTGTGAATGTACAATTACCATCTTTGCAAACATAATTTCTTTTCAATATATTAACACATCTTGGAACATAAAGCATACACTTGGTGCGAACATAAATTATGCAACAAACAACAAACTAAATTGTGCCTTTAAGTTTAAAACAAAAATCAGTGGGCAAATAGCGTCATTACAAACAAAATATATACAGCATTGCCCCCCAAAGGACCTGTGGCTGCCCACATTTTGTTTATTAAGTGAACGAGTGTTCTGCGCTTGTGCAATACATCTAATTTCCATCTCTATCAGTACAAAAATTGTGCAGCACCAATGCTTAACATGCACAGATGCGAGACAATAGACATGTACATCTGCTTAAATGGCATTAAAAGCTTTAAATCGTAAAGCAACGTTCGAACTAGACTTTTGAATTAGTGTTTAACTTCTTATTCTGTTATTTCAATTACAAGAATAGCATGATAAAAGGCATTACAATGTATACCCTGCTTAGAGTAGGCCTACATGTATATTATATTCTTTCCACAGAATATTTACACTTGATTCATACCAGGAATTAAAATCCATACTTTCTGTACATTACATTAAACTCTCAATCTTGCAGCAATCAGTTCTCGATTTCTTAAAATTCAGTTGCCTTCATGATTTCTCACCTTATTTAGCTCCCTAGTTGGGCCTACAAAAAAGAATCATGCACAGGCCTTCAAGAATACATAAAAGTATATCCTTTATAAATACTAGACTTTAATATAGTGGATTTAAATTGCAATAACTTTAATTTTGTCTTTGTATGCACACACATTACTCAATCTCTTCCCATTCTAGGCAATTTAATATCCTGAATCATTATTTCTGAAGTAAATACAATTATCGACCCACAAATATTCAATACATCAAACGTCATTGCGTCTTTACGTTATCTAATAAATAATCGAATGAAACCTTGTGACTCAATGATAAGATATACCATATCTTTTAGGTAAATTAATTTCCATAAACAGTCCATTTGAGAACTGAAATGCAAAAGGATAAATTAAAGAAGAGAGAATTTCGAATTACATATACATGTATGTACGTGAAATTTTGTAATAATTTGTGAACTGCTTTACCTACAACCATAAAGCAAGCATGCATATTAGCTTCAGAATATTCCAATCCGGTTGTGTACCAACTACAACACAATATATATTTTTCTAGAGTGACAACGAATTTGGAAACATGAAACAATGCATTATTTTCCCTTTCTGATGAGGACGGGTGGGTTGATTATACCATGCGCCTTTTCCAAAGACTGCTGACCTATTGTTGGAAGCGATCTTCTGTAGAATATGATGATTTTTGTTTGAATCCTAAGCTATCTACACAAGTAAGCAGGCAGTAATGAAGCTTCGTTGTGCATCCAGTGAGCAACATGATAAGCAAGTGAGCCTGGCTAACGGTTCCTTCCTTCTGCATGCAAAGTCTTGGGGTAGACTTGAAGTTGATTCCTGCAAGAGGATGCCTTCGCAAAAACCTGGATACAGGTGTGAAGCACAGCAACCGCTTTCCTCAAACCTTGAGCTAAAGCAGGACATAGCCACTCCGAGCAGCCAAAGACTGTGAAAAGATTTTAAAAATCAATGTTCATCACAGTTCTTTACCGTCTCAGAGTTTTCTGCAACAGATTGGAACAGATCGAGCTGTGCATAAATAGCGTTGCATGCTGATAATTCTGCTAATTCTGTTCCTATTAGGCTGTGCTGCAAGTGCAATCCTGCGGGTCCAACTTCGGACCGAGTCCCTGCAAGGACCAGGAACTCAAAACCCGGCCCCATCAGGGGGGACCAAATAGTCCTAGCTGCTAAAACCATCCATCATCCACGCACGCATCCATCTCTAAACAAAAGACGACTATTGCCATTTAAGCACCAATCAGAGAGTGTCAGATAAAGTTTTGATCGCTTTCGCTTTGATCGCACGGCGTACGTCGGTAGACCGTTGTCACATCCATGCAGCCATCTGTTTCTGGACTATCGTGACGGCGTCGTGCCGGCCCATTTCCTGGAATGCTCCTGCTAACCTCATTAGGGCGCCTTCCTCGCTGTCCCGCGCTTCCCACATGTCAAGGATCTGATCCGTCGGACTTGGTTTGATGCCAAAGAAATTAAGATATCTGCATGAGAGGGGGAAAATGAAATTAAAACTTATGATACCTTTTAAAGCCCCACTGCACTACTTATAGCTACTCGCGCCCTCTATATAGCAAACAATGCCTAATCGGTGACCATTGGTCACCCATGATTCTCTTTTTCTTATGTTAATTGAGAGCTGATTTGATGAGATAACCACTTGTCAGTGACCTTGCAGGGAGTCTAATCCCCCCTGGCCAAAGTAGTACAGACGGCCTTTAAAGTTCATTGATATTTAAGCACCTATATTCTTACATTAAAAAAAATTAAATTGGTCAAAAAACCAGTACCTAGTATACTTGTGAATGACTTAAGTTTGTTTATTGAAAAGTGGGGTGAGGTTGAAATATCAAGAATAAGGCCTAGGGCATCATGTTTGGTGGCGAAGGCATACAAATGATAAAGAGGACCTCCTTGCCATCTAACTAAAACATTTGCACAATAGTTTTCAACTGAACTGCCATCAAATAAATGATAACACTTTCCATTATGTATTTATACATCCAATATCCTAACTCAATATCACAGATACTATATCTTCATATATAATAATACTTCATTCTTTTATAGTGCATTTCAGGACTGAAGGCCCTCTCAAATTGCTTTACAATGTACAATGTACGTTTACATAATTACTTGAAGCATTTACATAGTACTACACTTTCCAAAATTGGATCAAATTGCTTGAATTTCAAGAAATATTATGACATTCAAAGCATTGTGTTGTATTTTTCAACCTACCCATCGACACCTAGTTTGGTTGCGAGTAGTTTCCAGTCATTACCCTTGGGCTGGGGGATATCAAGGCATTGGCACAAGGCGGTTCTGACTGGTTTTGACAGGTGGAAGGCGTTCTGAGGCGGTACCATGTGGTTAGGGCTGTAGCCGTTCAGTCTCAACTCCTGCTCCACAACCACCTAGAGAGAGACGGGTATAATATAGAAAGAAATGAAGTAATAATAATAATAATATACCGTACTTATATAGCGCATATCACAATATGTCTCTATGCGCTGTAAGAAAGAGTAAGAAGAAAAGGTGGATAGAGTAACATAAGAAGAGTGAGATATGCTCAACATACTTCCTTTCGTTAACATTGGAAAGTATTTTTGAAAAGAAATTTTGAAAAGTAGGATGTCTATGTTGTGGAGACAAGTTAAAGAGATGTTTCAGCGATGGATGGAGAGGAGGGGGGGGGGGAGTGCCCCCTCCCCAGCAAAACCTAATCTGTTTTACTAATAGTACACAGCAAAACAATGTGCTTTAATACTAACTGACCCGACCTAATCCCCTGGCAGCAAAGTTAAACTCAAAATGGAATCTGGAAAATGTGATAACCTTCTTTTCTTTTGGACTTCTGCCCTTCAATTAGGGGCACTTTTTATGACAAGGTATACAATGAGTGATTTCAAGTTTGGTGTTAGTGTTAGTGTTAGTGTTTAGAGCAGTCAAGAGCTCTTAAATCGAGCGGAGAATTTGCTGATGAAATTAAGAGCCCGATACCGATATCAAAATCGATAGCTTAACACCAGCCGTGACGTCACCACATACTTGATTTTACGACGATGATTTAAAAATAGTACATCAAAACTCAAGATATCATGAAAAGTACAGAATAAATTTACACCTATTTCTCTGGTCTTAGAAAATAACTAATTTTACACGAAAGAATATATGAATTACGTGTTTCACACATTTTTATTTGATCGTCAGGCAACAAATTGGCCTCGTTCTTGCGTTGACTGTGTGCGGGTACAACACTAACACCGAACTGGAAATCAACATTTGCTTAATCCCTAGGGGCTAGTGTTAGTGAATAGGGCATTTGTACATAAAATATTAACACCAGCCACAAAGGTCGGTTCAGCAGACGACAAGTTTGCAAAATCGATAACACTAGCTACCGGAAGTTGACGATATTCAGAGGTCAAAGCCTTAACACCAGCTGATTTCCATTTCGGTGTTTAGGCTGGTGTTAGTGTTTATTAAACACTAACACCAGCCTTAAACACCCAACTTGAAATCACTCAATGGGTGTATTAAGGGAATCAAGCACCCCTTTGAGTCTTCTATATGAACCGGAAAATGCCACAACACAAAAGGGTTCCTCAACAATAAGTCTCCTTGAAAAGTCTACAAATAAGGTTGTTCTTAGATCTTCATTTTCCTATTTCTGCATCAAATGGTGAGGTTAATTAACTCATCAAAATATCTCAATGTTTTACAAAATAGGTCAATTTGAAATCCTGGAAGAGCCACACATTACACATCCTAGGGGGTGTTTCACAAAGATCCTAACTTGAACTCTAAGTTGGACTTTCAAAAATCATTGAGCCATTTATATATTCAAAGTATTCAAGTATTTTACACTTTTTTTATTAATTCGACATCAAAAACATGAAATATCCTTGATAATAGAAAATATGAATGATTTGAATCAACATTTTTTGCCTTTTTAAATAACTTGTACAAAATATTTTCATAGATGCTAACGGCTTTCCATAACCAACTTAAAGATAAGTTAAACTTAGGATCTTTGTGAAACACACCCCAGTTTACAAAGAAAGACCAACCCTTCAAGGACTTACCCCATCAATGATCCTCTCCATGACCTGCATACTGGTCGTATAAGTGCCTTGGGTGACCTCTAACCTGCAGCCTATGGGTCCGATACCCGGCTCCGTCTTGGCCAAGGCAAATGAACAGTGCAACGTGTTGGAGGTACCGCTCCATACATGGTAGAAAGGAATCTCCTTAGAGAAAAGAAACATTGAAGAATTTCTCACTAAAAATGGTTCATACTTTTTGAGGATATACTACTTTAGAAAAGTGATAACTTTTTAATTTATTGATGAAATTTGGAAAGGAACCTTGGCACTATTAAGTTTAAGATACATTTTCCAGTGATAATTGCTCCTCTGTCAATTTACTAACTTGAACCCTGGTCCCAATACCACATCACACCCTACCCCAAGCCTAAACTTAGAATTAAACCAAATCATAATCCTCACTACTGGACTTAAACTCTGTCAATTTTCTCAGAGCGTAATCAAAGGTTGTGATATCAAACACACCTTAGTGGAATTCAATTAATACAACAAGAAAGTTAACATGATTCTAAAAGTTGAGATAACTACATATAAAGTAAATATAGAACTATATAATTATGCTGACTGAGTTTGATGCATCCAGAGATATATATCAAGGGTTCAGTGACACACAGACGTAACTCCATATTTTGCCAGAATGAGTATTTGATATAAAAATGTTCAGAGAAATGTGTGCTTTCCAGGAAACACAAAGACTAAACTGAATTGAAGTCAACGGCTAGTGAAACATAGACTTAACTCCTGAAGGCCCAAGTGGACCTCTATCTTTAAACCACTTTTTCGCAAAATGGCCAAATGGAGTTACGTCTTTGTGTCACTGACCCCTCAATATGTAGCTATATTTGTTTGTAAGTAGGTATACTGTAATGTGACCCTCTCCTGAACAAACGATTAGTTTATGTTTAAGGTAACTTACTTGACAGTTCTTGGCCAGCTTGCATTGCCAGCCAGGGACTATGTTTTGGATCTCCAATCTGAGATTATTGCCGTTGTCGTGGTAGTCAAACTGGCAGCCACCCTGGAGGGGCTGTCCTCCGAGTCTCCTCTCAACATTGAGGATATGCTGCAAGAATAACAAAGATGTAAGATGTAAATTAAAAAATACATGTATGGGGTGATAGTGAGCACTAAAAAAAAAAAAAAATTGTTTTCCCCTCAACCACGACCCTCTTGGGTAAAAAAAAAGAAGAGGATATATATTATTTACTTTATGCATTATGTGTCATGTTATTACAAGAAGAAAATAGAGTGTTTCTGCTGTATATAATTTTTTTTCTTCTGTTTTGCTATATACACTGCATTGTAAACTGATTTATATGATATAATATATCATATAAATCAGTTTACATATTATATATGTTTTCAAACAGAATATTGATATGTAAATTGCATTGTGTGTACTGCAAGGTTCTGGAATCATCAAAATGATAAGAAATTTGGCCCTGCCTTGGTAAAGTTACAAGCACTGTACACAGAGAGATGTATATGGGACTACATAAAAATGTGGCATCAAAATCTATCCCGATTTTTGAAGAGCCATGCTTTTCAGGGAACATTTTTAATCTGATGTTCTCACACACTTGCATAATACAATGTTAACGCTCACAGATTATTTTGCACCTCTTCCTAGAACTCAACCTTCTCTTTAAGCACAGTTTTGCTCAATCTGATTACCTCTATAGCATCTGGAGTGTCTTCGGAGATGTACACTTTGATATGGTAATCTAGCGTCGACCGAAGAGCTGGACCGAAAGCTAACAGTTTTAACCGCTTCGCCGACTGCCTCTCTGGCCTTGACTCGCCACTGAGGGCGTACCAACCGAGCTGGTCGGTGACGATGCAGGAGAGATGACTATCGACCTGGCAGAAGACTTGTAAGTTGATGGTTTCCTCTCCGACGGTTGTCTGTTTCTGAATGAGGCAATACAAATTAAGAATATTATAATTTGATGGGAACATTAGTAGAACTGAATTTGTGATGACTACTGTTCACATCACCCTTCCCAATTTTTAAATTTTTTTTTTTTTGGGGGGAGGCAAACTACCCTCAACCTATGTCATTTTAGCTGATTTAGTTTCTACTGCATAATTGTTACTTTAAAAGGACTTTTTGCCCTTCTGTGAATGTCTCCTTCGTGCACTGGACTTTTCCATTAAAGGTAATACAAAGTTTTGGGAAATTTTGAAAATTGGGTGGATAGTGAATCTTTACAATTTTGATATATTTGGATGCCCCTGTGGATGTTTTATAAGCACTAAAAAAACTAGCCCCTAAAACACTTCTGTTTTCGAGAAAAATTGAAAATAAAAATTTACCGGTGCTCCCGGTAAATTTTTGTTAAATATCAAAAAGCGCCTATGGCCGTACAATGGTAGCTGCGACCATGAAAATCTCAGAATATGTTGTTGTGGTATATAATTTCCAAACGGGAATAGCTAATCGGTCGATTTTAGTCAAGAAACATGGTTTCATGCCTAAATTAATATCTTGACCTTGAGAGGGAGCTATACAACATAAAGAGTTTATTATTTATAATTTCATAACTTTAGACTCGATTTCAACCGCGACAACGATCAATAAATATTGTAGGAACGCATATGCTTCCAATATGTTAATTTGAACCAAATTCATGACCCCATACCAAAACTTTGTAATACCTTTCACCTATTCTAAAATGTTTGAAAACGTTTAAATCATACCCGAAAAGTATGAGATAGCAAATACTTATTTGCATTTATACTGGGAGGAGAGACCCAAGGGTTACAGTGATTCATTTGGATATTAGCCTCCTCCTAGGCACAGGTGACGCCAAGTACTTAATAAAAATAATAATTCAAAAAGAAATCAACCTATATTTGTTCAGCCCCCCCCCCCCCCCCCCGGAAAAAAGAAATGGTTTTATATTCACCTCCCAACATTTATCATCTGTTGGATGAGTACTGCTGGCGATGACCGAATGCCTCCAGTCGTTCTTGCTCATTTGTGCGCAGTGCGGTAACACCAGGACGACTGACTTGGCAAGGACTACAGAGGGCGGGCCGCACAAGATGACGGGGCTAAGTAAGGTCTGGTTGTGTTCTATGTGCGGTCTGTCCATGAGTTCATGTGAGACTGCTAGATATATTTCCACCGTCTGGCCACGTGCAATCGCACCCTCAGGAATCATCAAGCTAACTCCTACAAGAGACAAACAAAAAAATACTTTTAAAGTCAGTCTATACTAGTTTAGCCAGGGGGATTAGACCACCCAGGGTGGTCATCAACTCAGGTCTCTATTAACATTGGAAAAAGAGGATCATGGGGGACCAATGGTCACCGATCAGGCATTGTTTTATATATATAGAGGGAGCAAGTAGCTACAAGTAGTACAGTGGAGCTTTAACCCATTGATATTGTAGGAATGGCCCTTCTAAAATACAAAAAAAAAAGGGGAACCATGATTCCCAACAGGTGAGGTGTCATTGTACAGTGGTTCATTCACTGGACTCTCAATCCAAGGGTTGAGTGTTTGAATCCCAACCTGGCATTAATCCACATCTACCTCTCTCCACCCGGGTGTAAATGGGTACCTGGCAATTGCTGGGGTAATAATTATAATGGCAGGGCCCCTCAGGAACAACAGCATTGACAAAGTTGAATTCTTGATTAAAAATCCTGACTTGGGGATATATTCATAATAAATGCACAAAGCAATATCCTTCACATTCACATCTTGGAACTGAAAAAGTCAAAAATGTCACAAAGCTGATTTCTATATTGAAGTCTCTGATTTTTTGATAAAGTTGTGAGGATACGATACAGAAATTTCTAAGAAAGGAAACAACTTTCAATGAATCTAAATATATCACATTTGTGAAAATTATAGTTTTTTTCCATCACACAATTCTTTTAAAGACCGTCACCACTACTGGGCAAGAAGGGATTAGACCACACAGCGAGCCATCGAGGTCACTGTGACAGGTGGCTATCTCATTAACTCAGCTCTCATTTAACATAAGAAAAAGAGGATCATGGGGGACCAACAGGCACCGATTGGGGAAGTTTTCTATATAGAGGGAGCAAGTAGCTACAAGTATGGCAGTGTGCCTTTAAAGTGCTTAAATTACAAGAATTTCAATTTTGTTGTTGTTGCTAGATCACTTGTGGTTTTCCATAGAAACTACAGATCATTTATGTTCCTTACAAATATTAAGAGACCTCATCTGAAAGATTTTTAAATAAGGATTAAGGTAGCTAGAGGACGAACCTGAATCTGGTAGCACTAATCTGCCCCCTCTTGATCCCACATGCCCCGTTGCTATGCTGTAATCCGAATGCATTGGAAGCCCTAGAGCGCTGCCCGATAATGTCCTTCCTGGATCGGAATCACACATAGACTGTGGCTCAAGACTCTCCTCTGAGGAATGTCCCTGCAGCATGTAGTTTTCATCCGCCTCCTCCATAATGTACCCATCATTGTCCTCCAAGTCGCCGTAGCAACGGGTCTGGCAGTATCTAGGGTCGACCTGTGGAGGTGGTTCCGGAGGATTCAGCGTGGCGTAGATGTGCTTCTCCTGTCCGGGTCCTACCAGAGGAACGTAGGTATGGCTTTTCGTCGGCGACAGCGACCGCGAGTGCGGGTGCGAATGCAGGGATCCGTTCGTTAACGAGTACTGCGAGATATCCGACGACCCCAAGCACCCGAGCTGCGTAATGGTCCCTCCTTTTTTGGGCGAGAACTGAACGGTGAGCTGATGTGGGATCTTCCCGCCTGTCAGGTCAGGATGGGGTGGATGCGTTGGTGTCCCGGACATGGGGATCTTCTCGTTGTGACTCGAGAGGGCGACGTGGTTGGATCGCAGCGAGGAATGCATCGTCTGGGTAGTGATGTCCGGTGGTTGTGCTGAAAGCATAGCCAGGTTACAGTCCTCTGTTAATGCGTGTTTGTTCAATGAAAGGATGCCATTGCAGCAGGGGGAAGCAACGTACAGATCAAAAGGAAAGAAGACACGAGAAAAGAAGCAAACTGAATCGTCATGCAAACAAAAATACAGGCAGCAAAATACAATACAAGGCTTTGGAACATAATTAGATTTTTTTTTAAAGAATGCTAGAAGTATTCTCCAAATGTTTGCATCATCGGGAGAACACTCTGCACTTCATGACTGTTAAGTGTAGATCCACAAAGGCATCAACGATAGTCACTGCCCTTTGGACTCTAAGCACTACAGATCATTTTTAACAAAGAAATGCAGCAAAAATATTAACTGAGACAAACAAAAACATGATATGACAATGAATTTGATTTTTTCACAGGCAAACATAAATTCAGGCATTTTGAAAGTACTGAAATAAAACAATGACAAACGAAAAGTCTTAGCAATTTTCCTTTTTCATAAAAGGGACATCCATAGTCTAATAAAGTCAATTGACTTTTCTTTTCCTTCAAATTATCATGCATGTTAAATCGGAAAATTACTGCTGTTTTCTTTTAAGGCATGCAACACATACACCCTACTTTAAAAAAATCCAAACAAATCATTTTGACAAAAATACTTTATGTCCGTTATTTGATACATTGACATGCTTGTATCATTCATGCTATTTCTGCACAAGAATTTAACACTCTGGTATGAACAGTAAGAAAATGTTTTACAAATGAACACGGAATATCATAGGATTCACACAATACTAATACATTATACAGTCAAAATCAGCTTGTACAATCATGAAAGTTTAAAGGTAAAGACCAGTATTGGAAGAGCCCCAATTTCAAAAAATGAAAAGGAAGCTCTCATTACCAATCATGTGAAAGAATATGTTTTGACTAATACATGATAAAAAATTTGCAGGGAAACCGCCTACTAATTCATATACTTGGTAAATTTGTTTCTCTCATGGACTGTGAGAGATATAGGGTAGTCCCATATACATATTTCTGTGTATAGTGCTTGTAACTTTACGAAGAATGGGCCAAATTTCTTATCATTTTGATGATTCCAGAACCTTGCAGATGCTAGATGCTAGATGCTAGATGATCAACCTTTTCTGATCGATTCCACAACGTTTCTTTCACAATGCAATCGCATGACCATTACTGGTCTTTACCTTTAAAGAGTTTCTTACATAGTTATTAAAAGATTAAAGTCAATTTTAAACGAGCAATTTCGAATTAAGAATAAAATCCTGAATACAATTTAGAGTCTTAATTCTCTATGTTGTTATATGAATCAATTGTGAAGTTTTTAATGAAAAAGCGCTTAGAGACTTCAGTGGAAATCAATTTATAAGCACCATTTTATTATTATTATTTTTGTATTATTCTTCCACCTTGCACATACATCACTGGATCGCATCATTCATTCACTTACCGGTGGAGGTGGTGGTATAGCTGGGGGAGTTCCCCCTTTTCCTCTTGGTGACCAGGTAGATAGCGATGAAGAGGAAGACCAGGAGGAGCACGACGATGGCTAGAGAGATGCCGATGTAAACTGGGATCTGCTTGGAGAGCCCATTCTTGCTGCCAGCTGAATATTTGAAGAAGAAAAAAAATTGTCCCACCGATAAGTACATATTCCATGTATAACCCTCATGGTTTACAGATATTAGTACTGTATTTTGCTCAACCTCACTGGTATACATCAATATTCTGATCACTAGCTAAAAATAATTTAGTTTAGATATATCATTCTAAATGACACTATATTTTTAAAATTTCATGTAAGAACCATAAATTTCTGTGAAACAATTTGTGAATCAGTGACTTATTTCATTAATTATCTTGATACAACAATCATTCCATGGGATCTAATTTCACTCATGATTTTACGTTGAATTTCAAAAGGAATGAGGCAAGTGTTCTTTGTCAGAAAACTATTTAATGTAGGTACAAAATCAAAACATGTCTGGCTTAAATTAACTATTGATTGTTAAGCCTTTGTGTTTTAAATGCAGGCCTATCCCGGCTTGGGACAGCACCAGATGAATGATGGATGATGGCATGCAGGGGGCATGGCAGGGGGGCATTTCACAAAACTTGTCATCAGTGACAAATGACAGTCTTTGTTATAAGCTACTGAAATCCTTGCTTCTGATTGGTTATCTGCAGATTTGTCACTGATTTTTGTCTATTTGTCATCGAAAAAAGGCTTTGTGAAATGGGTCCCTGAACAATCAATTTGTAAGGTTGACAAAATCAAAGTGGAAGAGAGCCCTCTATAGGTGAGAATCATACATTTATTGAACAACATTCCACTGGTCCTTGTCGTACCATTCAATGTTTTATGGGACAAGGGTTGTAAACAGAAAAGTATAATTAAGATATATACAAAGGTACATTTAACATTTATATGGGAGGTATTGTGAACTAAAATAAATATACGTGTAAATTAAGAGGGTCAAACAAGGCTGAATTGAGCAAGAAGGATCGATAGGGCACAGGTATCGATATAGATGAGGATAAATGAGTAAACATCATCTGCAAAAAAACTTATTTAAAAAGTAATGCAGTGAGGATAGAGGACTAGGCAGCAAAGATAATATGGACAAGCCTAGACCATTTTTGTATAACTAGCCCATATATTCTTTATGCACATTAATTATTCTTTACTGATTTTAACCACAGAGTTTAATACACAGCTTTTGATATATATTTTTTTCTTCACAATTATAATTTATGCAAAGTTTCCTGCAAACATTTACTAAAATAGCCTGACTTACATTTTGCCTGAAACTTTACAATAATTGTATGATCATAAATGTAGGGCCTACATATTCAATGAAATACACGCAATCAGGATTTAAAAAAAAAAATGGAAAGCTTAATAAATATTGAAGTCAGAAGAAATTGAAAGTTAGTGTGCAAAGAAAAAGTTGGGCAAAAGATTATAATAAGGTCTAGACTTCCACTTTAAGAGATAAATTTTCAGAAAAAAGAAAGAAAGAAAAAAAGAAAACACTCTCTCACCAGCTGGGTTTTGAGACGTTGTGTCTCCAGCACTAGGAGAAAATATTCCGGGATCATCAACTACTATATGAGGTAAATCATAGGAAACATATATAAATGAGTAAATAATATAATACACAATAATAATAATAATATAAAACAATCCAACTCAAATCATGCAAACTTCAACATGAAAGTTGTAGCATTCATTTGCATTGTATTGTACATTGCAATGCACATGACTTAAAATAAGGAACAATGTTCTTGAGTTATATGCCCAGATGTATGTAAAACAAAAAAACTAAACAAAATAGCCACTTTTATGCAGTATAAACTATTAAATAATTGTGAAGGGCTACACAGCCTACACTTTTAGGAATGAAGACTGCAATTAGTTTTTAATGATTGCACATTTGGTGTTAGGCCACAATCAGCCCTGCTAATTTCAAAAACATTTTCTCTAATCAAATCAATGCTACAACTCTGTTGATTAAAAAGAGGTTATTTCAACATCCAAATGGGTTTACTGTGTGGGTGAAAAAGAAACAAATGGGGAATGAAGGGAGGGGGGGGGGGGGGGGGGGGGTAGCTACAAGACAAGCATTAAAAAAGGGAACTGGGGTAACAATTATATGAATCCCAATTGTAACTATTCTTTGAGTAGACAAAATATAAAGTGAGTTCATACATAAATTAACACTGGCTTAAGTGATCATTTCTTTGAACTACTTAAAATCAAGCAAGTATTCCTTTGAATTGTCAGCATAATCTAAAATCAGCGTAACAAAATCATACAAGCAGAATCCTGAAGTAAACAATGGCCAATTTGAGCACATAATATCGGCTGAGAACCCAGGAGAATGTAAAACATAATCATGATGTTACACACATGCTAACACCCTTTTGGGCTCTAAACAGATGATAATATAACCTAGAACAAAACAAAAAAACATTAATTTTATGGTTGTTCTATTTATACAGTTAACAACTAAATTATTCATTCCCTTTCTGAGTTTTACTAAATTTGATTTGTCCTGATTTAAGTTTCTTCAGAATGTGGCCGCATAGTAAAGCTTTCATCAAAAAGTATTCAACCCGTCCAACTTTCATTCTTTAGTTATGTAATACAAAAAAATACATCACATTTACAAGGGGTATGACTTATTAATTTGTTAAATGTATATGTATCAACGAATATACATGACAATCTGGATTCCAGTGTATACCCATTTAGTTTGGTTTACACCAAGTTTGATCTTCTAGAATCACTGTGGCCTTTGGGCCTTGTTCATCTTTATTTTTCTTGCTTCAAAAAGTCTCTGATCAGATCTTAGATAAAATTGTCAGTGTTATTGCATTTTTACCTCAACATGCCTTTAAGGGAGAAGTATTGTAGGTCAAATTTGTAAGACACGCTGCATTTTCAATCACAGAAAATTGATATAAATACCAATATATCAAGATTGACATTAAGATTAACCGTGACTACGAGCTCTTGATTATAATGACCCCATAAAACTTGCAGATGCAACACCAAATATACATAGTTTGAGACAGATATCACTTAATCTCTTTAAAAATAATTGCAAAGTCAAGGACACTCAATTTTAATTAAATATATCTCTTTATTGTCCAACAAAGGCCAGGTGCACACTTAAGTTGTCTGTTGATTTGTTTGTAAATTTGATAATCCATTACTTGTTCTAGTTTTCAGAGGTCAGGTTGAAATTCTGTCTAAAGAAATGATTTCATAATGCATTTTTCTTTATTAAAACAGAGATGAAAAAATATCAACCTAAAACTTGACATTCCATCAAGAGGAGTGCAGCTAGATACAAGTAAATGGGTGTTTTTTATTGACTGATATTTGGAATAAAAGAAATTAGTGAGAGAGAGAGAGAGAGAGAGAGAGAGAAAAAAGGAGAGAGAGAGAGAGAAAAAGGAGAGAGAGAGAGAGAAAAGACGAAGAAGAAAAAAAAGGAGAAAAAAGAGGAAAGAGAAAAAAAGGCATGACATCTTTTTTTAGTTTTCTTTTGCATTTAAACAATACTGATTGCAAAATATGGTCTAATTTCTCACCCCCTTACTAATCTTGTAATTCCCTTCATTATCTGTTTGTTGCCCCCATCTGGTCTATTCTCTCTTTCTCAATCTCTCTTTCTTCTCCTTCTCCTTCTTCTGCTCTCTCGTATTGTCTTCATACACACCATGCATCTATTAAAGGTTGTACTCTGTTGTAATATTGCATGGAACATACAGCATACCATCTGTCCAGTTATAAAAATGCATTCAAAGGATGAGCTTAATGACAAGCCCAACATCTGTTCATTGTGTAGTCCATCATGCCCTTAGATAAATCATCCCATTCATGAAAATTTCAATGAAACTCATCTTTTTCTGAAGCAAAACTAACGAAAGGGCCAAATCACACATTAGGAGGTGCAGCTCTCTCTTTCTATTCATATCAAATGGGGGCTGTGGATCTTGATTTTGATAAGATAAGAATGTCATTATAAAATCTTTCAATGCATGGGAAAAGTTTTCCCAGAGATTGAACTCGAGTGGTTACAAATGCATCTGAAAAAGGATATTAAAATCATAAACTGACATGCAATCAGGAAAAACACTATACTTATTTTTTCTTTATTATCGTAGAACACACATGGTGATTTTTATAAGCCTTTTGAGATCTGAACATTTCAAGATCGAAAATCAATATTTTGTTTATGGACGCTTTTTATATAAAATGTCCATGCTGGTGGCTTTGTAATATGTTAAATGGTTAAATTTTTGTAATATATCTATCTATCTATCTATCTATCCATTTGTCCATCTATCCATCCATCCATCCATCCATCCATCCATCCATCCATCCATCTATCTATCTATATGCATGTTTCTTTTTATTGGTATGAATCTATATGTTTTTAGAAAAAGAGAAAATTATAAGATATAGGGAGAGAAGAGGAGAAAAAAGGGAGATTGAGACAAAAGAAAGATCAAGACTGAGAGAAAGGGAGAGAAAGAGAGAGAAAAGGAAATAGAAAGATAGATAAAGAGAGAGAGAGAGAGAGAGAGAGAGAGAGAGAGAGAGAGAGAGAGGGGGGAGCTGATAGAGGAGTGAAGTTAGGAACAGATGCTCACATACTTCATCCACACACCAGCCGTTGATGCCATCCCATAGATGGGAGAGCTCGGGACGCATTCCTCCGCTGTTTTCACTTTACTCAAATTTTTCATGTTGAAATCTAAAACAAATGTTATACTGCAACTTAGGTGACCTGAGATAATACATGACAGAAGTGGAAGATTGTTGTAGTCTCAAAGATGAAACCCTTATCCACACATAACTGACAATTTTCCATCAATAAAAGCGTTTTTAAATTGCAAAATCACAAGAAGACCAACAAGTGTTAAGACCTGACATTATTGTTAAAAAAATAAAAAAATCACTGAATATAAGTCTGAATAAAACAGACATTGCTTGGTTATAATATAGTGAGTTAACAGTGGATGGAGCAATGTCTGATCATGAAGGCTGGGAGAAACATGAGGATGATAACATTAAATAGGATATTAGGATAGGAGAGAAGCAATTGGCTCTACTAAATTGATCTTTGTTTGGGTATGAGCATCTGGGGCTGATTCTACAGCTTGGTGTAAATATGTTAACCTTTTGTACAAATAGCTTTAGTACATTGATAGATAGTAATCATTAGGTATGTGTTTACTGTCTGTCAGTCATACACAAAAAGACGTATGAGGATAGGCCCCTGAATGTCAATATATATAAGGTCAGAGTAATCAGTATGATACAATGACTACTGTTAGGAAATGTTTCTCTTCAAGCGATGGTACTAATTCACAAGAGAATGGTTTTCATTTACATCAACATTTGTTGAAATTATGAAAATGACCATCCTTCCAGTTTTCATCATTATCATCATCATTATTAAAAGCCTTGCCGTTACCACCATCATCATCACCACCATATCACACATATCCATACTACATCACAATCCACTGACAAATTGCCAATTTGAGATTTGCTTAGCTGTAGTGATCTCATATTTCAATTTTCAAACTTTCATAACTTTCTTATTTTTGGTCTGACTTAATTCAAAAAATTTGCCATTGTTTCTCTGATTTTTCTTCTCTCATTAAAACAAACTTATTATTAGGATTGGATTGTCGGGGTCCCCTGGTTCTACTAAGCAATAGATTAACATATTTAACATTTAAGATGATTAAGTATGTGCGTACAAGTCAGGACAGGACCAGACTATTGGTCAAACAAAGAGCTTGTTGGACAAACTTGGCTTATATGATGTTCACATAAAGATGTATGGGATAGGCCTCATTAACACACACATAAACAACAAGAAGGTCAAGTTTATCATTATAGCTCCAACTAGCTCTCTAAAGATACAAGAGATTAATCCCACTGGCATTGCCAAGACTTTACCACCACCAACATTACCATCGTAATCATCAGTGACAGCATCATCACCATCATCATTATCATCACCACCATCATCATCAGTGTCGGTAAATCATAACCATCATCACTGATTCACTGTGATCTCCCCCACCCCGTAAAGCTTTTGAAAAATGACGCATAAACACAAATTATACATGTAGACCCAAGACCCAAAAGTCATCTTACAGCATTTTCACATTTTGGGGAATGCAACTATATAACAAACACTACAAATATTTTTGAAATGATTCTCCATTTCTTTTAAAGACATTAAGACTTCAAAAGATATCCAATTGGTGTTAATATCAAGACTTTTTTTCAAAGTAAACTGCATTGTCAAAATATTGGTCTCCTTTACGATCTGTGATACTACCCTACATGATACTTCAACGAGCATATACGAAAATAGATAGACAGGACTTTAAACAAGACGTCACTTCTGAAAGTCGATGATGGTCGAGTCGAGAGAGGAAGTTGAAACCCAATCTTGTAGGTCATTCTTACATGGGAAGGGTTGTCAGAAGAAGGGCTACAGTGACATTCTGTCTGTCAAAATACTCTGAAGTCTCTGTTCTTGTCCCCCCCCCCCCCTCCGCGAGTATCAATATTAGCTTCCTACACTTGCTCTTGATCTTGAACTCATAAATTAGCATAATCTTTTTATCTCATATATAAATATTAGCTCTGCTTTTTAGTCTTTATACTCTTCAAATTAGGGTATCCCTTGAATAAATCAGCATAAATATTGACTCTATTGCCCGATAAATATTACGCTTTTTGCAGATATAGCTAGGTAATTCCGGGCGCACTTCACCATCCTTCATCATCCCTAAGTCAAAGTGATGACGGAGCTGACTTAATTATCAATCATGTCATGCAATATACCGATCGCACAATTAACGTAACTGTTTCTGGTTTTCTAGTGTTTGTAAATATAAGACATCACGTTATTAAAGCCTAGCTATATAGTCTTCATCCGCACAAAAAGCGTGGGGTAAAACTTATACAAAAAACATGTGCTTCTTTGTTAAATTTGTCTCCAAGTGTCCATGTGCTAACATCGGGCTGAATAAATAATGAAGCTTGAGCTGGTTCGGTTTTCTGTACTTTGGTTTGATGAAGACACATTTTCAAACATCGAGCTAATATTCCCGGATTTAAAAAGTAGCGTGTTAATTTCGCAAACTTTGGGCCGATGGAAACACACCTGGCCTATTAGCGACTTGTTCAATCTCATCGGGATGCCTACACTGACTTTGGGTTGATGAAAACACATTTTCAAACATCGCGATAATATATTCCCGGATTAAAAAAGTAGTGCGTTAATTTCGCCATCTTCAGGCCCATGGAAACACACCTATAGTGAGTGAGTGAGGCCTATTAGCGACTTGTTCAATCTCATTGGGATGCCTGCACTGACTTTGGGGTGATGAAAACACATTTTCAAACATCGCGATAATATATTCCCGGATTAAAAAAGTAGTGCGTTAATTTCGCCAACTTTGGGCCGATGGAAACACACCTGGGGAGTGTTTCACAAAGATCCTAAGTAGAACTTAACACTAAGTTGGACTTAAAAATTATGGACAGCCATTGGAGCCTTAAAATGAAATATATTAAAAAGCAGAAATTCAAGTATTTTAGACTTTTTTATAAATTCCACATCAAGAACATAGAATCTCCCATGATAATAGAAAATATGAATGATTTGAATCAACATTTTATGTCTTTTAAAGTAACTTTTACAAAATGTTTTCAAGGATGCTAATGGCTTTCCATATTTTCTAAGTCCAACTTAGAGTTAAGTTCTACTTAGGATCTTTGTGAAACACCCCCCAGGCCTATTAGCGACTTGTTCAGTCTCATTGGGATGCCTGCACTGACATGGTGACCTGATCCCATCACAAATAAACATTCCCTGACATAGCCTAGATGACAAGGGGGACATCTTAGACTCTTATTAGATGTCATTAAAGACATATCATATCAGGCTCAAACTCCCGACCTCGGTAAGTCATTAAACAACCATCGCAAGTGACATGCTAGGCGGTATCTGTTGCCCTGTTCAACCTCATCTCCACTGCTTCAATTTTAACTTGGTTTGAAGTAAGCTTTAATTGGTAACATTCTGGAAAAAACATAAATCGCGACAAACCAATTTTTCACATGCTTTAACTTGGTAAGGGAATGAATAATTTAGTTGTTCACTGTAGGATTCATGTTTATAATTAATGATTCATAATTTTTCACAAAATCTCTTCGCATTATAATGATCTTGTCTACTTAAAATTTGCTTAATTACTATTTCAATTAAAAAGCAGCCTGAGCTGACAAGGGGGTACAGGTAACCAAAAACAAAAAACTAATATACACACTTCTGGTGTAGCTAAGATCACAAATCGAAGTTGACAGCTCCCATCTTCATCATTTTCCATGCTGAGCAATGCTTTATTAATCTTCCTCTTCTAACACATTTGTGAGTCTATGACTCAGCCAAATAGAGCAAAGTTCTCAATTATGCATACAGATGGTCAATCTATTAAAATAATAATGTTTTACAAAGAATATGGGTGTACTTTTTCTGTTCTTTTTTAATAAAAAAAGGGTCTATGTTTCTCCCTCTGTATGGATAGGATATTATGACTCACGCAGGGTTTTCATTTCTGGTTTATTTATATGAACAACGAGATGAACAATGAATTGATTTGTGGGATTTTTCGTCATATCCGCGGACCCAATGGCAAAGTTATTCTTGTGGTTTTGTAGTAACTAGTTTTTAGTGGTCGCTCGTGAGGGTATAACTTACAGCTCACTTCTTCAGAGGAGATCAAACATGCTGCCGCCTGATGTAATGACGGTAGGGGATTCGACAAACGATGGCAATTTGTACGATTATAGAGACTTGGAGCTTTATGCAATTGTGGAGTTCTAGGCAAACATGGAAAGCCACAAGATCTAAGCTAACTCTATTCATGGGGATTTGTATTATTACTAGAAATAATCTCAACAACTTGCAGATATGATTTTCTGTAATGTAGAGGGAAGTAGAATGGTGAAAACTTGAGCACGAGGGGAAGATAACGATATACATACAATGCAGAAGGATCAATGAGAAAATGAAAAATAAGTTTATATAAAGGAAGAAAAAGGAGTAAAAAAAAAAAAGGAGCCTATAGTTTTCAAGACAAAGGTGGAAAGAGAATTCAAGAGGGTAGGCTACCCAGGCTATGAAAGTGTAAGAAAATGAAATAAACTTGATATAGAAGAGCTGTCTTCAATAAGCAAAGCACAAAGTTAAAAAGGTGAGAGAGAGAGAGAGAGAGAGAGAGAGAGAGAGAGAGAGAGAGAGAGAGAGAGAGAGAAGGATAAAGGATAGAGGAAGAGAAGAGAGGAACAAAAGAATACAAAGACGGAGAGACAAGTTATCTATCGCATTTTAAATGGGAACATTCCTAAGAGCAGGAAATTTGGGTACATGAATTACACAATTAGCCCAAAACATTTCAGAGAAAATGCAACTCTCTTCAACATGAGTGACTGTAATAAAAACAGGAATCATTAAACTGTGTGTGCTTGCTGCGCCAAAAGCCCGAGGCGGTCTCCAAACTCCCGCACCACGCACGCACCAAATCAAAACAGACACACACGTGTAATCGTCCGCAGCCTCTGGCCACCCTGCGAATCCATCACGCGGAGGCTCTTCATCGGTAGACGCTACATCATTTGCATGCCTCCAAGACGCTTCCCTCCTACTCTACGCGCTGTGACTGGCGTCCACCGGACTTATTCCCCGCCTAAATTACATCAATAATCATAAAGACTGTCTCCATTAAGCCCCCTTCATTCTCCCCTCCCATTTAGGGGATTTGACGAGGAGAGACAGAAAACCAAGGAATGCTTGCATATGAGCTTGTCTTTTTTTCTCGGGCCATAACTATAACTCTTGCATTAATATGGAGCCTCTGCATATATTTAGACGGTTGTCTTTCTATCGTTGCTGAGATTCGACATGCTTGTCTGGCATTAGAGGAAAAGAAAAACAGATTAAGGATTTTTTAGAGAATTTGGGTTGAGCTGGAAATGAATGATACATAAACAATGTGGTAAATTTGTTTATACAAAAAATGAGTATTTGTATTTATCTATTGTTATTGTTCATTCAAAGGGAAGTATATTACAGAAATTGAATTGGAAAATATTGTCAATCTTTATTCATCCACTTTGGCCAATTAAAACTTTTTCATAAGATTACCATTTTTATCATTTATCCATTAATTCCAGACTGTTTCACAACTGCTATCGCATGACAAGATCTCAACTTCATCCTCGATTTGAAAATTTGAAATAGATTGCGACTCTTGTGCTTATAGTTTGATATTGAGAAGAAGCTGAAAGTTCAAAATAGAATTCAAAGAAAAACTGTATAAAAGGTCTACTCTAACAGGCAAACAACTGCATTCAAATTTCAAAGATATTACGCTTTTCAAAATTAATTTTTGTTGAAGGAATTCTTATCTTTTCGTTCATGTGAGGCTTTTGTGAGCCATTTTTAATGTTAAGGGGACAAACTTTGCCCTTCATTTTTTTTGCAAACAGATCAGTAATAATATAATAATGTGCGAGTTTGCATTTAATAAGTGAATGCAAACAAACCTGTTTCAACCCAGTCTGCATGTAGTATAGTCATATATTTGCGTTTCACTTTATTTATAATACAAGCATACAAGCAGTGTATTCATATCAATATGAAGTGACTTCATTTCCAATTGGAGGGAAAAAACAACATAAAGGGGGGGGGGGGGGGCTCAGTGGTAGAGCAGTGGTCTTGTAACCGGGAGGTCTTGGGTTCGCAACCAAGTCGATGCACCAGCTAATGCCCTTCGATAAAACATTAGTCTTCATTACCGAGTCCCTAGGATAGGACTTAAAGTCATTGGTCCCCCTGGTTGCTTTATTTAACAAGCATACACATGCTTTTTTAGCAGTATGGAAAAACTAACCAACAAACCAAACCAATAAAGCAAGTTATCCTCATCAACAAGTACTGTAGGTAAGAGACATATCGTCCTTGTTTTCACGAAGTGACGGTAGTGAGGAAAATCGTCACGCAAAGTGAATGCAATTTTTTTTCACTACCGTCACTTCGTGAAAACAGCGACGATATTATGTCTACACAAAACTCGTCAATGTTGGTTGTTGACATATATAATTAAACACTTTGGAATCATCTCAGCTTTTCATTGAACTCCCACAGAATCAAACTAACAGATCCTATACATACGGTGGAAATGCAGTCTTTCCAATTAATTGCAAAGTACATTTTAACCATTGCTGTTGAATGACTTCTGTTAATGCACTCATGCTTTATGTAACCCAGCCTTTCATTACGTCTAATTTTCTATCAAAAATTTAGAGCAAACCTTTTCCGATTCCTTGCGCTTCACGACCCAAAATAACTAGGGCAACGCAAAGTGCAACATTTGCCTACACTAGATTTTTAAAACTAACCCGAAGCGAAAGGCAAGCAATTGATAGCGTTTGAGCTGGCCATCCATTAGGGTTTATTGCTACTAGAATTATTAATTGTAGTACTCCGAATCTTTCATGCACTGATTCGAGAGCGGCTGAATTTTTTAGATGGATTGGACAAATAGTGAGTACGCTTCAATCATTTTGGACATAGGGGGAATGACCAGGGGTCATCAATTCCTCCGTCCACTAGAGGAATGAAATAAATGACCAAGTCCTCTTGTAGTTGTATTAACCCCCAAACTACTGGGTCGGAGATCTATAATGTTCAAAGCTTATGTTCAACCTGAATTTCGTCATTGATATATGAACCATTGCAGACAGCCGGGTTCCTTTTGGTACATGTACACTGCTGGCATGAACGTAATGCTCTGTGAGTTGAAATATGAGTCCTCTCAGTTGAAAACACTGAGACAATATACAGATGTAAGATCTTTCACAATATTTTTGCTTTCATTAAGCAAAAAGCCATGTTTATTTAGTTCTTTATCAGAGACAGCAGACTGTTTCATTTTCTTGAGTTAAATAAATGCACCAAAATTTTGATAACAGATCATCTACAGTCCATGTTTAATTTATTGAAACCTCTTACAAAACCAAAAACATATTTATAATTGCGAAGGCAATCTAAAATAAATTTATACATTTTTGTATAAAGATGATGACTAAGCAATATGACTTTCAAGGATGACTTTTAAACTTGTCATGGTAGCTATACAGCAATATCACAGCAACAAGTTTTTAACACATCTCACACGGATGATGTGATGTATACATATATGAGATCAATTTACAGCCGGTGTATTTTGTGCTTGCTGACGGCGTGCAAACACATCATAACTATGGAATTACAAGCAGTTCCAAAAGGTGAAAATATTAAGTGTCTTAATTTTTAGCTCAAACAAATTTAAATGAGGTTCATAGAGAGGACAGTCCCTTTTAATCACGAGAAACAAACTTTAATAAAGGCTGCTATTAAACTTTTGATATTGCAAAAAGAAAAGAAAGATGCCCTTTTATATTTTTCTTCAAATATTGCTTCTAAAGGTTGGGAATTAAGGTGACAGGCAGAGTTTTCTTACCAGTGTGCTTTTTGGGGGGAACTTCTCGTTGCCCTCATACTTGTGAATAATGAATAGTTGGAGATTTATGTATGTATTGATCATTAACTGCCTGAATGTTTATACTGGGTTCCGTCTTTGTTGCCTCACCGTGGCGCTGATCTCATTTGCATATCTATGGCCCTCAGCAACACCAAATGGGGGTAGTGTTGACTTTCAAAATAATACTCACTTCAATTTTTATACTTGGGACTAATGGCTTTTCTCTGCAAATCAATTTGGGTGTCAATTACAATATTTCATGGCTGCATGTCTTTATCATTGATGTTTCCTTGCAAAAAGCTTTTTGTGATTTATTTAATTGCTGCAGAGGGGTATAAGAAATATTAATGGAAAATATGTTGAGAAATTGCTGTAGGTAGATGCTACGTTGCATTTCCGGTAAAATGTATTATATCTATTATGGTGAGAAAGCACTTTTCAGTGGCAGATATCTTGGATACTATCAATAGGTGTTTATAAATACCTTTAAAAAAGGTCATATCTATTAGCTTCAATCAAGTATAGAAAAACATATGTTCCATTGAAAAGAAAAGTCAACATTGGTTTAGAAATCCTATAAGGAGAATGTAAAAAAGGCAAAAGGAGAAACATAAGCTGTCTTCTAGCAAAGACATCATCCTAATCCTCAGTATTTTAGGATTGCATTTTTTCTTTCTCATGATTTTGGTCCCCCAAAATATTTGTATATATGTTTATTTCACATTTTTAGCTTACATGTTTTTTTTCTTTTTTCATACAGTCAGTCCCATGCACTTATTTTCATGTGTCCTCATCTAATGAAACCCTAATGAGGCAGCATATACATTTACAGCTATCTCATATCACCAACTAGCATTCTCTATATATACACTTCTTCAAAGTGGCCCGATTGGAAGTACGATCCGTGATTCACGCATTTGCCGGAGACCCTAAGTCTGGTTAATATTTTTCATGCTTCGACCCCGTATTTGGATGGATCTTTTGACCAAACAGGGAGCATTGAGAAGCGGGGACCCGACGTGGACCGTGAAGATAAAGTAGACACTTCTTGGCTTTCGTTTAGACTCCTTGCTAATAGCTTACAAGACAATTGGTCTCCATGAAGATATTAAGCTGACGGACGACGGGGAAAAGGAATGGGAGACAGAGAGTAAGAGAGAGAAAGAAAGGGGTGGTTCCAAAAAAAACACAGAGAAAGTGGGTCAGAGAGAGAGAGAGAGAGAGAGAGAGATAGAGAGAGAGAGAGAGAGAGAGAGGAAAAGGGGGGGGGGGGTGAGAAGGAAGGTCAGAAAAAGGACAAGATGATAGAGAGACATATTACAAAAACTGGAAAAGAGAAAGAGAGCAACAAAAATGAAAGAAAGACAGGAGAAATGGACTGAAAGAGAATAATAAAAGGATGGAAGAGAAAATGATGGGAGAGAAAATGATGGGAGAGAAAATGATAGACAAAAAGCAAAAAATGTACAAATATAAAGATAAAAGAGGCATACAATAAAGAGATAGTAAGAGAGGAGAAAGAAATGAGACAGCCCGATGAATAGAGAAAGAAGGAAATACAATAGAAGAGATAGAAATGAATAAAAAGAAATGATAAAGCAGAGAAGATAAGAGAAAAACAGAGAGAAAGAGAGGAAGAGAGATAGAGAGGGGACACTATCAGTTGTGGACAGAGATGTCTGACATGAGATGCTTATGGAGAAAGGATACGCAAAATATCTCCGGGGCATCGGATCAAATTTGGTAAAGTGCACAGGCAATCTGCGAGAATCTATCATGTTTGCACGCCAAAAGACACCAGGATTTATTCATAGATGTGTTTTTTTTCATTATGTCTATCTTGTTTCAGGAGAGGCTTGCATTAAGCGTGACCTGTTGCAGCGCTGCACAGGCAGGCAGGCGTTGCTCCGCCCGATCATGTTTTTTTTCCACGACTGGGAATAATATGCCAACAATAATGACAGCTTGTCTGGTGAATCAACGAGATTGCTTACAACTCTGGGGTTACGTTTCATAATGGTAATAGCCCTCGTGTTCTTATCCGAAGATTTCATATTTCATTACTCTAGCTATAATCTTTGGAATAAAATGGAGGCATTCTCCCGAGATTTCCTCTTCATGAAATGTATCCTTTCTTTTTCTTTTTTCTTTTGAAGAGTACTGGAGCCATGTTCTATTTCTCCTATATATTTTTGAACATTCTCTGAGGGGAATATTGCTAAAAGGGCTGAATAAAAGCAAATATATAAACTTCGTTAAGAAAAAGATACACAAGAGACATTTGTAGCATTTGCAGTTGCAGATGAGGGGTCAGAGGGAGAATAAGAGTTACCGGTATCCGCTCCAAGCAGGAAAAAAACACATTAAAAGAAATTTCGGGTGTTACTTTTCAAGCTTGCTTGCAAAAAAATAACACTCTTTAATTTGTTTTGCATTGAACTCTATGCAAATTTTGGGGGGCTCTTTATGACTTTCGGGTGCTATTTTGGGCATTTTGGGGGCTCCTCGGCAAAAGAGGTGTGCCAACCGTGTGTCAAATTTCATAATTTTGTTCACACATTTTTGTTTATTGTCAGAGATTATGAACACATACTTGTGCCCCCCCCCCCCCCCCATCAAAGAACCCTGGATACACCACTGACTTGGTACAGTGATCAATAAAGCAGAAGATCTCTTTTTAATCTCAAAGCAGATCAATGGCCATTCTATAAGGACTCGCTTTCCCTTGTACCTATACTCCATGCCTTCAATTTATGATAATTCCTCTCAAAATATGAAAGCATACCTTTCAAGTTTTAAACAAGTTTCAACCTCTCAATTTTCAAGGCCTTGCTTTTAAGCGCTCAAATAAAAAAAAAATATGGAAAATCATGACTATGAATATTGGCAACCCGGTGACATGTTTACCGACACCGCGGTAATGTGTCGGGCAGCTCACAAGAAACGTAGCAATTTTGACACTTAAACATAACAGCTGAAGCACCAGCAAGAGTGAGGTTAGTGTACACATGACTATACCACGACTGAAGTCCTTTAGACATGCAATGTTGGGGTCATCTAGAAGATGACAATTTGCTTGCTTTTATAATGCCTCCCGCATTGGACAAATTGGACAAATAAACTACAAAGCCATGCTTTAAAAAATGTGAACAATCAGCATGAGTACTTCATTGTAGCATGTCTGGTGATTATGACGGAGAATAAACATATGGGGGCGTGGGACGTGATTGGCGCAAAATGAGGAACAGTAAATGCTGTGTTTTCCTCATTTAAGAATGCATTTTCTCTCCAATTTTCATAGAGATTTCCTGTGATGTAATGGGATATCATATTTGCAATGAAGTTGCAAAAGCTTACCATATTTGAGAGAGAGGGAGAGAGATTGAGAGAGGGAGAGAGGAGGGAGATGGGGGGGGGGGGGAGTATATAGAGAATATGAAGAGAGAGAGAGGCAAAGAGAGAGAGAGAGAGAGAGAGAGAGAGAGAGAGAGAGAGAAATAGATAATAGAAGGCAGAAATAAAATAAAAAGCTTTTTAGATAAAACAGGAATAATTTGAAAAATAGATTGATACTTGGAAACCAAAATTATCACCATCACATTTGCAAGACAAATATATTTAAAACACTATATAATAGATCCACATACATTGTAATACCTAAAACAAGAGCACAACCTCCAATGCCAATAATAATATGTACACAAACCCACCCAAGCAATTCCAGCAACTTCAACATCATTAATAATAGAACCCTTCACATGACGAATGGTGTCCAAGATATGCCACCACCTAAATGAACCCAGATCTAGCAGGAATAATCCGGTCAATGACCTCGTAAAAACCAAGCAACCAATGAAACCTATAGCTGGAGTTTACATGCACTGGAGTCTTTGATAAATAAATGCATGATATATCATAGGTTGCGTTTATCAACCAAATTTTTGGCTAGAATCAGGCTTCTCAAACGTCTTTGAGGCAAATTTAGAAGGTGATAAACGCAAAGCCTTTTTTAAAGGGCTTTAGATATGGGCATATCTAAAGACGCAAAAAGGTGTGTTTTGAATGTGACATACAGCCAGAATCACGTTTCTGAGAGATCGATAAACGCAAAGACGTTTTTGAACCTCACATACAAATAGGAATTCCCAGGCTAGTTTCCGGTTCGGAGAAATAGCGCTGAGCAGCTGCGAAGAGACAAGGCCTTTACTGTGAATCGTGAAGAGTCGATAAACGCGACATCCCGAAAATCACGATAGTATAGTGGGGTTCGATAGTGGGGTATGATAGTGGGGTACGATATGTACATATCTAGTGGCAAGCCCCGATAAACGCGCCCAAAATCTAACTGCACCCGATGGGTTAATCTCATATGGTCTGTTTGGAGCCAGAAGGGCGCTAACTCTGTGTTGAAATATATGTGTTAATGCCCTCCTGCCGCCAAGCATATGATTTCTTTATTTGGTGTTTTACCAACCATGTGTCGCATTACTCTATTTGTCATGTCCGTCATTTTTTCTAAGCGATCAAAAAGTATTAATTGATGGAAAAAGTATCATCGTTTTGATTGCACCATGTAGTTACTAAATCATCAAAATAGTAATCAACTTTATTGAAGTGCAACCATTATCGCCCATGGTTGTAACAATGACAGTTACTCAATCATGCTCGTCATCAATCAAATCAAGGAGTTTTACCATTACTATTTGATCAGATACCTTAAATATCACATTTCAATATTGTTAGAGTCATGATCAAGTCACTCTTATATACGCTATATATGCTACTTTTAGACAAACGATTGCTATAACAGATCCTTTTAAATACAACCTTTTGATTGTAATGAATATCACAAATATCACATTTCAATATTGCTAAAGTCAAGATCAGGTCACGCTATATGCTACTTTTAGATGATCGCTATAAAAGATCCTTTCAAAGGCAAGCTTTTGATTGAAATGAATATCACAAATATCACATTTCAATATTGCTAAAGTCAAGATCAGGTCACGCTATATGCTACTTTTAGATAAATGATTGCTATAAAAGATCCTTTCAAAATAAATGCTAACTTTCGATTGAAATGAATACCATTCTACTCCTGTCTATTCAAAAAGGATTCAGTGACATGATGGAGAGACATTTTCAACTCCTGAAATTTGTTCTAGGAAGTATCACATGACCAAAACGCATTCATCGTCTCTCAGTGTGAAAGTTACATTCCTAGAAGTTATGAACTAACAAACGGCAGTCACCATGTTGCCGGAGTTTGCTCTGTAACGCGAGACTTTCCTCATTTAGCGAGAGCGCGTCAGACTATTTCAGGAAGTGATGGAAGCTATCATATACCACCCGCTGCCAATAACTTTTCTGATGAATACCGTACCCTTTTTTCTCTTCAACAGCTCATACAATGAAGACATAGGAGGATGAGTTTATATTGAAGGTGTTGGTGGTGGTACTGAGCTCTGTGAATCATTCATCAAATATAACAACCACTCAATATGTGTCTCTTTTGTCAATGTGTATCTAGCTTTTATTGAAGGATGATTGGGCGTTTCTTATGAAATTTAAAGTATTATAGTGCCAAGAAGTGCAATATTACGTTGGTGGTTTTCAAATCCTGGTTTTTCTTCCATTACAAAACATTACTCTTACATCAAAATCTGGTTATTTGATAATATTTAAACAGATTTGGTCATTATTATATGTCACTGTTTTGCAATTTTAGCACTTTTTTGCTAGCTTCCTTTGTCATTTTTCTTGAAATAGGAAGCAATACAAATTCATTCTGACCATGATATTAAAAATGGTATCTATCACATCTAAGCTTAAGAACACATACTCTCACGTATTCATTTTGAAGGAGTTTTTAATATTTATTGTGTTCATTATCATGCTGGATTACTATTAATTTCTATATTAAACATGTTGAATTTGTTTTTAGTTAGTGATATTGTATCACAACATATCAGCACTGAATGGCTATTGTACACGTAAGTTACCTTACTTAGAGTTTTGAAGGTGACACTCTCGTAAGTCCTTATTTAAATTTATGGTTACAAGGAATGATATAAAGATGACTTTAGATAGAAAAGGGAAAGAAACTAGAATCAACCCGATGTAGTGGTCCACCTGCACACACCCCCAGTATAGTACGATAATACTCTGTAAAGAGGTCTGTATAATTACTCAAAAGGAAGAAGAAGAAGAAGTCTGTAATGCCACTTTTAGTTCACTTCTTCCAGAGTGAACATTTTCCTTTTTTGATAAATTCTCTGAAACGCCTACCTCTAGTGATCCACATCCTCGAGAAATCATGAATGACAAGAGACTACAGACGAGACCCTAAAAGGTTAATAGTGTCACGATAATATGCCTGAAAATGTGTGTTTCGTCATCATGCGCTCCAAGCGTCTGTACTAAGCCGCCGGTTTATTACCCAGTCCCACCCAATAAAATCCATGAGGTGTTCACTCAAGTTCTGAGTGCTGTTGATGGTGGCAATGATCCTAATAAAACTTTCGGCATTACATCTTGAGGCGTCGAAATTGAATTGTGCAACATCAATCACTGAAAAGAGAGTTGTATCGATGGTGAGCTGGCCAGCCTTCCCCGTGTCCCATCCACTTCTGACACATCAAAGGCAAAAAAGAACGCTTATGAGCTATCATGATGTACTTCATATAAATGTTTTGGGCAATGATATTGGGCGATGAAACATTCGTTGAATGAAATCAAATGCAGTGAGAAAATAGCCCTTAAACGGTGACCATGAGTCATATATATGAAAAATCCAGTCTCGTGGTAATTGTCCAATCAGATTCCAGCAAAAAGTTGTCTTCAGAGTTATTCGAGAGAGTGCATGCATATATGTACATCTAAGTCCTACATATTAAATCCCCAGTGTGTTAGAAAGTAGGTAGTTTCCTCAAATAACTTGTAAATAAAACTCCTGCATCCTAGAGGACTAGAGAAGTGAGCGTACTTTCACCTGCATCCTTTTTTTCCATTAAAAGCAAAGGATTATCTCATGAAAATGCATAACAGATGATTTTTTTTCTTATGATATCCTATTATTTGAGGGATCACTATATAGCCAGTATTACTTTATGTTGTCTACTCAACGAGGCCTTTACACAAAAAGTATTCCGAAACACTTCAAATTTATAACCCATTTCTAAGAATTGGGCCTTACCAGTTATAATATAACTGATCAAAGCACTAAGATTGATACTAAACAGTAATTGAACAAGTCAATATTGATATCTAGCATCAATTTATCTGCACACCAGTGTAGTTTTGGTTCTTTTCTTTGATATAATACCTTGATAAGGTAAAAAGCAACCCCAAAAGGAAATGATATCACTATATTTTAAAATTATGCCACAAACGAAACAAATACATCATTCAGATTTGCACTAGATGCATATCACAGGATTACAAATATATTAAGGGATACCATTTACTATTTGGTGATAAATAGAACAATTTTGGATATTGATAAAACAATAACAGGGGAGGTAGTATTTTCAGGGGCATCGTACAAGGAGAACAAAGAGGAACAAGAAAAATGCATTCTCAAAGGGGTAACTGGAAACAAGAAGATTGATTGTATACTGATTGGGTTCAATATTGGACAATGGATTGAGGGGGGAAGGGGAAGGGGGTGGGGGGATGGGATGGGAGGGCGACACTAAAAAGACGGAGGTAGGGTGGAGCCTATGTACAGTATTGGCAAGCTTATGATAATCAGTGCCGGTATGTCAAAATTAAATAGATTTGATCTTGAAAACAAAGATTCTCATCGCTCTAATTTTGTTTGTAGCATCTTTTTTTCCTCTCAAATGCTGTAATGCCAAAGAAGAAGTGAAAGTATAATTTACTGAAGTCAACAAGCCCTGTTCATTGCTTGCATTCAACCTAAATGTTTGCTTGTTTTTCTTTTTGTAAATGACACTTGTAAGTGAATTTCAGTAAATAATAATAATAATAATAATGGTGGCTTCTTATATAGCGCACATGTCCGCCACGTTGTGATGCTCCTGGCGCTGCCCCAATTATTACCCTGGCTTTAGCAAGGCGGCCACTGCGGCGCTCTAGCATTTCAAAACAGATTTTTTAGAAATAGTGTATAGGCAAATGGTAATTGGGGTCAAACAGTACTTTCCCAGCACTGCAACACTAGCCATTAACTGTACATGGCCTTCAAATGAAACTGGTATAGAGGGAGACACATACGTGGTGGCTCACTTAAACAGAGTCCTCCAGAGCAGTTCCTCCGTTCCCGCGATTCGCCCGAACATTGCCTGGTGCAGGCCCTGGTCCTGATCTGCTTACACTCGTCCGTGCAGCGAGACCAGACGCTCCATTCGCTCCAACCAATGGCTGCACCTGCACGTAACAAAGCAGTGAGAATCAGTGGTAAGGACAGTAACGATGATGACATCGTCTTCTGAAAGCCAGATGGGCATTAGCTTTGAAGAGATGATGCCATCAACACATAATAATACTACAGCATTTACTACGCGCCATCGATCTAGTAAACTATTCTGAGGCGCAGAGGGAGATTATTTCCGTGGCTTTAGCACGGCTGACATTACGGCGCTCTAGAACTTCAAGGAATTAATTCCTGCCAGGTACCCATTTACATCACCTGGGTTGAGTGTGGCAAATGTAGATCAATGTCTTGCCAAAGGACATTAGTGGACTCGAAACGCGGACCATGTGATCGACAGTCTGGTGACGTATCCACTCGACCACGACACATCAAGTTATCCAAACCCAAGAGGGCAACAACTCTGTTTTGATGAATAGGAGTTAAAACTCTTATGGCTCTAAGCATTCAAACTGACAACCACAAACAACATATCAGCAGACAGATCTTCAACATGCATCAACTTACCAAATGTGATAAAGGTTTGTTTCCTTGAAATTTAGTCCTTAATTTAACATTCATACAATATTCAATGTTTTTTATGCTTACATCCTGGAAGGTTGTACTAAAAAAGTGGCGGTTATGTTTACTGGACAACTTCCTTCAAGGCTAATCTGCTAATGATGGTCCAATGTCTTGGGAATAAACTTTTAATTCATGTCAGAATTGAGAAAACCATTCATTTCAATGCATTGAAAACAAATGAAATTTTAAAAGGTCTCTGAAATCTTTCATGTCTTGGAGGATATTGAACAAATATTTCTTACCTGGGCAATCGATTGAACAGTCTTCGGTCTGTGATGCCTTTCCCACGCAGTTAGCTCCGTCGATGAGAGGGGCGGGGTTGGTGCAGTATCTCATCCTTTTCCTGGTTCCACCGCCACAGTCTCCGGTACAGGTGCTCCACTCCGTCCAGATCGTCCACGCTCCATCGTTTGTATTATCTAGCAGGATATCAAAATAAAAGCCCATTTGGATAATGTTGATGCTGTTGTTGATGATTCTCTATTTGTTGGTGTTGGTGGTTTAAGGCGCTTGACTGGAGATGACGAAGGTCAAAGGTTCGAATCCAGACACGGCACTAATATCCTTTGGCAAGATATTAACCTGCACTTGCTACTCTCCACCCAGGTGTTGAATGGGTAACCAGTAGGATGCAGCCGTCATTGTTGGTCAAACAGTTTTTGAGCGTCAAGTAACGCCTGGCTGGAATGCTCCCCAGGGAGTGGAGATTGTGGGAAAGTATTGAATCCAATGACCGGGGTAATAGTATATTTGTAAAGCGCTTAGAGACATCATAGATGTAGTAAGCACTATATAAAAGTGGAATTAGTACTATCATTATTGATGTTGTTTTAGCCAACAGTTCAAAATTCATGACTGTTGAGAATTACAGGCTAGGAAGCAACCAGGAAACCTGCAGTTGTGGGTCCTATTCAAAGGACTTTCTAGTTAAGTAACAGGGAACTACCAATTCCCAGAACAATTCCCTGTCTACTGACTCGTCTGCTTCCTCATGAACTTAAGGGCACCAACTCTTAAGAATCTGTAACTATTTTGTTCGGCCAAACATGGTTAGGAATGATTGCAATTTTCCAGAGATAGTAGAAACTTGTTTAACTGCATGATATATACCCAACTAATACAATTAATTTAAGGTTAGGGCAAGGGTTAGCATTCAGTGATGCGTCAGGGCAAGAGTTAGGGATTACTTGTGTGATGGGGTATTCTGCAGCTGTTCTGAAACAGAAAATGTTCTTACCGTATACAATGACCTGAGCTGGATCTGTTGTTCTGTAAGTGGCAACATTGGTGGCCACGCAAGTATAGTTGCCGTTATCTGCCAGTGTAGCTTCATTGACGATGAGGGTCCCGTCGTACGTCACCACGTAATGGACGAGGTTCTCGTCGTCAATGGGCACTCCGTCCATCTCCCAATGGATGGTCGGCACTGGGACGCCCTCTGGTGCCCGGCACAGGAGATGGAACTTGTCGTGCAGGGGCACACTGTGGTCCAGTGGCATCTGGAGGAACTGTTTACGCAGGTCTGTATGAAAACAGAAGCAACGTGGACTGATTAGAACCCAGGCAAACTGGTTGACACTGGTTAAAACTGGATTGAATTGGTAATAACTAGTTAAAATCATCACTCGCTTTTGTTTACCAACAATAATAATAATAATATAAAAATAACTGATTCTTATTAAGCGCTTTTACAGAATACTGATCAGAGCATTGATATAACAAAAACAAAAAAGTATTTGAAACAATAAAATATATACATATAACACTTAAAAGTTTGGTGTTATCTTATACTAGACAATGACCTTACATCTAGTATGCACTAAGACACAATAGAGTTAATATTTTATTCAATATTTTATTGAATGTAAATGTTTAAGATATATTCTACAACCATATTCTACAACTGATTGCAATATATATATATATATATATGTATATAAATTGCCTCACAAAATCATTATAGGCTTGTGTGTTATAAAATTAATTTACTCCTTTTTGTTTTTCTCAAAGATAGAAAGAGAGAGAGAGAGAGAGAGAGAGAGAGAGATAGAGAGAAAGAAAGAGAGAGGGGGGGGGGGGAAGAGAGAAAAATAGCATGACATAGATACAAGGGTGAGGGGAAACATGAGGGAGAGAGGTCAGAGAGAGGAAGGGGAGGAGAAGGAAGGGGAGGAGAGGTAATGAGACTGGGGGGGGGGGGAGAGAAAGAGAATAAATTCTATATATATTCAATAATTTTTTTACTGAGAAAAGAAGGAGACAGCTAGACATATCGAAATTAATAATCACAGGATGAGTTTGGTCCAGGTCTTTGCCTGAGTGCTTTCTCTCCTCAACAAGGGCCTGTCGGCAAGTCTAAAATTACTCCCCCTGAATAAAATTGTCTCTCATCATCAAACCCCCTTCAAGGAAAAAAAATGGCATATCATATTTCAAGGCGACAATTGAGTAGTGGTTGGGGTAGGCCTACTCCTTGCTATGGGGGGGGGGGGAACTACGTTCACATCTCTCTCTGATGCGTTATTCTGAGCTGTGGTCATCTGAATATTATCTTTATTTTGTAATAGAACATACTTTTGTCTGGTAAGAGCCAGTAGGGAGTTAAATAAAATGTATAGCCTATTCCTCCTTGCTGATCATATAAACAGATCATGAAATTGAAAATGATGACCCACCAAATCTTTCTTAAATACATTTGACAATATAGCAACAGAGTATACTGTTCAATGCCCTGATATCATATCTATTAGCCAAAAACGTGAGGTACCCTCAGGAGATCCAGCCATATCACCCCTTGTTCACTGTCACTATAAATGCTCACAGTAAAAAGCATGAAGCGAGGTAACCTTCGGAGGTAATGCTGCGTTATCTTGGATGGTTGTCTGGTGTGCCACCGAGTGATACGCAGTACACATGTACAGATATAAACTGGATATCAGTTGATAGGCAGAAGAGCTTTAACTCTGTCTTGAAGTACACAAGCTAACTTTCTTCTGGCTCTTTGATATACATACACATTTACTAGTAAAAGGTCTTTAGTGACTGCAAAGACCAGAGCTTATCATTTTCATTCTGGAAATAAAATGAATGAATCAAACTTGCTCTATTTCAGAGCTAGTCATGAATTATCAAAAACTCCATCTCTGAGCTTTAGACCATGCTGTGATCAAGTGTGAACTCCCTCTGATGGAAACCCATAAGCCTCTGGAGCCTTGAAGGCCATACGCTTGATGTCCCTCCAGGCAGGTAGGTATTTAGGGTGCAACGTAGCATTCGCTTGTTAATATCTGGACGGTGTGAATACATTGACTTCGTGAGTATCAGGTTCCTTCATCATGGATAGATGCGGGACTTGTCGATAGAGTGTGACAGAAATTCCAAGAAAAAAGAATGGTGGTTTTGGAAAAAGGTAGGGCTCAAATTGAAACAACCTGTCCTGTGATTTTATACTTTGAACTGGTTGAGGTCTCCCTGACATATATCCAAAATCAGTGTAAATTTAATAAAAGTACACTATCCAAATTTCAAAGATGAAGTTCAGGTTTACTTTTACAATTTTTCATTTGTCTAAGGATTTTATGAAAGTGATGTTTTGAAAAATCCCTTGCCCAGAGTAACATATTTCTGATTTGTATGTCTCTTTCAATTTTTCTAGTCAATCTGAACAAATTATATTGAAGATGCTGCTACATGGTAGCATGTGATACAAAAATAACTTAAATGCAAGTTAAATCCTTAAAGGTTGACATTTTTGTTACATTAGCTTCTAAAAGAGCCATCTATACACAGAGTTTAGCCAACTCAGATTCAGTTGGTCACATCATAGTGACTATTTTTTTGTTTTGTGCTTGACCAACAAAGCATTATTTGCCATATTGCGCCAAACTCTAACCATTTTGTCAAAACTCTGTACATATATTTCTGTGGCTTATTGAATACATGTAAATAGAATTGAATATGTTTGGATAAGTGACTGAGAGGGAAAAAAAGAGAGAGAAAACAAAATCCCAGATTTCTCTGTAGTGTTGAAAGCAATTGTATATTGGAATATGTTAATATGAATATTTATGATCGATAACCACAACAATCAAGCTCTGTACAGATCCAGATATATTTTTGTTCGAATCTGGAGGTTAAAAGGTCCGCACTATATTGCCGGGGAACTCAACATTTCATCCCTGTGCAAGCCCCCGTCATAGCTGATAATGAATTCTTAACAAGGCGATGTCTGGTGAAAAAGAAATGGAAAGTGTAAATGAAGTGACCACAGAAGAGAGTCAGACGTAATATCCTTAAGCTCTTTGGAGGGTGAAGTTGTTTGAGAGGAGTGAGTAGATGAGATTAGAAGGAGAGAAGGAAACAAAAATGACCGGTAAATTAAAAAAGTGACAGTGAGGAAGATGTTACAACACATAGCATAAAAATACAGTATAGGAATGAAGGACAGGTATAATGATAATGATGATGATAACGATGATAATGATGATGATAATGATATATGAAGTGAGAGATAAAGTGAGAGAGGGTGAGGCATGTACACACATACTAAAAAAAAGGGCTATAAAGAGAGATAGTTAAACAAAATGAAATAGACATAGAGTGAGAGAGATAGTAATAGTGCAATAGAAAATGAGAGAGAGAGAGAGAAAAATCAAGGGAGAGAGAGAGAGAGAGAGAGAGAGAGGGGGGGGGGCAAAGAAGCAAGATGAAAAGAAAGACACAATTGGGACAGAAAAGGTGATAGAAGAAAAGAACCGTTAAGTATAAGTCGGCCTCCAATATGGCAAAAGAAAACAAAATCAGATAGCTGACAAGATAAGGAAGGATGAAGGCAAAAATAAAAAGATGAAAGATGGATAGATATTTAGATTGATGAAGAGAGACAAGAGAGAGATAGAAAGAGAGTGAGAGATGGAGAGAACAACCATGAATAACAGATGAGGGTTCCACCTTCCCACAATGCCCTGCGGCCATCATTAATATACTATCGCACGGCACAGGCTCCATTAATCAACATCCTAAAAGTCCGCAGGGCGCACACTCCACTGGAGTCCCAAGTACTACCGGGCGTTAAAAAACTTCTTCTCGTCTCCCGACTCCGAGAAAGAAAATGTCATGTCTGATTGCAAGGGACTGTATACACCCTGCTTCCAATGGGTCTGACGAACAACAAGCTCAAGTTCAACCAATGGAAGAATGCTATTTGATATCACCAGGGAAATAATAATTACCCTTGGTACATCTGGTTTGAGTTGGGACAACTAATGAATTACGGAAATTGCCAAGACAACCATCCAATCCAGGGATAACCTACATGAGACAGCTTTCGCTGTGTGTTACGGAGGTACGACCTAGGGCTCTGGTTTGTCTACTGTTTCAAGTTTGTTTCGACTTCTTTGCAAAAATGACAGGGCCACCCTAAGGTATTATCGCAGAAATGAATATGGGCCATGCACTGAGACGAAGTGATAGCTCAATTTTGGTTTGTTAAAGTATAGATCAATCTTTTTCACATGATTGTTATTCATCACATGGGCATTTATGCAATGGTCATGTCAAAACTTTATGAAAGTTCAGTAGCAACTAGAAGATCTAATCGAATCTCATTCTCTATTGTTGAAAAAGAAAAGGAAAAAGAATGCCTTTGAACCACACAGAATATCTTCACAATAAAATAAATATTATTATCTGATACCATTTGAGATCCTCAAAAGATGCAAGAAAAATTGTTTCTACTTCATATATATTTCAAAGCCACTTTTAACTAGTACAGTTTTAAATGTTGAGAACAAAAGGATAAACAATCTGCATTGGACACAACTTCAAAATAAGGCTGTATAATTCTGCAGTCATTTTCATAAAAAATACTATAGAACCTGTCAGAGATAGCTACAGAATCCGGCAACAAAATGTAAAATTCCAAATCAGCTTTCCCTCACATTACTATATTCTCTAAACAAACAACTTCCAATTTAGAGCTGCATTTCAAAGAAAACATCATGATTTCTTGTTCATAAGTTCTAGCCATTTTGTATTTAACTCAATCAAGCCTTTAAAAAGCGCCTCTCGATCTTTCCTTCGTATTTATATCGGGTTCCAACCTTTTCCGATCACAGTTGAGCCTTGTTACCACAAACTCAAGTTGTTTAGTTGCCCAGGGCAAGATCGGAAAAGTGGCTGTGTAGCACCTCGTTATTCTACTGGAGTGTGGGCGCTCTCGTTAAGTCTTTGGGGTCGAATGTCAACAACGGCTCTTTACATTCTGACTTTGGGATGATGTTTGGATGATGTGGAAACGTGGGAGGAAACAAGATGAAGGGGAATTAGACTTGTTTGGCAAACTAACCAGTTTGCATGTACCTTGGGATTTATTTCTTTAAAAAATATGATTTTAAGTGAATCAATTCAAATAGATAATGGTTTTATTCTTACAGTGAAACAAAATTAACTTGATAAGACTCGTTAGGCAAATCAACCTGTTTTGCAAGTACTCAGAGATTTCTTAAAAACATACTTTTAATTAACATTTGAAGATGAGATAAGATGAAAAGAGAAAATTTGTTGATAAATGCATTTTTTTGGTGCATGTATTCAGTGACTTTAAAAAGTACCCTTTAATTGAAAAAAATTAAAGGTGGGAGGGGCAGGAGTTCTAAAAAGTACACTTTTGTGATGGTTTTCGAGGGGGATGGAATGATTTCTTGCCTCAAAATCTGATTGTTGCATTTTGTAGCTACTACTATACGTTTCCTTGTACATTCCAATTTTTATTTTTTACTTATAATAAGCACTCTTGACTTGAAGATAAAAAAATATATATGGCAATCACTATTTATGAATTAACCATACATTCACATTTTACTCATACTCTTTAAAAGCTTTTTTTTTCTTCAATGATGACACATTGAAGTCATATACCGAAACTAGGTCTAAAACATCAACAATCACTTTATAATGGATGTTTTATCAAAATATAGAATATTTTATAATGGATATTTTATAAAAATATAGAATATTTGTACACTATGTCTTGCCTTCTATGTTTTTTTTCGCCTCTAACTTTGTGTAAGTTACCAATTTAGTGACATACATTATACTCTTTAACTTGTCACTAGAGTTTAGGGTTGGATATGTCAGTCAACTTCAGCCAGGGTTTTTCAGGCTTGTTGAATATCAACAAGCCATCACAGACGGCCATTACTGTGATCAACATCTAGTCTTCCAATCGCAGACTCTCTCTTTCTTCAGTTCAGTTCTTTGGATAGCATTGTGCATTCCGGCACTTGCTGCCTGACGTGAGAGGAACTTCCAAATTCTGCGCTCCTTTTGCTGCAACTTCAGCCTCTCCCACTGATCACCCTATAGGTCCATTTTGTAAAATATCTTTCTGAATGGTTTCTCTCAATGAAATTTCTTGCTCACTGAAAACTACTATTATACACTTTATTTGTCATGAAATTAAAATGATTTAAACTATTTCATGCATTGTCAACACCAGTGATTCTTTTACTGAATCTTTTCACATTGACAACACTTTCTCATATTTCCAACTAGCAAAATAACAATGGTATACAATATACCAAATATTTTGATACAAAATGCAATTGGGATTAAAATGTTGTAAAATGAAAGAGCAAATATATTTGAAGAAGACTTGGTTAAAATCTTTAAAAAATGTTTAAAAAATCATATTGGGGTTGTAACTACTCTATTAATATCAATAACTTCTATCAGGAATTTGCAAATAATGTTTGGTTACTTATTAACATCAACAGTGCTTCTTTTCATTGAACATTTCTTTGCAAGTTTTGAACTGTCAGTAGTCTATACTTTTAGACATTTTGTCTGCTGTATGGACACTATCTATCTACGCATTAGAATGGTAAATATGGCTTCTTGAGAAGAAAGTTTGCAGTGTAAGACTAGTCATGTTGAATGTCAGGAGAGATTCAGTGTCCCACTGAAAGTGTAATTAATTTTGGGAAATTGACCATAAAATCCAGTTCTCAACGCAGCGCACATTCACTTAGCACCATGACAACGCATGCCCCCCAAACCCTAGCCTATAATCTAGGCGGAGTGCCGAGCTTTTTTCTTTGCTGCTAGACTAACCTTAAGCAGAACGTCTGATACGGCGAGACTACGAACCGTGAGCCGCGCACCGCCTATACTCACTGGTCTAGCTTTAGTCGTTTTTTTTTAATTATCGACTTTGAATCTGTGGCAGTTTTTCGTACGAAAACTGCCACGGATTCATGGTCGATAATAAAAAAACAATGACTAAAGCTAGACCAGTGATTATAGGCGGTGAGCCGCTTCGCGACTCACGGTTCGTAGTCTCGCCGTATCAGACGTTCTGCTTAGGGTTAGTCTAGCAGCAAAGAAAAAAGCTCGGCACTGCGCCTAGATTATAGGCTACCCAAACCCTGATATGTCCCATGGACTTCAAAAATAAATTCTATGAAAACCTTTTTTCTTTGTACTATCATGTTCATGATATATTCTCAAGATTTGCTGACAAATTAGTAC
The DNA here is from genome assembly GCA_035222895.1 of Strongylocentrotus droebachiensis. NCBI lineage: Eukaryota > Metazoa > Echinodermata > Echinoidea > Camarodonta > Strongylocentrotidae > Strongylocentrotus > Strongylocentrotus droebachiensis. The sequence goes on from JAVYIG010001308.1 coordinate 71,619, forward strand.
TGCATAAGACGCACTAATAAATCTACAAATATATCTGTTTGATTTGACCTGGAAATACGTTCTTCTTTCTTTTTCTTATGTTCTTTCCTACTTATGTTGTATTTTTGTGTTTGTGCATTCTTCTGAGACGATCTTTTGCACAATTATGTCTTGAGCATTAAATTTCAAGTGGATTGTTGCCTTATATTACCATTATATTAATTATTTCATGACTGCATTTATTTTGCTATATTATTTGAATCCTGCCAATTTTAAAATTATGCATAGCATTCTGTGTTTAACGTTTATGTACCTCAAATCTATTTGTGCTTTAGAACTACTGGTAGTGATGAAAAAGAGTCACCATAGTCCAACCCAATTATTGGTACTTCATGAATTTCTAGCTATTGCAGGATATTTGAACAATTCATGCAGTAAAAAATACAGGAACAACTAAAAGAGGTATCCAAAATGAAGCAGTGTATATGTGTGGGTAACAAGTTAAACCCCCTTGGTATAAGTATTACCAACAGAGAGCAAACGCACAATCAATATAGCTACCTTGCGATGTTTCGGGTAAGCTTTTTGCCCTTGATGCAAAACATTCATCACGCTTAAACAATAATTGATTGAAATGTCACTTTTCCATGAAACAGTAAAATCCTAATTTTGATGGCAATATGCCTACAGTACATCTCAAAAACTTCAGTGGGAAATTCAATGAAAGCCTGGTCGCGTGGAAACACCCGTACAATCACTCACCGATTAGACAATCACCAGGAGCCACTGGGACCCTAAAGCAAGATGACATTAGAAATATGAAACCATGGACTTATTAAAACAGATACATGAAATAAAACTCTGATTCAGAGTATATTCAAACTGTAAAAGGCCATTTGTATCAATTAGGCAAGTCATAGTCATAGGCACCGAAGCTTAGATTCGGCAATCAGCTGTGTTCCCCCGTATGTCGGCCAGCTAATTGGCAAAAAATGCAAATGTTGAGGATCTTAAAATGGACATCCCATTTGCCAGAGGCATAACTAGGCACAAGGGAATTATTAAGAAGTCTAAAATTTGCAATGCAGGAATACAAAATCCAGATTGATGAGGCAAGGTTTTGCATCTTCTTCGATCACAAATGAGCTCACAGATGAGATGAATTAAATTGTGGAATAGCAAGCAGAAAAACATTTTGAGCTTTAAGACATAACTTGTTCCTGAAAATCAATCCATTTTGAGACTCTATTGGGCAAGGCGATTATGGAAATTAAGGGGGCACATGTATATGAAAAATTACAGATAATCGCACATACTTGGTGCAGGACATTCAAGCTTCCTAGCTTAAGGGTCTAACAGATGGATGTTTGAATATTCAAATGGCTTCGGGATATTACTTCTGGCGGCCTGTCCATGGTCATAAACTACTTCATAATGTCTCCTTCTCAATGGCTTTATCCATCACATGCTTCATTGTTGATGGGGTTAGCTCGGGAGAAAAGGTTGATTGAAATTGCAATAAGGTACAAGACACAAGGCCAGAGTAGGCATAATTGAATAATTGCTCCTATTCAAATAGATTGAGATTATTTAACTTGGATCAAATAAGCGATACCGATGGACAATAGTAGTTAGCTTCTTAGAAAGAAAGTAAGAAAGTGACCAACCTTCTTCAATATGGACCTAAGCAGATGGCCAATGACCACTGCAAATTCCAAATAAAACATTTTGACCATAATGAGATTAAATTTATCTCGATCTTGAGACTGATTGCATCATTAGAGATAATTTTGATGGTTTATATTTTGGCCAATGGCCCTTGTAATGACCATAAAACAATTTAGGTACTAACAAGTATATATATCTATCACAATTTCGAGAATGATTACTTTCACTATTTAAAAAAAGAAAAAAGAATTGGATAATGTTGGGTCAAAATAAAGTTTGGTAAAATAAGGCCTGGGGCAAATGCAGGATCACCTATTAAATAGGAAATTTGTGGCAATCTTTTGGGTTATTATGTTGTCTCTTAGCCTTTAAACTATCACTTTCATGATGAATTCCACATTCCAATTAACATCTAGGGTAGATGTGAACATGTAATTGCATAGATGGGACTAACAGCCTTTTCACACACAGCTAAAACTCTATAAACATGATTAGTTTAAAGGGCTTTAAACTTATCAGCTGTTCATACGTGATTAACTACTGCTCTTAAAATGCGCAGTAGTGCCATTGCGCATTGAAGGTCATGTCATATCAAACAAAGCGCATGCTCCATCCAGTTTAAACACGTTTCAACCGTTCACACACAAAATGTCAAGCTCTCTAGAAACGAACTTCGTATCTGCAGCCTGCTTTGAGGGGCATATGAATCACGACTTTGTATCTATCCGAACATCTTATAAACGATGTTCACACAGGGAAAAAATTTCTTATGTTTAAAACTGTTGAGTTAAACACGTTTAAACTAATCATCTCTAAATACATTGGATTTTAGCTGTGTGTGAAAAGGCTGTAAGACTTTGCCAGGGACTGTAAGTGTGACCCATTTGACCTCTGCTGATCAGAGACATGCGGTCCCTTCAGTTGCTATTTGAATGTTGGCAGATTTTCTATCGCTCAAATTCAGTATCTGTACGGTATGTAATTTTAGATTTTAGAACCAGCTACCCTAAACAGTTTATCGGCAGCAGTAATAGGTGATACGAGAATGCATTCTTTGATCAAAAATAAACTCTACTTTTCAGGGTAACAAAATGGCTTCTCCCTATATATTCTGACTATTTTCTTAATTGCATTGAAGCCATGAACTGTGTTTGTGTATAATATCTTTAAAGAAAAAAAATGATGAATGACAATAATTGATGGGAAAAATAAAATGTTGAAATGTCATGACACCATTTATATGCCTACAATTTTGTAAGAGAACTTTTTGTTCTTTCTCTTACCAATACATATTAACTATTCTTTTTTCCCCTACATTGCTGGATTGCCTAATGCAATCATTTTGTTCAAACTTAATCTTATATTCAATCAATCTAACAAGTTTACCTCATGCCTTTGCTATTGATCAGTGTCAATGTACATACTGGTTTTAAAAGGTCACTAGTAATACAACACATCTGTAAACATTCATTTAGAAGAAATACAGTGAAAACAATCACTGGAAATAGCCTTTACTTTAACCTCGGGCTTTTGGGCTTGATGAAAAATGTCAATACAAGTCACTAAAAAATACAGAGTACATTAGACTAAATGCACATCATCATTAATGCCATAGACACAGAGCTTATATCAAGAAGGTGTGTCACTCAATGTGCTGTATCATGGTCCCGGCCCCCCCACTCAGGTTTCGAAATGACCGCATGCGTGTTGCCAAAATGTCCGGTAAAGGGGTACTTTTCGTGCGACAAAGTCCGGCCCGAGAAATGTAAAAAAAGGGGGTGTATTTGACTTTCACCCGGAGATTTCTTTAAAAAGGGGGTGTTTTTCTCTCATCTCTTTGTAATTAAAAAAGGGGGTTATAAAATATCTTGAAGTGAACATAAAAAAATTGATGAAATCCCGCGATCAGATTTCAGAAATTCCTGCTAGTTTTGAAAGCTCATTCAGGATTATTTCATTATGAAAATTAAAAACATTGAGTCCCATGCACTCCCGTCCCAGTACGGCGGCAGTACGGACTTCTCAAAATCTGTGTGAGAGAGAGAAAGAGAGAGATAACAACAGAACGTATAATGTACAGCGCATCCGCTAGCTGCACGCTAGCGCTCATGCATATCGGCTAGGCTCGGCATCAAGCCGGGGCATCAAGATGGGGTATGAGGCTTGGGCCCTGCTAAAATTGTCATGATTGCGACGTCTTTGAGCAGGACCCACAGTCTCCTAGTTGTGGATATTGTGGCTGTCTACCTGTGGCTCACAGGGTGGCACATTCAGGTGAGTAGTTTGCCCTATAGTTTGATCGCAATAGTAACACTTTCAAACTCATTTTCCTACACCCATGAAAATGAATATGTGGGACTTGGATCTAGACAGTTTTGTACTGTAGAGTGTAGTGTAGGTTACCCTAGTTCACACACAGCTGCATTACTAATACTATCCTGGCTGTGTATTAAAGGGATCGTTTAACAATGTTAAATCTGAGATGCAAGGCCCTACATGTTATCAATGTCTGTGATATGGTGTAATATTGAAGCCCTAAAAAAAAATTGTGCTTCAAAATGATCAAGAAGAAGAACTTGAAGAAGTGCCAACCAGTAATGACAGCTTATCTGAGATATAGAGTGGGGGGGGGGGGGGGGGGGTGTCTGCATGTCCTGAGATAGGGGGGTACATTGAGCAGTGTTCCGGATTTAGGGGGGTCTCCAAGGCAGGAAAAGCCCGTGAAAAGCCCGCGAAAGGGGGGTTCGGAAATGTTGGCAGTACTCAGATAGGGGGTCTTTTCAAAAAGAGGGTACAAGCATACGCGTACCCTAAATAACACTGAGTGGGGGGGCCGGGATCATGGTAGTATATTAGTCTCTTGATACCTGTCTTTTACATCTTTACATCCTTCTCGATCTAAACAAAATCATAAGGGTCATTCCACAAAGTTGGGGAGATTTGTGTGACATACCAGAAGTGAAAAAATGTGTCTCCTATCAACTATATACAACAATGTTTGCTGAAATAGAGTTTTGCATTTAAAGCATAGCCAACTATCTTCACAAGTACTCAAGCTTCATGGTGAATCAATAGTATGGACTCAAAGTTTATGTAATGTTATATGAATATGGTGTCCATGTAACGCTGGTAAAAAGATAAATGTGTATTAAGCGAAGATTTTGAAGAAAACCAACTGAAACAGGAACGATTCTGGCAGGGCACTACATGTATACTCATTGCATAAAAATCTTCAACAGATAGTTTTATCTTCCATGTGTAGTAGAAGATCTCATACTAATGGACACCGTCATATTTTTTGCCCCAACTTCATGGAATGATCCATAACACTATTTCGAGATGAGAATAATCTCGGCCACCGATTAATGTCTCTTCCAATACGTTCTTCATCATTCGCACTATGATGAAGAAGTCATAAATATCTCATGACACTCTCGTGGAAAAAAAAACTACTCAAGATAATTTGAATGAACAAATGAAGGGATAAGAATATCAGCCGGCGTATCCGACGACGTTCTCTTTTATTCATGGTAGAGTGCGATGTTAAAAGGGCAAATTAGGAAGCAAATCAAATTCTGGCGAGTATGTACACAGGTTTCTGGATGACTAATGGGTAGTGGAAACAATCCATCTAGCTGTCCAAGCGTACATGAAACAACTCATCAATTTGATTATTCATAATTTATCAAGCCTGTCTATCATGGAAGGCATGTTGTGAAATTTTCCTGGGTCAATAATCATTATGGAGCGTTTCCCTTTTTCTGAAACAGCTACATGGCTACCATTACCAAAGCTGATGATCAGGGAAGCCTAGCATAACATATACTGTGATGACAACTAAGCTATGTTTTTGGTCTTATCCATATGCTCGTTCACTTAATGGGACAACTATTAAATATTGCCCCACTAAGGACCACTTTATAACAATCCTCTCGCGGGTAGGTTTGATGTCGGTTGTAGTAAGTTGTATAGGAGTATATTGTCTGTTATAGGCCTTCTCTTAACTACAATATGTTTTTACTCTGCCTTTTAGTATTCAATGCTTTTAAATATCGTCATGGAGTATTTTATGGTAGAGGTGTCGGAGTCGAGTGGTTTAAGCACTTGCCATATGCCCTCAGAGTGACCATATGGTAGGAATACTCCTCAAGGAGTGGAGAGGGTGCACATTGTGCGTGGGTGAATCTGATGACTGGGGTAATAATATCTGTAAAGCGCTTTCTTTGATTTTCTTCCAAATTTCCATATGTTGTAGCTAAGAAAATTGTCTACAAGCTTAGTCACCACCAATTTCATTTTGATGACGTCATCATAGTGAAAATTTTGATTAAAGGCCACATGTCAGAAATTTCTTAATTTGCATGTTATACCTAGGGAATGTGAATTTCATTCACATCATGAGTCCACATGACATTGTTTTTTTAGCAGTATCTCGCTTATTTTTGCTCCATTTGCTCTCAAATTTTAGTTGGAACAGCCCACCTATACTTGTTCCAAACAAGTATTACATGTCTCGTTATTATTATTATATTACTTACATGCTTCTCTGATATAGGCCTTCTCTGTCCTGATTGGCTCCGGTTCAGCAGCGGCTTCGCAGACGCACCAGAAGTCCTCGTCGCCAAAGTACTCCTGCACCTCATCTTTTGTTATGGCTAGACAGAGAATCAATCAAAGTATACAGAATAAATCCCCATGATAACCATACAAAAAGAAAAATTATGATGATGACGTAATAGTGAAGGTTATGAGATGATGCTTTGTAATATCAATTTCTATATTTCGTTTTTGGTAATCACCTAAGATACTTGTTAACTACTTTTTCATCTGATGATACTTTATTCATGATAGCGATTGGGAAAGATAATGATGATGATTAGTTTTTGTTTTCTTGTTTTCATATTTAATCAGACACTGACCATCTTATCCTCCCCATCTATGAAATCTTATCTTCCAGCTTTAAGAACTTTAAAATTTTAAAAATTAACATTGTTATCTACAAAAAATCAAACCCCCCTAAAAAAAATGACAAACAAATCTATGAATAGGGAGAAGGCTTCAATACTTAATCGTTTTTCAGTATAAAAATAAACAGATGTACTACAATTCTTTATGTATTCTTAATAGAATGTTGAATAATCAAATGGACCAAAAACAACCCAGCATTTGAAAAGAAGTATTCACATGCTTTTTGGCTACAAAATACAAAGAATCGTTTAGCTTGGAAGTTATATACAACTAATAATAGGACAGTAGAGAAACATTGCACAACTTGTTTCTGTATTACAATTCATGAGCATAGCAAAAGCTAGCCGTTCCCTGAACAGAGATGACATCATTTTGCATGGCCATGTTCCTCCATCAACAACTGTTTCCCATCCAATATTTCATAACACGAAGGTGAAAACAAATGAGTTCATTCTTGAGCGGTCAAAACACACCCAAAATACATCGTTGTACAAAAGCCTGAATTAAACTTAATTGTAAATTATGTGGGCCTCAGCTGCTCGGCAATGCCAGGCAACCTTACTAGCCAGACACGATCCCACGCAACAGTTGCACCCTTACTCTGATTTACAGCTATGCAGGGCGGGCCGATCGTGTGCTTCGCCACGTTTGGCTCATACATGCCAGCCTGACTGGTGTGGTATGATTAGGCCTGTTTTCATCAGCTCGAGATTGCAAAATAGCCTGCTATTTCTGATTTGGGAAATAATCCCAAAGTTACAAATCGCTTTTTCCATCAGCTCGAGACTTGACCTCGAAACTCAAAACTCAAGCTCCAGAAATTAACTTGAGATATTTTGCTCAGCGTTCGCGCATAGTGCGAGTCTTCGGGCTGGTGAAGACGCACCGGACAAATAGCAGGATATTATGCAAACTAGCCCAAGATATCTTGGGAGGATTATCTCAACCAAATATTCAGCTAGCCGTAATTGCAACTTCGGGCTAATGAAGACACAAATTAACTGGATAATTTGCGATCGGGATAGTTAAAAAAGCAGGATATTTGGCAATCTCGAGCTGATGAAGACAGGCCTAGTGTGGTATGAGTATGAGTTTATTGTCGTGTGCTCAGAGCAAGAAGTGGATCCAATTAAGAGGAACATAACTCTCAATAACTTCTAAATTGAAAGCCTGTCTGTGAGTTGCCTCTTAGTCTTAACAATGTAGATTGATGAGAGAGAAGCACACTTTAGTATCTCCAAAACAGAATCGAACCAATTAAATGCTCCATTAAATCTTCTCTTCCCCCCAAAGCATTATCATATATCCCCAAAACTTTCCAAAATATTGATATCATGAAAACTATGAATGCGATCATAATCAGATCACACCTCTGCCTAATTAATTTGTTATCGGTGACGCGCGAACGTTAATTAATGGTTTAAAGGCCAAATGAAAGATTGATTGCCGTATGACCTCAAACTAATCTATTTATCCCAAGCACAAATTAATCACCATTTTTTTTCAAATTCTTATCTTAAACATCAAAGTAGGGGGATATTATTCACTTGAAACAAATTTGATAACCTCATTTTCAGAATTAGGTTTTGTTTTCAGGATATTAGAAATGGTCAACTCTCATGCACTTTCTGAGTGATGGATTCGAACTTTGTGCATACAAGAGAGTTTGACACAAAATCTAATGTTAACTATTTAAATAAAGGTTGATCTGGTTGTCAGAGGATTGTTCATCATAGCAACCAATACCCTAATATACTTGATGAGTAGCCATTTTATTACAGGTACAAACAATTTAAACTGCACCATTGAAAGTAATTGAATTGATTAAAAGATTTAAGAATAATTTGGTTCCAGAATGAATTCACATAATGCACTGTTAAAGAGGAAAAAACTCTTTCAACTTATGTTGGTCTTTGTTAGTGATATTCCACTCTTTTCTAGTTGTCACCGTTCTTTTGGCTCTTTTTGCATAATATGGTAATGTCACACAATGATGTATTTGAAATACTCACATAAGGCTATATGTCTGATATTCTCATAGTATTCATCAAAGGTACCACGAGAATGTGTCCTGGCATCGGCTATCTTCTCATCATTGCATATAAAGTAGACATTGGGAGACGGACCGGCCTTGCATTCTAGATCGACGCTTCTTTTTGTGATGTAAGAATCTTGCGGAACGATGAAGAATTGCGGCGCAGGAAGAGGGGCCATGGTTGTTGGGACATCTGCAAGTGAAAAGAAAGAGAATAAAATAAATATGCAATTTAGTTGAATGGCATTGGTTCATATTAAAGAGTATTATAAAACCAGGGTATTTGTGAGGGAATAACCTATTGGCTGAATATGGGAGGGAGATTTGGAAACTAATTATCTTCAGAGTCATATCAGAATTGAGAAATTCATCCAGGCATGGTTCAACAATTTTTTTTATATTTATTTATTTATTTATTTTTTTTTTTTTTGGGGGGGGGGAGTTGGGCCTTGGGGATATGAGTCTTGCTCATTAAAATTGATTTTTAATCAAGGATGATTTTGCAGGGGACTTGAACCTTTTTCTTTTTTTTTGGGGGGGGGGGTTAGGCAATTGCTTTATCTTTAGTAACAAACTTATCAAGCTGAATCTATTTGAAACAAAATAATGGTTCTATGAGTAGGATGTATGTTATATGATTATAGTTTGACAATGACATTTTAACTTAGTCGTAGGCCTATACAAACGACGACTCCTTGCTTATGAAGATAACAGTCCTTATGTTTCATGGAGGTAGTTTATCATAATCGAAACTAAGTAATGGATGACTAATATTGTAGCCTTTGCTTGTAGACAAGTTGAATTAGGGTCAAAGCGTCAAATAACCTGGCAATAATGTAAATCGCTTGTCAAGTGTACTTTGCGGATATTCTCCGCAAAATTGACCTTTGACCCAAAGTGCCAGGATGCCTGCATTCTAGGGTGATATCCAGAGACAACAAGGAGTATCTGCTTTCCAGACGACCCTCCCTTTTCTTTGATCTCCGTCGGTAAGAGATCAGATGACTTGGGCACCAAAGCCTCATCTTTCATATTCACAACCTTCGCACTGATCTAGAGGATGCTCAATGCGATTACAGGAGTGTCATCACTGCCCCGTTTGCACCATCGCAAGGGGTGCGAACCACCCTCGAACGCACTGCACAAATGGTAGACAGCACTCGCTCCTGCGACATCTGATTTGCAGTAAATTCCTACACTTACTGAATTCCCAACTTAAACCCTGTACCTAGCACTAACCGAACCCTAACCCTAAAGTAAACCCTAACCATGCTAACCCTAACCCTAACCCTAATCCTAATCTAAAACCCATTCGAAACCCTAACCCTAATTCTTTACTTTTGGCAGCCCAGAGCAATTTTCACTAGAGCAAAATCTTATCTCGAAGCACACACTATCAATAAAAGCTATGCACAAGCCATGCGCGCACAGTTGTAACAGTGTGACAAAAATTGTGGTAATGTATGAAAAGATTCAGCTGTGGGATTGATCTAGAGAGGATGCAGAGAAAGAAGAACTCATTTTCTGTAAAGCTTTCATGAAGCACAGGCCAGGAATGACTGGTTGTGCAAGGATATTAAAGGAATCTGGAGAAACCATCTCAATATCTGAGGCAGGATTATTGTCATCTTTTGATGCCGAAAACAGAATCCACAAAGTGATTCCCCACACACTATGGCTTGCAGAGTTTTCTTATTCAGCTAATGGGGATGGGCTTAAAATAGATCAAAGAGAATATAGGTTGTTTTGATGATTATATGGCCATGATGTAATCTTCACATGCCTTGTATTCTATTCTAGCCTTTCCCCCTTTGTATCGATTTGCAGGCCATCTATGTGATGTTTATTACTCCCTCTCTTGTTCACTATTTATATCTGTGTTTATCAGTAATCTCCTCTCTTTTGCTCTTGCTTTCTTTAGTCATTTTTCTACCTTTCTTATTTTTGGACTTTAATTGATTTATCTCTCTCTCTCTTTCTCTCTATCATTCCACTTTCTTTTCTCTCTCTCTCTCATATTTATCCCCCCCCCTCTCTCTCCTTTCCTGACTACTCATATTTTACTACTCCCTCTCTTAATTGTTTTCCAGTTGTTCTCTTTCTCTACATTCACCCCTTTATCATCCATCTCTCACACTCTCTCTCTCTCTCCAGTATATCTCTCTTTCTCCCTGATTTTCAATTTCTTCTATTTTAATATTTCTTCTCCTCTTTTCTGTACAAAGAAATATCATCCCATAACACCACTCCGTGATCATAGAGATACTGTTCCCGATATGAGCAGAATTGACATAATATCACTACCCAGTGGATAAAAATAAAGACCTGATGTCACAAACACTCTCCTAAACCACACACATCGCATTTAGTATCCAGTAACTAACCCTCAGATGTTGCTTCCATCAAACATGTCACATAACATGTCACAAAAACTGGAAGACGGAGGAAGAGCAGGGACTATACTTGGCTGTAAACACAGCTCGACTTCTCTACCAAAAAAGACGTACATTAAAACTAACAATTTAATACACCACACTTCAAATGGTACAAACCTTTCCAATAGAGAGTTCTGATATAAATATGCAATGCATATCACCAATTACAATTTGCATTGGTAGATGTTAGGCGACCGCAATAAAAATTAAAAAGAAGACAGAGAAAACTTAAACTGGCTCTTACAGGAGAAAGATAGATACAAATCCAGTGTTATAGTGTTTTGTTTTTCTTCAGTTCTCTTGTGATTTTGATTGTATAAGTGATATTCATTACTTACGGTAATGTTTTTACCTGACTTTAAAATATTTAAAAAAAAGGTTTTCCTAGAGCTCTCCTGTAGCTTCTTTAGAATAATACTTTTCAATGGACATTACACCACAGTATTTTGGCTGCGAAATATAAGGAAAATATCTTATAAATACTATTCATATCTGCTGCCCATCCTCCCCAGACAACAAAGAGCTTCACAAAACCAGATATTTCACCTTCCAATTGCCAATAATTGGGATGATCAAATACAGCGTGTAGGCACGTGCAGCTAGCTAAATAAAACTTTTCACCACATTCCCCTTTTTCTTGCTCTCTGTCATAAGTAGAATACCATACGCAGATACAAAGTGCAATACAACTCGTCAAAGTTTGTCAAAGAGGATATCTCCAACCCCCCCCCCCCCTCCTCTTTCGTCCTGTGCCTCCTTTTCATAACTTGCCTTCTCATTCTCCCATCTACGGCAAAAAGCTGGGTTTACATTTGCACTTCATGGTAGATAAGCCCATGATATACATTTAGAATTTATTGAAATCATTCACAGCTAAAGCTTTGTTTAGATGTTAAATACTTCTCATGTGATCAAGTTATGAATTTTGTGAGTTTTTGTTTCTCTCTAAAGCATTCAGTTTGTCCTTTTTTTCTTTCTAGAACAATTAACTAAATCAAAGTAATAATTCATATAAAAAGTATCTACTAATACTGTAGTCTGAACGTCATATCATACAACAATCTGGGCGGGGCTTATCGTGAGCGCTCACTGATGATTGGCCAGCTGCCATATCAATTGACCTATTAAAGATTAGTTTCTCTTTAGGATGATTCTTAATACAACGTTTCTTAATTACCCAACTTTTGTATAATTTCCTACAGTCTGAACAGACCGGCTATTAAACGGATCCCTTAGGCAATGCCATGGGTTAAGTACTCAGTGTGAACACCGCTGATGTGAGCGATTCCAAAGATGCAAGATATAACCTGAGCTTGTTGACTGAGAACTGGACAAATGAAGTGTTATATCATCGTGATCCCGACAGTAAAGAGACCTGACGTGAAGAATGCTATGCGGGACTAAGCGACCCTCCGAGAGCCACACACAGCTCAATTGCTTTAACAGAGCTCGGTTTACTCTTCATGACTACCATAAACTCGCTTTGAATTCTGATTGTATATTTAAAGAGGATAAAGGGTCGTACCCTATATGGTAAACAAACAATTTAAAGTTACGTATATATATATATACCAATATAACAAAAAGTACCGAAAGTCCTGCACATGATGATCGAAGTATAGACACACAAATTTGAATAGATGGGTCTACCTAGCAACTAACACTTGGCAAAAACACAAGGGAAAAATCATTAAGAAATAAATACATGTAAAGATAGGGAGGGTCACCAGACCAAAGAGATATACTCCTTGGCCAGACAAAAAAAAACCTAGATAAAGCCAGTTTCATAAAGGTGAAGAATGATTGGATAGATAAAAATCAATTCAGCATATTATTTTACATTTCACAAATGTAGTCCATTATAGCATACAAATAGCCTTGAACTTTTGTCCTTTGCACGTTTTTATATAAAATAAATCAAATCATTAAATTATAGGTAAATGCAGATAAGTGATTAAGATTTATAGAGTATTAATGATTGGTGTATAAGTTTCCTTTTCCTTGTCGAGTTTGTTTGAACAAAAATCTTTTAGGTAAAATTTATTTAATTTCTCTTGAATAGAAAATAAAAGTGGCTCTGACTGTCTGACATGAAAGAGATGAAACTTAGAAATATTCAATTTCATTAAAGGTAATACAAAGTTTTGGGAAATTTTGAAAAATAGGTGGATAGTGATTCTTTAAAATTTTGATATATTTGGATGCCCCTGTGGATGTTTTATAAGCACTAGAAAATTTAGCCCCTAAAACACTTCTGCTATCGAGAAAAATTGAATATAAAAATTTACCGGTGCTCCCGGTAAATTTTGATAAATTTCAAATAGCGCCTTTGGCCGTACAAAGGTAGCTGCGACCATGAAAATCTCAGAATATGAAGTTGTGATATATAATTTCCAAACGGAAATAGCTAATCGGTCAATTTTAGTCAGGAAACATTGTTTTACAGCTTAATTAATATCTTGACCTTGAGAGGGAGCTATACAACATAAAGAGCGTATTATTTACAATTTCATAATTAAGACTCGATTTCAACCGCGTCAATGATCACTGAATATTGTAGGATCGGATATGCTTCCAATATGTTCATTTGAACCAAATTCATGACCCCATACCAAAACTTTGTATTACCTTTGATAAACTAATATCCCTTCTCCTTCAAATATAAATGAATAGAACTATCTCTGTAAAACGAGCTTTCTCCCAAAGTCTCTGGCACAAAATGTATACACGAAGATGTGATTCAGAGAAAAATAAATACAAATATCAGAAATTCAATGCAGCCTTTAAAGCTTGTTTGAGAATGAGTAACTCTTCAAATTTTGGCTTTTAGGCATGAAAGCCTGGAATATGCTGGCTATGTGAGATGGCTATCTCAATTTGCTTCTAAAAATGAGCTAAAATAAACCTCTTTTCATACCCCAATCCACAAAATTGGTGACAAAAGACTGGGGTTTAATTTCACCTCCAATCTCGTATAATCTGAGGGAGTTGCATTGTGGTGGTGGTATTAATACCTGAGAATGATATATACACAGTTCATTGTTGTTGCCGTAGTGACTCACTAGCTGGCCCCCCACATTGGAAACGGAGTTCCTTACTCAGATATATATGCTCCGATTGAATGCACCCCAATCTAGCTCTAGGAGGAGAATAATGTTGACTGAGAACGAGACGGGGTCGAGAGTGTTATGAAACCCCGACATGAAATGCAACCAGGGAAGATACCACGAAGCGTTTGTTCGAGGTGTATACACAGACGCTTCGGGTTACCGCCCGCCCTCGCTTGGTGGGGGGAAGAGGAGGGCATGAGCGCAACGACACGCTCGCTTCAACGAACGAGTGGGAACCGAGCGGAGAGAAGATAAAAAAAGAGTTGAGCTAATATTAACTCTGCCAATGCGGGCGGAGTGATAAGACCTCCCAACAAAGTGGCACAATAGTCATTTATCATCAAATCTGATTTGATTCATGGAGTCAGACGAGGAGTGACCCCCTTTTCATCGGCCGAGGACTGAATTACAAATGATGCTAGGGATCCGAGGAGATTTCTTTGCTTTAGTAGAGAGAAAACAAATTTATCATGAAGGGCTAAAAGCCCAAATTAATCATGCCTCATTTATTTCCTTTCATTGGGGAAACAATGGTGAAGAAAGGAATATTGAAAGGGGCAAAGATGTAAGGTTACGTTATTTGGGAAATTGCAGTGCTTGACAAATTTACAAGCATCAGAATTTTAGACTTGGAGAATATATCCAACTACTTATGACATTTACGGTTGAGAGTGTCAGTATCAGTATGTATTAAAGATGATGCCTGTTGAGGTCAGTAATGTCTAATAAATTTGCAAATATTTCTTGAATATTTGCCCCAGTATGGACAATCCCTTAATATATTACATTTTGTTACTGATTTTTACTCTTGCTCTTGGCCTCTTCTTCTCAATATTTTGTTTTATTACATGAAAGCATAGCAGACTTTTATTTGAGATATTTTGATACCAAGTAATTCTTCCAGCCTAACTAGTTGAACATAGGACATGTCAATGTCATCTGAGGTTATTTTGAGCAATAACAATCTTTTACAGCTCCACAAAGTCTTTGAAAATGCAACCTCCTTTCATTAAAGTAATTCATAATTCTTTGAACAAATAGAATAAATATTTATTACAAACAAAAAACAGTTTAAATATTGGTCTGCCACTACATTACAAAGATATTACCAATGATTATTATAACTTTTTAAAAATCTCATATCTTTCTCATTTTTGGTCAAATTTCAATCAAACTTACACCAGTCTTACTTCTCTGAATATTTTGCTTTAATTCCTCTGGAGTGATTAATACAGGGACTTACGATTGTGAATCAAACACATGAATCAAAGAAAAAGCAGTTCTGTCTCTCTTAAAAACTGGTTTATAGGTAAAAATTTAATGTAGAATACCAGAAAATTATTTGTTATTTTCGGGCAAACAAAAAGCAATCACCCCCACCAACATTCTCCTCCCCAATCCATCACGCATACACAACCAGTAACGAAGAGACAAGCATGATTCATTTATTACACCAATGTTATCTGTACTCTACTAATAGGATCAGATTGGCAATACTGAATGAAATGACGTTTTACTCTCTTTAATTGATGAATCACATCCAAAGTCATTTGGATGTCGCTTACATAGTTAAGAAAAACAATCCTGGAGGGCTTTTTAGTAATAACTGTCCCATATAAGGGCTTTCATTCCCCCATTGTGTGTGGTATGATGTTGCAATAGCGGGGCGGGAAGAAGAGAGGGTATGGTAATTGGTGTATGTATATAGCGTAAGTGGAGGGAGTGTTTTGGTGAAAATGGCCAAATTTTGCCATAATGCACTGGATAAGGGTTTGATTTTGATGTGCAATTATGAGCAACATCTTTTGGAATGTTAAACATTGAACTGAAAAGGCACCAATTTGGGTCTAATTTTTTTTAACCATTTTTTTTTCTTTATTGAAAAAAATGCAATTTAGGTATTGAAAAATAAGTGTTCCATCATTGTTTTCCAGGTACTCATTCCCACACTTTGGCACAATAAAACCCTTCCCTAAAACAACAACAAAAGTATAAGACATGGAAACGATCAAACAGATCAACAAACAAACAACAAATAATGATGTAGGTATGGTTATTACATGGCCCTATATATCCCTGCTCCCTTTGAGAAAAGAGTCTATAGACAGTCGTTAATGAGAGATAAGTGCCAAACATGTCATGAACTAATTGAATACCACGCACAGACATATTGCATAACACTGATAACCGTGCATGTTTGGGTTACAAGAGTTGTATGGCACTAGAGGTCATTACACTATGGTAATAAGGGTCACCGACCTCTTAGCTGGGTCCCTTTGATATCATGAAATGAAGACTCTTGATGGAATAGCTTCCATTAAATAATACTGATAATACATCTGTTGAAATCCAAAACTGGCAAAATTAAGGGCATTGGATTTTACACTGTACTAAATTATATGAAGTATATTGCCCTTCTGGTTCTCAGCTGAGACATCTTTCTTGTATACCAGTGTTTTTATAACGATTATAAATCCCCATTATTGATTTCAATCTGACACTGCCCCATTATGTGCACCATCTCCACTCCCTTGAAAGCATGCGTTGTCTCTGAATTTTACATATATATATACATATAAATGCATTCGAGCAGGGCAATGATAACATGATGATATCATTTGCAAAGGCGTTGTGGTGTAGTGGTTTATACCCTTGACTCTTAGTCTAAGGGTTGAGGGTTCAAATCCCAGCCGGGCACTGTTGTCTTTTGGCAAGACATTAATCCATATTGCCACTCTCCACCCAGGTGTAATGGGTACCAAGAAACTGATGGGGTAATAGTTCTTGCAGTATTAATACTGATGTAGCTACCCAGGGTAAACTTCCAATCACTACCACTATTCATATTTATTTATATATCCCATCAGGTTTTCTTTTTCTGAAGTGGCAATGCAGATGATGTGAGCACTGTAGCTGGGATTGGAACTCAGAGCCAGTTGAACTATAGTCCAGGCACACATCCACTAGACCCATTTGCTCTTCTCATTGGCTTTATTATATCCTTTCCTGGTATTAATATTCCAACTGTTGCTATCTTACCCCTTCCTCTTCCTACTCACTCAGCTTCATCCCCTCCTCTCACATCACACTTTCTCTTATAAAGAGACATTTCTTGGAGTCAAACATCAAGAGAAGGCAATTTATTTCCCAAATCTGCTCTCCTCATGCTATTAAGCGCATCTCTAACAAGTGACTTAAGATTGTGATACATGTCCGCAAACAAGGGGTGCGTGGAGAGTCTTCTCCGAGCCTGATTCCGGAGCGATAAGCCCCATTATGTACCCCGATACCAGATACCGCTTATGGCACCTTTGAGCCGACTTTGCACCTCTTGGAAGACCGCCAGAGAGGGAGAGAGAGAGAGAGAGAGAGAGAGGGCGAGAGAATACCTTCGCAACACCTTCTCATCCTTTAATCTTTAATCCCCAATTTTTCTCTTTCTTGAATCTTCCAGTGATGTAGTCTTTACCTTATAGGACAGGGGTTATAGAAGGGGGAGGACCACTATACCATTTGTGCTGTGATTTGTACTTTGGGAAGGAGCCATTATGTACCATTATTTAGAGGTGGGTGGATTACAAATGACCATTTGAAAGGTCAACTGAACATGATAAAGTACCACTGACATGTATATTGCACTTTACCTGGAGGAAGGGGAAGGGGTGCACTATACCCATCTTGCCATGATTTGTGTTAGGAGAGGAAACAGGTATTGACCACTATACAAGGTCGGTTATTTAGGATTGCGACTGATAATATAAAAACTTTAACCCATAAAAATGACAAATTACCACTTAGAAGTACATTACCATTTACCTTGGTTTGGGGAGGGGGGGGGGGGTTGTAGGGGGTAACTGTTATACTAGCCCTGCTATGATTTGTGTGAGGGGAAAGAACCATTATTCACCATTATTGAAAGGTGGGGGATCACAAACGACCATTTGAAAGGTCATTGTGGTATGAACAGGACCCCAGAGACCTGAACGGCTTGCACTCTGATGGAACTCCCTCCCCCATTCCAGTGGTTCAGAGACTCAAGACCAAAGCCCTGTTCACATTATAAAATCTTGAGGTTCTATTGAATATAAAGCCAACAGTGGGGTTAACATACAAGTGTTCAGTCAAGTTTACCCCCTCACTCCCAAAATGAAACAACCAAGGTCTAAATCGTTCCTTTGTTATTGTTATATATATATATATATATATTATATGCATCATCTATATTTCATTTATTCAACCAGTATAAAACAATTTACAATGAAAAGGTATCATAGGATTTCAAGTACTATTAATCATGGATCAAAGTAATAATTTCTTTGTTTGGATCCAGCTACCAACTCATCCACCCTGCTATACATTGAAGTGCCACTTGCATCAATCCAATTATTACTTGTATAAAAAGACACTAGAATCGCAGTGATCTCTTTCTCCCTCTCTCTCTCTAGGCCTATGCTTAAAGTACACATGAACTATAGCACATCTAATTAATGGGGGGGGGGGGGGGAGGGAAGGTGATGCATTACGATAATTTGCTCATCTTCATTTCCTATTTGAGTCATGATACAGAATGGGAGAGGATAACAAGTGCATTACTCAACTTTACTCAAGCATTTTATCAATCATTTCTAGGCCTACTATATATGATGAGCATCTATCTATTCATAAGTTTCTAAAGTTCTGCTGTTTCTAAAGGTCAGGTGGTCACCTGCATAGAAAGACCACCCTTTTCCAATTCTCTTCAGCAATGCAGTGTTTTATACAACAACCTATGTTAAAGAAACTTGGTCTTCAAAGTCCATTTCTAGTCTCCTTTGACTGGTCTTTATAGACAGGTTGACTGTAAAACAAATGTAATTTGAAAATATGAATGATTTTGATCAATCTACCTAGTATTTTGAGGAAGAATTCAATTACTATATCAACCACCAGTAGTTTCTACCACTGTCTCTCTTGGCCAACTATGAGATGATAACTCACTAAGTGTAAGTGGGACCTTGTTGTCTCAAAATACATCATTTGTAATGATGGGTAGTTGTTTGAAAGCAACATGATGAGATTGATGATTTTAATTCCATTTCCCTTTGAAAACAATCCAACTAATCATGATGTTTATATTTGACTCACTTATCCTATCTGCCAATTATAAAATGCACAATGATTGAATGAATCATAAAGATTAGTTTTGAAATGGGAAAAGGTGTTTTTGACAGAAACCAAAGGGTATCTACTGTGTATCATAAATCATAATACTGTGTGTGGTAGACCAAGAAATATTCCCTAAAGACAACAAAAGGAAGAGGTTTCTTCAAAGTTATTCTCTGGACATTCTCAATCGCTACCCATGCCAAATTACGGAAATGCTAGCTAGCTCTGTTAGATTGGGACATTTGTAGTTTTAAAACTTCAGTTTACAAAACCTTACTGTTTAAAAAAAATGACGCACTGAGGGTTCAAGTGAGACCGAAAATGTTTAACTACAAGTACAAGCCAAGCCAAGTAAGGTCTGGAAGTTAATTGATAAGGACCAACCCCCTCTCCCCCCCCCCCCCCCCCCCCCTCTGTTCCTCCTAATAGATTACACGTTCACCAGAACATCACTTGTTGGTTAAAACGTCAAGTTAACTTAAAAATATGAAGCAACAAAATTGCCTGGATGGCCTCTAACTACACAATAACCTCATATTAAAAATGAAAAAAGGGCTAAATTTAGATTACAGCAGATTCTTGTGTGAACCTAACTATGTCACACTAGGCGTGTCTTCACCATCTCGAGATTGCAAAATATCCAGCTATTTTGAACTATCCCGATCGCAAACTATCCAGCTATTTGCGTCTTCACCAGACCGAAGTGGCAAATTAGCTGGATAGTTGGTCGGGATAATATCCCAAGATATCTCGGTCTAGTTTGCAAAATATCCTTCTATTTCCGAACTAGCGGGATAGTTTGCGAGCGTCTTCACCAGACCGAAGTACGGAGTCAATAATCCCGATCCCATCATGCACAACGATTTCCGGTTTTCCGTGTTGTTGTTTACTTCTACTAGCGCGCACATGTGATCTATACCACTCAGTTAGCTCAGCGTACATCTACCGTATTTTTTGCGTTCAAATCGTCAGTTTTCTGCATTTACTCGTCTAGTTTGTTTTTGTCTTTGTTTTGTTTTTTGTTTGCTGTTCGCCGTTGTACTTAGGTGTTAATATTATGTTGGTGAGCGAAAACTCGCTAATGTCTCACTGGACAGCGGAGCCAGTACTTGTTTACGTTTTACAGCGCGGGTAAAATCTTAAATCCGCGCGCTGGCCGTACAGTCATTCGCTGAAGTGCGCATGCGTCAATCTCGAGATTATTTTTCGAGCTAGTTGGTGATGAGCGTATCGGTCTGGTGAAGACGCAAATAGCTGGATAGCTTTCGATCGGGATAGTTCAAAATAGCTGGATATTTGGCAATCTCGAGATGGTGCAGACACGCCTATACAGGCTGGTGAAACCTAACAATTAATTGTTTCCATTCCATACCGCAAAAAACCTAAAGTAAACTGTCAAGTTTTGTAATAAAGAGTCTGTGCAGTCCTGTTGTCTACATCAAATTACAGAAACACTGGCATTTGTGACCCTGATGTTCCTGGCAGACCGATGTCAGAGCAATCCTTTGGAAAAGAGGCCTTCCAACTCTTCCAAAAGTTACCACTGTGCCTGTTCAGTATCAACTTCCAAAACCCAAACTACCATTAAACAATCTATCCACAGTTTACCTTGTCGGATAAACAATTATTCAGAAATCAAAACCAATTTAATGGGCTCTGGGATGAATCAGAGCTTTGAATGGTCTTTGGTCCATCCCTAAACCTATCTGACCACCTCCACGATCTAGTCATTATCTCTCTCAAGTGGATGATATCATAGGCCTTCAGAGAAAAGAAATTTTGGTAGCCAGACATTATCGTTGATAGGAAACACTCCATTATGATTAAACTTCTTTGAGGAGTTTGTTTAGAGAAAAAGAGATAAAAACAGGTACTTGAGATTAAAGAATCTTTAAACAAAAAACAGATCCATGGCAAAAATCTTTGAGTTAGAGTTCATGACCCTTAAATTTTAGACCATATAATGAATTATGAGCTGTCAGTCTTTTAAAAATAAAACACAACATCTTGTTTGTTTAGATGGAAAATAACACAAAAATTAAAAATTAACAAGAAAGCACACATAACAAAAATAAATCTAATATAACAAATCAAAATGCAAACATCATAATCTATTCTTAAATTCTTGTTATATTGGTAATGGCGATAGGGCCAACATCTATAGTCAGTCATTCACGTTGTCGTATAGGAAGGAGATTATATGTCAAGGGTTATTGTTGTGATATGATCATTTTTGTGATATTTATTAATGCCTGTGATTGTTGTAGCTGCTCCCTGTTCACACAACTTGTTTCCTATTCATTGTTATTTACTGTAAATCCAAACAATACATACATTTCAAATCCTGTCCCTACTCCCTAATTGTACCAACCGTCTGTTTTGCTATCTCTTCTTTTCATTCTGTCTGCCATGCTGAATTGCCTCTGTCTTTTTCTTGACCAACCCCCTCAGAAAAAAATAAATGGGAGCAGAGTGCCAATGAGCTCTAGAAATCTTAGAAAATATCTTTAAACGAAAAAAGAAACATTGGATGCTATTATGAGCTCTTTGACCAATCCTGCTAGTGTGCCTTTCTCTCTTGCTATGCTAGCCAATCTCTTTCTGCTCTTTGGGGTACCCAATCATTGAGTTTGAGTTTGAGTTTAATGGTTTCACATTTCACATGCAGATATAATACAGATAACAAAATATACATGAAAGAGATATTGTTTCATAATTCAAAAAAATCATTATCATCAAATTATGTATGATATTGACACAGTTCCATATTTTTCCATATATTTCCATTTACACCAGATAATCACTTGAAACAAACTCATACAACAGTCAATCATTTTCATTTTTCTTATTCATTCAAATATATTCTCACAAACTTAATTTTTTTCATCAGTGAACTTTCTCTCTCTCTCTCTCTCTCTCTCTCTCTCTCTCTCCCTCTCTCTCTCTCTATCTCTCTCTCTATCTATCTCTTTTTCTCTCTCTCTCTCTAATTAAATAATTTTCTTTTCTATTATTGTTATTGGCCCAGCAGTCAATCAATCACTCAGATTCTATACCGGATGTCAATTCTTCACTTGACACTGATTGTAATCAAAGTACTTCTTCTATCAATGATACCAGTAATAAACCAAACTTTCACTCAAATATTCCACTTCTCACAATCGTCTCCGAAAAATAGATATATCTGTATAATAATTTCAATCATCGCATCTGCATCCTTCTCTTCTCGTTAATAGAATATTCATCATGTGACAACAGAAAACCAATCCAAGGATAATCAACCTCGAATTAATGAAATTTCATCGAGCCATTGTTTTTGTTTTTTGCGGTGAGTCACGGCTTAATATTGGAATGAGTGCCAATAGAGGGAAGAGCTCAAATTGAATTCATTTATTATTTATGGGCAGATGTTGTCTCAGCATCGTACACAGCTCGTTATCGATGCACTCATGATGATGGTAGTGTTGATGATGATGGTGGTGGTGGTGGTGGTAGGGTGGTGGTAATGGGTTTGTAAGAGAGAGAGAGAGAGAGAGGGGGGAAGGGAGAGAGAGAGAAAGAGAGAGAGAGAGAGCGCAAGAGAGAGAGCGAGAGAGAGAGAGAGAAAAGGGGTTTATTCGATGGTATCTCCTAAATTAACCGCACATTCCAAACCGGACATTATGACGAGGGTAGCTATCTCTCGAGTACCATCCCATGATGGGTTTCACCCACAGGGGGATAAAAAGACATTGTGCTCTTGATTGTGTCTACTTGTGAGAGCTTCCCTTTCAATTACGACAATGCTGGATGATACCTGGTTGCCATGCCAACTAATTTAACTAATTTACTGTTCTCTCTCTAATGAAAAGTTGATTATTTTGTGCAATATCAATTAAAGCCTGGTATGACTGCACGATTCCCATTGCATTCTAATCTTCATAACTCAAAGTGCTAGGACTTTGTCCAAGCGAGAAGCACCCTGAACTTAAAGTTAGTCATAGGTTTACACCCGGCGTTCCATATGAATTTGGCCGGCTATCACATTAGTCGAATGGCGGATGGGGTATGCTGACACGAGAAATTAAATCATAGAAACCCAGCTCTCTCTCTCTCTTCAGGGATGAAACGAACGTGCGTGCCTCCACGCGTCGTTCCTCCATTCACGACAAAATACACTAATTCAAGAGTGTTTGCGCAAGGTACTCCTTTACAATCAAACTCCTCGGCTGTTTGCCTAGTCCTATCAAAAAGTATCAATACTTATGAGTGGACGAGAGACCCGGGGAGAATGAAATGTAGAAGATACAACCAGAAAGAAACGGAGAGAGGGAGAATCAACCTCCACTTTCTCAGGTAGGAGAAATTAGTCATCTTCCAAACACTGCCGTCTATTGTTACCAAGTGTCATGAAATACGGCGGGTGAATTTCATCCATTGTTGCCTGTGTTTGAGTTTAATACCCTCTGCCTCAGACCTCAGCTCCTGTAATTATTGAACAAGCGTTTGCGGCATGAAAAATCAGGTTTTGTGGATTTTTCCTCCCGCATTTCGCATCTCTAATGGATCTACCGGGTGCTCCTTTCTCCCGTCTCCTTCCCCTCTCAGTCGTCCACCTTTCCGTACCACGCTACAGAGATTACGACTCCTAGATATCGCATTTCGAGTCGATATATTTGTCATTTTTTGGTAACATATTAACAAGTCTAAAGTGGTTCCTATAGACCCATCTCTTGTCTGGTGTATTCGAGATTTAGGTGTCGGCATGGGGGCAGGGAGGCCCGGGAGAGTATCAAATTTCTTCAATTAGCGGTATCTCGCTACTCCGGGATTAAGTTCCTCAGGATGTGTGTTTTCGTCGTCGTAACAGTCAATAACGGACCGACATCTCCCAGCCTGTATAATCCATTCCCCGGAGAATCAGGAATCCTTTTACGATTCCAATCATTCTTAAAAAAGAGCTATTCATTAGCACTATTGATTACAGGAGTTAGAAATTTAGTCCTTTTTCATAGCGATCAAAATCGAGAGAAACAGAGCAGAAGAGAAGCAATAGAAAGCTTCGATTTTGAGAAGGGAACTGTACTAATCTTTTAGGCTGACAGTCGAGGGTAGTAACACATAATCGGTCCTACAGGATTAAGTCATTGCAAAGTGTCATAAAAGTACATGCAAAATCGCTAATTTCGAAACAAACAATACTATGACTCACAAAGGAATGCCGAATGGACGGAAAGCATCCCCCATCTTTTTTTCCATTTTCCATTTTGCTACCCCTTCTCTCATCTTCCCTTGAAAGAAAGGGTGGTCAATACAATGTATGCACAACCCAGTTTGCAAAACATGGACATTTTGAGTGAGAAGTATGCTCTGTTTCCAGTCTATTTCTTACCAAAAATTGAACAAAGGAACCGGTTTTGGGACATTTTTTCAAAGGTATATGATTAATCTAACATTTTATCTCTTTTTGTCATACAAGTGGTGAATAGACTGTGCTTCAATAGAATAATGCCCAAATCTGTTCTAGATATGGTAACCCTTTTGATATGGTAGATCTACGTATACCTTTGTTTACAGATTAACAAAGCTCCATGGGGTTTTAACTGTCAAAATGAATGATGTCGTCGATTCGAATAATAATACTTATTTTCCCCCTTCTTCTCCTCATTTTAAGTCAAGGATTATTGATCCATGATTTGGGTTTAGTTTGTTTTCCCACCATTTATTTCACCAACTTGAAAGCTAGCAAAATCAGTTTTTCTTAAAAACGTTTTTTGAAATGTTAGGACAATGCAGTGACTTTTGGAAGTATTTTTTTATTATATGTTGTTAACATGTGGTCGTAGCCATTCTAGATAGATAGATACAAATTATAGATTGTACTGTAGGCTTATAAGTAGAGTATGGGAATAATATCTAGGAAAAGGACTATCTAGGGTAGTAAGAAGGATAAGGTGGGGGGGGGGGGGGGAGAGGAAACATCAGGGATGCCAGTTCTCTAGGGCCTGAATTTTGTTTCCGTCAGGCTCCACTCTGCTAGGTAATATGCATGCATTGCAACACAAAAAAGTTTGATCTCCAAATACATTGGCATGTGTACTGAACTCTGAATGCCTATATGTAGTCATACACAATCGAAACAAAGATTTCTACATGTTCAATAGTTCAGATTTATCCAAATAAACATTCACAGTTGGTTTATGCACAATAATTTCAAACACTTGTCCAAAAAATCTGACAGAGGGGTGAAAAAGGAGAAAGAAAGCAAAAGCAAAAGATGAATAATGACAGCCTAAGAAAGAAGAAACAGGCAAGAAAGAAAAACCAAAAAAGAAAACATAAATGGAAGATAGCAAGCCACACGAGAGAATGAGCAGGATGAGATTGAATTGATCTAGGGAGCCCACTGCAGGACGTCTTCATCAAAATGCCCGTCTTCATTAGCAGAACCAACTACTCTGGCGCTGGAGGCCAAGGGGGTGCTGTAATGGGTGTGAGAACTTGTGTTTACATTGACACCTTATGTTAGGGTCCTCCAATTACCACATTAGGGGCATCCCTAGGGGGTGGGGCTGCATCCTCACCATCTTAACCCCATTCTGGGTCTAGACATGACACCCTATTGTACCCCCCTCTCCCTCCCCCTTCTTCCAAATCACATTCACTGGTAGAACACATCAATATGGTTGTCTGGGAAATTTAATGCATAAGGTAAGGTATGGCATGTACACATTATAAGAAAGATCTTCTTTTTTCTTGTCATTTAATTAAAAGATTGTGTAGAAACATGTATGATACATAGATAGTCAACATAGGCCTACATGTCTAATTGACATGAGTGATTAAGGCTGAAATATTTCTTTTGGATATCTATCAAACTTTGAGTAAAACAAATTGGGGTAGCGCTGAGCACAAAGCAAATAACGAAGCTGCCATTTTGTCTTTGGTCACAAAAAATAAACTTTTAGTTTTTATCATTTCCACAATTTTTAAAATATATATTTTCAAGATTGGTTTTCTGATTGCTTTGCTTTCATTAAAGTGAATATGTTTCAAACTGGTCTAGGTATTTGTATTTGTAAATGAGAAATATCCCCCACCCCCCCCCCC
This sequence comes from Strongylocentrotus droebachiensis, assembly GCA_035222895.1. NCBI lineage: Eukaryota > Metazoa > Echinodermata > Echinoidea > Camarodonta > Strongylocentrotidae > Strongylocentrotus > Strongylocentrotus droebachiensis. The sequence goes on from JAVYIG010001308.1 coordinate 98,048, forward strand.
CCCTCTCTCTCTCTCTCTCTCTCTCTATCTCTCTGTTCATTTTTATCCATAATTGTTTACACTCTGCCATACAGTTTATAGCCCGTTCATATGTAGACACCAAGGCTAGCCATGGTCCTATAATCTCCATAAATATGTTTATTACATTTTTTACAGCTCACAATCACTACCAAAGGATGTACAATTGCCTGCTAAAAAATAACAACCATTTCTATTAGGAAATAAATACTGCCCTGACCCTGCACAGAATCTGCACTGAAATTTATGTTGAGGTGTAACGAAGATACTGTAATACCATGTTACAAAATTAGAAGGATGTGATTTCTATCCTCTCTGTTTTTCTTTCTATTTCTTTTGCTTTAATTTTGTTTCTTTATCTTTTCTATCACAACATCTCAAATTTGTTGTTGTGCTTTGTTTCACCATCCCTAAAACATTAAAAATTATTGTTCCCTTTCATTTGCTTATTCTCCCTTCTTTCTCTCTCTCTCTCCCTCTCCCTCATTCTCTCTCTCTCTCTCTCTTTCTTCCTGTTGCTATAATTATTGGTTTTCACTTTATTCAATGAACCTTTTCTTTCTTTAAAAACCTCAATTTGTTTCTCTCTTTTTCTCTTTCTATCTTACTTTTTCATTTTACTTTCAATATGTATTTCCATTTTCTTTCTTTTCTCTTGCTCTTCCTTCCTTCCCTCCAACCCTCTTCTACGCCCTCTATTTCTAAATCTACTCTTTTTTCACTGGTCAGGTGAGTTTTAACATTACTCTTGAACTTTAGAACTTGAAATACATACCTCCTTTCTTTATTGCATTTCAAGCATAAATAACTAGTATTTTTCTCCTATTACAAACTTCACAGTTTATAACAAAATTGCACCAGTATGAACAAATTGAAAAAGGTACACTTTCACCTCAACATTCAATTTACCCAATGGAGACATTACAAGATCGACATCTCTTCTCTGTAAAACCAGGCATGCGTCTGGTAAAACCCAAGTCAATCTTTGCCTGTAAAATGTTTCCTAATTGGGGTAGCTATCAAGTTCATAGCCGGCAGATATCACCTATCATGGAGGGAGTATCTGTTACTCTCAGTCATGTCGAACCTTCTCTGCTAGGAGCCATGACTTATGCCAAACCAGTTACAGATGCACTTCAACAAATAAGCTACCTTTATTATAGGATTAAAGGTAAAATGTTTTGTAAGTAGAGGAATCAGAATTTAATATTATTATTTCAATCAATGTTTGAATCATAGATACCCCTCTTTCCCAATTTATTGGAAAAAACTGTAAGATTGTGTACTGAATTTGAAGACAAAAAGGACAGGTAAGTTTTCTGGTTCACTTATCCAACAACAACAGTATTAAAATGCTTTTAATTAGCATGTTCATTAAACAAAGAGGCATTATTTTCACTTTTCAAACCTGCTAAAATATTTTAATGAATCTATATGAATACAACACACCGTTTTGAAAATGCTTCAACTACATGAAGTTCATTCTGCATTCAGACAATCTCTTTCTATTTTAGAATGTAATTTGTGAAACAGTGAATGGTTGAAATTATATAAGTTTCAAATCTGTGCAATAGTCAAAATGTCTCAAAATCGGAATGAAAGCATTTAGTTACCTGTATCAAATTTGAAGACATCATGCACCTTCAACTAAACTGAAATTGCATGAATAACTAACGACCCCTCTAACTCATATGACTCAAACTTGGAACTCGATGGACATCTGAGATTTCCAAGTTTGCATTTGGCATCTTCAAGTGTGTCAAACACTCAATTCTAATACTCATGCACACTTCAAGACAGATCTAGATTGTCAGTTTCTTTTCCCCTCATTTCTTACAGAGCAAACTTCAATATTGTTTGACTCTGCTAATTTACAGGTTCAAGCCACCAAGTTTACAAACATGTTACCAATGAAATTTTGCACAAGAAGTCTTGATTAATGGTTCCCCTTTTCATTTTCTATTTTGATAAAAAGAGTGTACCGTGACACAGTACTTCACTGCTACTAAACTCTTTTTAATTGTTTAAAAAGGAAAATAGCTTAACATGGAGAATTTTATTTTTTTATCTAGAGACCCAAATAAAATTTCGGTGGTACAAACCTCCTTCAGCAGAAAAGATGTAAAAGTGGCACTAATAGCAGTAAAGGAAATTTATGTGAAATTTGTAAAAAAAAAAGAAACGTTGTTTAAAGAATCATTGTATAGCGAAAAGTGCATACACACTAGAAAATTACATCATATAATGAAACTAATTTTGATGATGTCAGTTGTCATGACAGCGGGCAAATCATAAGTGCCGCTCCCAACAAGCCCCGCCCAGTTGTAGGATTCTCGTACAAAAAAAGATGTTTAGACATGCGTTCTGTTATACGATGTTTCGTCTTATGACGTTTCAGACTACAAAATAATTTAATGACTTATTGTACAACTATACAAGATTTGCTATACGACGATGAGTGCTGGTAGTTTGAAGGCAGGACAAGTGTTTAACATTGATATCCAACAGAAAACTAGACAGTGAGGATATACCTTGAGGCACTCCGTAAATACCATCACCTTAGTGATACAAGACAACCAAGCTGAAAAATCACCAGTTTGTTCTAGTGAGGAGTTTGCAGACGAACTCCTTGGTTTCTTTAACCTCCAGGTGAAAACCAAGAGTGAAGACAAATGCTTCAAATCCGATAATGTAACAGTTTGGAGAACTAATGCACCCCTGTGACATACCTCAGGGCTGAGTTTAGGGCAAAATATGGCTATCATACCTAAACATAATTGACATCATGAAAGGCTGCTTTGTTCTTTAATTGTTATCGGGGCGGATGATCTTGAACCTTGGGTAACCGAATCGGAGGTGGCCCTTGAGGGAGCACTGGTCAGGAGAGAGGAAAGTGACAACTTACAGCTTGTTTACAGAGAGGAGGGAGGGCCTGCCCGATTGCCTTGCTGACTCATGGATGGGGAGTCAAGGTGGTACGGTGGAGGGAAGAAGTTGGGGTTTTGGTGGTGGTAGAGGTGGTTGTGGGGTGGTAGAGGTGGTTGTGGGGTGGTAGACGTGGTTGTGGGGTGGTAGTGGTGGTGATGGTGGTGGTGATGGTACATGTAGCTTTTAGTTTGAATACTGAAATGACACTCCTTCCTCCCTGACTCATGGATGGATAGATGAGAGTAGGGAGGAGGAACAATGGGAGTCAAGGTGGATGGGGTGGTGCTAGAGATTGAAGATGGTGGTGGTAGAAGCGGAGGTGGTGTGGTTTTAGATAGTGCTGTAGTCAAACGTTTAACCGTCCGGTATCCGACCGCCCATGGCGGATACCGTTTTCAATTGGACGGTTTCGTTTTCCCGTTTTTTTTTTTTTTTTTTTTTTTTTTTTTTTTTTAATAATTTTTTTTTTTAATATTTTTTTTTATTTTTTTTATTTTTTTATTTTTTTAAAGTTTCGATTTATGCCTCTCCACCTGGCACTATGCCTGGCAATGTCTCCCAGCTCAGTAATATGTGTGTTGACTCACCACTCGGAAACTAGAACAACACTCCAATTTGTCTGTCATCTTGGTTTGAAAGTAATTTGTGTAATAGATCTCAATATGTAGTTTATAATAATAATTCCTCAAATTGTTCTTCTATTACACACGGCGTACCACAAGGTTCTATCCTAGATCCTCTACTGTTTTTAATTAACATTAATGATCTTACACATTCTTCTAAAAACGACATTGTTACTATTATTTGTGACAAGTTCCCAAGCACAAATCGGCGCCTTGAAATGCACCTCGCAGTTAAATGAAAGTCCATCCCGCTTTTTCACACGGGGGAAAAAAAAAAGAAAAAAAAAAACAATTTTTTTTTTTTTTTTTTTTTTTTAATCGTTTAACCGAAAACCGTCCGGTTTTGACTGGCGGTTAAACGGAATTGGAGATATCCGTGATGTTACAGCACTAGTTTTAGAGGTGGTGATAACTTATGCCTTTCTATTTCTGCCTGCCTCCCTGATTCATGCATAACGGGTGGATGCCTGGATGGAGAGGAGTGGCAGTGAACGTTGAAGGGTGGAGTAGAGGATAGGAATGGTGGTGGTGGTGGTGGTGGTAATGGCAGTGGTGAAAGCAAAGGTGGGGGTATCTTACCCCATGTTAACATTTCTTTACCAAATAGCCTACTCATGTGACCTGAAAAGAAGACTGCATCCAACAACATTAGAAATAATGTCCAAAATACACTAACATTTTATTGCAAATTGTAACAATTTTCATTCTGATATACTTTATGAATTAAACAGAGGCTTACTTATCTTATAATTATGGGGTTGTGAAAAGTGGTTGAAGTCAAAGATCTACTAATCCTTGCAATCATGCACCCTTCCAGAGAGTAAATTAAAAAAAAATTGAGGTAGTACCACACAAAACAACTCTCTTCGTCACTTTACCCAATCCCTGCAAGACATTTCAAAGTGAGATTGAGAGAACAAGAGGATTAATATTTTCCATCTCCATCCCCATGTCTGTGGGTGGGATGTAGTTCTAAGACACAAGAAGGTGGTCTGGAGTCTGGAAGAAGTTCTTCCAGACAGTCAAGAGTCAAGATGACATGCGCTCGATGGAATGTGTCAATGATGGGAGCCCTAATCAAACAGACCCTGAAATAAATACATCCAGGATACTTGATGTGCCCGCTTCCATTTCATCCTCCCATTCATGCTGCCTGCAAGTCACAGGTGAGAGAGAGAGAGGGGAGGGAGGGAGGGAGGGAGGGAGGGAGGGAGGGAGGAGAGAGAGAGGGAGAGAGGGAGGAGAGAGAGGGAGAGAGGGAGGAGAGAGAGGGAGGGAGGGAGAGAGAGGGGAGGGAGGGAGGAAGGGAGGGGGAGAGAGGGAGGGGGATCGAGAGAGGGAGGGAGGAGAGAGAGAGAGAGAGAGGGAGAGAGAGGGGAAGGGAGGGGAGGGAGGGGAAGAGAGAGGGAGGGGAAGAGAGAGGGAGAGAGAGAGGGAGGGAGGGAGGGAGGGAGGGAGGGAGGGAGGGAGGAAGGCAGAGAGAGAGGGGAGAGAAAGAGGAGAAGAGGGAGAGAGAGAGAGAGAGAGAGAGAGAGAGAAAGGGAGGCAGGGAGGGATAGATAGAAAGAGACAGACAGACAGACAGAGCGCTTTAGTCTCATACTCTAGCCTTTTTTGTGGTATTTGCAGAAGAGTGTTTTAATCTCAGCTAGCCTTCAGTCTCTGCTTTCAACTTGCTTTAGTCATTTCTCTGTTCTTCTGCATGAGCATTTGTTTTGATTTTGTTTCTTCTTCTTTCTAACATATTTACCCCTCCACCCCCCCCCCCTCTCCATTTAAAAGGAACTCTCCCATCCCATGCCTTGAAATCTGTGTTGATATTACCCCCATCTCTTTGACTGTCTCACTCTTTTTCTTTCTCTTACATTCTGTCTTTTTCCCCTGCCGCCTCATGTATGTTATCTAAATGTTTTCCTCTCTTTTTTTTTCTTGTCAGGATCTTATAATATGTCTAAATTTCTGTCCATTAAACTTTATTTCCAATCCAAATTTAGAGATATGTGAATGCCTCTTTTAAATCTTATTCTATTAAATCAAGCAATAAAGCACATTACATATAATGATCAACTAATGAGCAATCCCAGCTGCTTATAGCAAGGTTGCAGCTCAATTTCATCCAGTAATATGTAGCAAAACTGAGCCCAGAAAAAGAAGCAACCCATATGAAATGGAAAAGAAAAATAAGTGAGAATGCTTCGTTTATCCGAGGTGCACAATTCAATCATCTCATTCTAATGACCTGAAGAAGCGCTTTCAGGGATAACAATCAAGCGAAATTTGTTTTCACAAATCTTTGATAGAGTCCTCAGATTAGTGTTGGTCATTTTGACCGGAGGTCACTTCTCCCTTTGACCGAAGTAAGGAGGTTTGACCAACACTTCGATGCCCTTCTCTGTAACAATGGAAAGGAAGACAAATGTTGGTTTTTCTTGTAATCATTAAACTCTTAGGATCTTTTTCTAGGTGTCGGCAAAATGGACACTACAGAGGTAATCAAACGGTAACAAAAGGAGGTTGTGATTTAATACCGAACAAGGGTACGTTGGGGATAAAGGCAGAATAAGATAGAGACCTCGGATATAAATACCGATGGATTCTTTGTCATGATGGATATGCTGATAGCACCAATTGTCATCATCTTGGAAATTGGGTTCCCATTTTTCTTTTTTTTAGGACATACATGCTGATTTTGGGGGCCATGTTTCTAAGGATTTGGACTGCATCATTTGTCAGATTATCTCCAAAATGTTAGAGGATTATGTTTGGTGTCTCCTTGGGGAGAGCGAGGGAGGGTGAGGAGGGGTGAGGAGGGGTGAGGGAGGGTAATGGAGGGGCACATTCATGGGGGGATTAGCGATTGATAAGTCTTGTCTCATGATGACCTTTCCCTGATAACTATACTCAACTTTCTTCCATATTTATTTCACACCAGCTTGTTATTCAAATAGAAATGTAGTTCCTGTGTGGGGGGAGGAAAAGGCAATTCACTGTAGATTCAGTATGGATGTGGAACTTTCACATTTAGGTGGAATATATAAGAATCTAGACATAGTTAAAGGTAATGCAAAGTTTTAGGAAATTTTGAAAATTGGATGGATAGTAATTCTTTAAAACTTTGATATATTTGGATGCCCCTGTGGATGGATTATAAGCACTAGATAATTTAGCTGCCTAATTTGAGATCGGGCTAGTTAAAAATAGCGGGTCATTTTGGAACTTCAGTCTGATGAAAAATCAATATAGGACAATACCAATAGCCTTGTATGTCATATTTTGAAATACACAAATAGTACAATTAATTGAACATGATTTTCATAGACAATACAATAGGTATTGACACCAACTATATGTTCATTTTTTGAAAATCCTAGTGGTCATGTTTTAGTTGATGGGTCAAATTAAAGTCTGAGCCTGTAGACTAGCTACACTCAGTCTACCAAAGTCCAGGGGATGCCTTGGATACCAGTGGACTGAGCAGGGATGCACTCCTCCTGCATGTCCATGGTGATTCACCATCCTTTCCAAGCCCAATGCATCCAACACTGGTTCATTAAGCACAAGTTTTAACTCCAAAAAAGATTCACTTAACATGACTCATTCTTCTTTTTGGCCAAAAAGAGATTAATGCTAATTGCATCTTCTTTCAAGCAAATCTTAGTGTTTTTGGTAGGCTCCAACAACCAAAGAATGCTCAAAGCCAAGGTCATGGGTTTGGAAAGGCAATGCGAGTATGGTATAAATTGTGACTCCCTGATGATGCAACCATGGCAAAGTAACAATTGAAGAGTGTGTGTATGAATATGTTGACGGATATTTTCATTGAAATTAGGTTGAATATACACACAAATATGTACATTATATGTATTTCTCTTCTTTTAATAGAATCAGTACCACCTAATAACCATATTTTGCCTTATTTTCCCCCAAAACCTTGTACAGTTTTGAAAATATACAGCATTAAAAAAGACATGCATTCTGTAAATGGCGGTAGAAATAAATTGGGTCATTAGTGCACTGGTAAGCTTCCAAAAGCAATTTGTCATATTGCATTAATTTTAGTTAATAAATAGCAGAATACTTCAAGTTCATAACAACTTCAACATATTTTTCTCTTGAGTGAACACTTTGATGTTTAACAAATGAAACCTTCATACAATGGATTGTTTATAGATGAACTTTAGATATACAAATGACAAACAAAAGTTAAACGCTATGAATCGTAAATTTGATTGGTTCTACATTTCTCTCTATGTACGACTGACCTCCTTCCATTCTAATTTACAAGCACAATTCCTTTAGTCATAATGCATTTTTGTTTAAAGGCTGAACTATCCAAGATGTAGACTAGTCACATACTGTACTCTGCTCCCTATGCATGCACTGTCAAGTGGGGTTAGGCTTCACTCAAGACACAATACATGTTCAATTGCCAAATTAGAGACTCCACTTGACGAAACCACTACTCTCTTTCTGTCAACTCTTCTTCATAAGATGACACCATCCAGTAAACACAAACAAAGTGATGACACTCCTTCCACAAACCAGACAAATAGGTCAATAAGAACACTGAGATTCTCTGGATACAATCTGCATTGACTTTTGTCATCGCTTCTTTATATTAGGGCGCAAACCACAAGTCACAAATGCTAACATATCTTGGGAAACAATTAGTCATTCATCCCGGTGTAAATAACTGAATGACTTCAGATGACTGGATCGAAAGACAAAAGCATTTTTCTATCATTTCAAGCGGGTAATCATTTATAAGGAATGTGATTAACTATGTTATAGACATGATAAAGTAGATTACATTGTTATTATCTCTTGGGGCAAAGGATACTTTATCAAAGATGACAAGAGGATTTAATGGTATGAAGAAGATAAATGCTAAAATAATTGTGATTGGATATGAATCATCCATTTATAGTTGGTTTTTATTTTCTTTAGGAATATATAGACCTGCTAGAGAAGGGAAGACTAACAATATCACACTTGTATGAATGCAAATATTTTTTCTTGCAAAATAATGCAGGCCAAAAAAGTACAACATATTTTCCAATGTATCACAACTTACTAACTGAACTTAGTACAACAAGTCATATTCAATATATATCATAGCGTTTCTTTTGAAAAATAGGCCATTGAGTAGAAGTAACAGTGTGTCACAGAAACATATCTAATATCAATATATCTTTCCAACCATACCTTGGTGAACTACAAAACTACATTGTCTAGGGAAATGTAATCAAAATTGCCAAGTTTATATTCTTGGGCAAAACAAACATCAATTCCATTAACATACTTCCCAGGCACTTGTGAGATGTAATACCCCAAAGTCACTTTTCTCAAATCAAATATTCGCAAAATGGGAGAGTGTAAGGGAGAAAAGGAAGCATAAAATGAGGAAAATGAGTTTTTGCAGCGTCTCCAACTAGCACCTCATATTTGATCTAGGCTATGGACGAATAGTAGAAGTCATATTGGGAATGAAATAATGCTGAGTCTGGCTTCTAATTGCTTTGGATTTGGAAGCCGGTTCTCCCGAGCCGATGACTCATATTTAGGACATCTCTGTTTTTTTGATAGAATTGCAACTATGATTGAATCAGTCTCCACAGAGATTCTTCATATTTGATGTGTGATATTTGAGGATGCGGGAGAAGGGTTTATAGTCCACCCCCTTTTTACTGGGTCATACAAACTGGTGCTTATAATCGACATTGCGGTGTTTATCCGTTTCAAATAATTCAAAAGCACACAAAGGTAGATTGGTGATACATGGAATAGCTTTCAACCACTCACATCAAATGGACATTTTCTGTAACTGATGCCCTCCACCGGCCCCACTCTGCCCCATCCCCTTCTTCAAAACAAATAGTCTATGTCTACGCCCCTCCCCACCTAGTCACGCAGTTATGATGAATATTTTTCAGGGTACAGGGGCTTCCGTCCCTATCCAATCATTTCACTTGGAAAAAGTGTCAACGGAATTGAATTCCTATATTTGCTGATAATGCCATTACTCATACACAATTTCATATCCCATATTGGAAATAGGAGTGACCGTTCCATTTCATTCCTACTGGTAATTTGTTTCTCCTCTGTAATATACTGAAACGGGGGAACGGGCACTTGACCCTATATTTCCGTAGACTCCCCAAAAAGTGAAGTGGAAATCACTTGTAATATCCAACTGACAATATCAATGATGTACACCATTCTTCTCTAATATTGAGTTTGATAAGAACACCTTTTTCATACAGGTAGTATAGGAAAGAAATATAGTAAAATGTAATATTATTATGGGCTACTTTCAGGTCAAACTGGTTACAGCCATCATTACCTGGTGATTTGTGCATTACAACCCATTGGAAGATCTTATTCATGGTCTCTCTCTTCATTAACATAGGCTATCATTAATAAAAAATACAGTTTTATTATATAGCACTCTTCCATTAACTGACCAAAGCGATTACAGTACTACTATTGTCACCCGGTCACTGGATTCAATTACTACTCTGTAAATCACAGCACACATTCTGCACTCCCTGGGGAGCATTCCAGCTAGTCACCCTTTTACAAGCATGCTAATCCAACCACAACGACTTCAGAGTTCATAAGGACATTCACCCCCCCCCCCCCAGTCTGCAATTTTATTCATTTGGTATGTTTTTCATTTTATTCAAAGTAATATTATTATTTTTAAAGCAACAAGAATTGATCTGATTTAGAGTTTGAAATGTGCTAGTTAATAGAACAACATAATTGTACCAAAAAAAAAAAAATGCCTTTAAAAAGAAAATTAAAAGAAACTTTGAGTCTTTGAACACTGGTGGTTTGACAGACTACCATTTTCTCTTTGATGTCTTTGTCGGGGTAGAGGCAGGCAGTAGTCTGAAACCAATACATAATTCCTTACATACCAGAGTGATGTCTAAAGAAAGATATCTCTTTTTGAGATTAGGGAGTTAATCCCTCTGTAAGGTTAATCCAGTGTCCTCCATCATATGGTCCCCATTTATCATCATCAAGATCATCAGAAGTGGAGGTCATGACCCCCACCACATAACGCCCTGAATTCAATGATCTTAGCCCTCTTTATGCTCTTTGATATTTTCTCTTTTTATCCCCCTCTCTCTCTCTCTCTCTCGATTCTTTCTTTTTTCCTCATACTTTATCATCTCTTGTTATCTTCCTTGAAAATTTGTTAACCGATTTTTGGGGTAATCTAAAAAGTTTAGTAACTTGATTTTTGTTCTCTGTCATCAATTGTGGGACATTTTCATTCTTCTTTCCTTGCATCCCTCCACCTCTCTCTCTCTCTCTCTCTCTGTCTCTCTCTCTCTCCCTCTGTCTCTCCCTCTCTTTCTCTCCCCCTCTCTGTCTCTTTCCCTCTTGTTCTCTCCCTCTCTGCCTCTCTCTCTCCCTTTCTGCTTCCATTGTCACAGTTGTTGAATGCATCTTCTACATACATCATTCTCATATCCTTTTCTACGACCTCCTCTCCCTATCAATTCAACAAATCTCTTCTACCATCACCAGCCCTTTTATTTTAGCTAAAAGTATCATAAATCTAAATCTATGCAACCTATTGACATTCTGTAAGACCTTTTTTCGTGTTCACCAAGCACTTTGCTCCATTCATTACACTAGCTATTTATGACTTCCGTTAAAACAAAAAACAAACATGGACCATCACTGGCTGCGAACTATGAGTCATACAAATTTAGACAAAATATACCACAAGTCTAATGTTTTAATGGGAGGCAGAATATACCCCCCCCCCCCTCATTCAGACCACCAAAAACTATCGTATATTTTCATGGTTATATGAAAACTCTATCAATAAATAATTATTTTCTTGTCTGATCATCGTATCGCACGAAAACCATATAACTGGGTGGGGCTTATCGTGAGCATGCACTGATGATGGTCCAACTGATCTCTTCAAAACTATTTCTTCAAACAATGATTCTTTATACGATGTTATCATCTATTGTGCTTGCCCTATCAATTATCCTGTGATGTATTTACCTTTCTCTGAATAGTTTGTGTAAATTTCTTTGAGTATGAACAGGCTATTAATTGCTCTTGAGACAAAAACCAAAAGTGACGTCCTACAAAAGGTCCGGCTGAAGATGGAGGGCCTGCCAAGCATTCAGGTGCTCTGGGTTTCTGAGCTCTTTCCCCGTAGTGGGTGGCTAAACTCTATCAAGCTTGGAAGGAATGCTAAGAATGATGAACATGCAGACAAAACACAGGCCGGGTGGCATGAAATGTAACATTTTTTTTCTCGGTTATACTCATAGCTTGTATAACATTTTGACATGACGTTCCCCAAACATGGAATGTTACCTTTTCCCTGGCTTTGGTACCGGAACTTCCTACTTCAAAACAACATTCTAACATGGCATGTATATCACTGAAATGTTACTTGTTCCTCTACTGTCTCAAACAGGAGCTTGTCTACATTACTTCTTTCATCATTTGTTGAAGTGTGCTTATATGTACGATCTACAGTAGATTTGAAACTGATGCAATTCTTCCCATTCAGCACAGCACATGATTTTAGTGAATAGTTATTTGTTCGCTCCTTCAAGAGAAGAGGGTGATTTACGATTAAGGCCTTGCTAACAAGCTGAATACTAGTTCCATGCTACAACTCCATCCATTTCCTTCTTCATCCCTCTGGTTCTACTGAACAGCAACATCTACTCCATGATCAAGATCCTACACAAACCAACTTCCTAACTTAAACCCCACATCTTCAACAAAATAAGCCAGAGCAATACACATGGATGGATCTGCTTCCCATTTAAGGTAAAGACATGAACTATTGTCATGAAATTATTCACAAATTCTTAAATCATTTTAGTTTTCATCTGGTACTGATGGGTTCAACATATACCAAGAATTATAGCAAGAAATGTTGACAGACAGGTGTAACATGCATGCACATTTATCTATCTATTTCACTATTCAAGATAAAGAGAATTTCATCCAGTTAAACATGGTGGATTAGAGAAACTTCCAAACACAAGGGGCATTTACACTGTCATCCAAACACGCCAAAAAATGCCAAACCGGAGCCTGACCGCGATGTTACCAAGGGCAACTACGCATTACCGGCAGAAATGTCAATTCCAAAACATTCCAAATCGAAGTGTGATCTTTTGGCGTGTTTTGGCGTGTTTTGGCGTGTTTGGCAAGTATAAACGCTCGCAGTTGTAACATCGCGATGTTAGGTGACGTAACTTCAGGAGCGGAGCTAGATGTCGTCCTTAAAGAAAATGATAGAACGATATATACAAAGAATAACATAAGAGAAGGTGATAGAAGGAAGAAACAAAGAATAACATAAGGAAAAACATAAGGAAACACAGAAAGAGAAAGTGATAGAATGATAAAAACAAAGAATAACATAAGGAAACACAGAAAGAGGGAGTGATAGAATGATAAAAAAACAAAGAATAACATAAGAGAAGGTGATAGGAAGAAACAAAGAATAACATAAGGAAACACAGAAAGAGGGAGTGATAGAATGATAAAAAAACAAAGAATAACATAAGAGAAGGTGATAGAAGGAAGAAATAAAGAATAACATAAGGAAACACAAAAAGAGGGAGTGATAGAATGATAAAAAACAAAGAATAACATAAGAGAAGGTGATAGAAGGAAGAAACAAAGAATAACATAAGGAAACACAGAAAGAGGGAGTGATAGAATGATAAAAAAAAACAAAGAATAACATAAGAGGTGATAAAAAAGGAAGAAACAAAGAATAACATAAGGAAAGACAGAAAGAGAAAGTGATAGAAGGAAGTGATAAAGAATAACATAAGAGAAGGTGATAGAAGGAAAAAACTTAGAATAACAAGGAAAGATAGAATTAAAGAGGAAAGTGTTTACATCGGAGTGCCGCGCATGCGCATTACCAACTGAAACACGCCAAAACATCACTGAGCTTTTCAGTCGGTGATGTTTCCGCACAAGTGTAAACGGGTGCGCGAAACATCGCGACTTTTCAAAATGAGGTATTTGACAGTATAAATGCGCCTACATTCAACTTCTCCCATAGCATGTTTGATGGTGGGAAAAGAACTCAAGATCAATGACTCGGTTGAAATAGCGATGTCCTTGTTTTACAAGTGTGGAGATGTCTTAATAAACTGCTCAGGGTTAGAAGTATGATGAGAGTTTATGATCCATTTGCCTCTTTCTCATGCACCAATAGAAACTGGCTGTCACTGCCAATTCACATCAGCCATCTTTCTTCATGACCATTCACGATGTTGGTATGAAAGGGAGACAGAGGCATCTTTCTCATGGCTAACTCGCTGGTAAGATGATGTCAGTTTTATCGGTCGGCTATTCTACGAACATGGTCATCGGATGACTGGGCAAGTAAGCATGTATCAATGCACAGCGATTTCCAGTTAAAACAAATTAGCTTATTATAAGAGACTAGCTGGACCCGCGGAAATCCGCGGGATTCTAGAGGGGGGCGGGGGGTGTAAATAGATATATAGAGACTGTCTAAATTAAAACCACCAAGAACTTTATTTGCCATTCAAGCCATTAAAAAAATATACTTGTTTAGGACCCGCGGAAATCCGCGGGATTCTAGAGGGGGGCGGGGGGTGTAAATAGATATATAGAGACTGTCTAAATTAAAACCACCAAGAACTTTATTTGCCATTCGGGCCATTACAAAATATACATGTTTAGCGTCCCCGCCCGCTTCCTTTTTGGGGGCCGCCTCCAATTTTTTTTTTTTGAAATTTTTTGAATTTTTTTTTTTTTTTTTTTTTTAGGGGCCGCCTATTTTTTTTTTTTTGAAAGAAAAAAAACATGAAAAGCACTGCTAAAATGTATTTCTGACTTAAAAAAAAAAAAAAAAAATCTCGGCCGCCATCTTGAAAAATAGCCTGAATGTCAGGGAAAATGTACGGAGCGGCCATTTTGAAAGAAAAAAAAAAAAAAAAGGGCCTCCTCCCATTTTTCTAAAAAACAGGACGCTTTAAGCATGTTTTTTTTTTAATTTGGCCTTATATTAAATTAAAAAATCAATCCAACTGTACCGGTAGTTATTCTTTAAGCCACTGGAACTGCGTAGAGTTCTGTAGAGTGGCGTACCGACTACGCAGAAATTAGGCTGCGTATTAATGGGAAAAAAGTCCCTGCGTTGGTTATGCGTAGGCTGGCATACGGGTTTGCTTATGGTTGCTTACTGTGTTGAAAGCTTTTACTGCTTTGTCAATCTGGCGTAAGGTAGCGTACTGTTGCGTAGGCATGTAGCGTAGTGTTGCGTAAAAAGACGTACTTTCTGCGTCAAGTTTCTATGCCTAAAGTACGCGAAAAAAATTAAACATGTTGAATTGTTTTTGTTCATCTTGCGTACCCCTTTCCGTCCCTCAGCATATAGTAACGTAGGCCAGCGTAGGTGGTACGCAACACTACGCAACTCTACGTATTGACCCACGCCAATTAGTGACCCGCAGGTGCCACAAATAAAGTATTAAAAAAAATGCTCATCTGACCCTAATTAAACGCCTAAAACCCCCAAGCTTTCGGGGGTTTATGGCCCCTTGAAACCCGTGGACCCCACGCCTATATTATATATACACTCAACTTGCTGCGATCTGATCTCTCTCCCCCCCCCCCCCCCCCACTTTGAAGAACGTAACCCCCTGAGCTATTGGGGGTTTATGGCCCCTTGGAACCCATGGACCCCACGCCTATATTATATATACACTCAACTCAGGACCCGCGGAAATCCGCGGAATTCTAGAGGGGGGCGCAGGCAAAAAATTAAGTTTTTCATTTCTGGGGCTCCATTTCAAATTTTCGGAAAATTTTCGGGGGCTACTTTTTCAATTTTTGGGGGTTCTTTTTTCTGGGGCTACTTTTTCATTAATTCATAAAAGGATAGGCCTACACTTTGTTGAGATTTGTTTAGTAGGCTAAGGTTTGAGGCTTCCTACATCCTACTTCATAATTGCCTATTTAAAAAAAAAAAAAAATTCTCTAGTTCAATAACTAAGTTTTCATGAATTGATTTGATGCAAGAATTGTAACATAATAATAGTTCCTAGATTGTGATTATTTCTGACCATGAATTTCGATAATCATTTTTCAAAGTAAAATTCTCATAAGAAAATCAGACAGTGGTTTAAAACGTAGACATTAGTAATACTTTTACTAATTCTAAGCTCAGGTTTCGTAAATCTATTCACGAAACTATATTGAAATCGCGGCAATAATGATGCAAACCAACAGATAACAATTTCAAAGTGTCAAATCTCTTCGACTCGAGCTCAGCTGAACTCACACACACTTCAGCTTAACTCCAGCAAGCTCGAACACCGGCGCCGCAGGCGTCGGACGCCTGCGGTGCCAGTGCCGGTGTTGGAGCTTCCCGAGCACGCAGCTGCACTGTGTGTTGAATGAAAACTTGTGAAAACTTTCCTTTAGAAAATGATAATCAAACTTGAGTATACATGGCCGTAATAATCACAAAATAAGCTTTGATTTCATACCTCCATTCACGAAAACTATATAAAAATCGCGGCAATCATGATGGAAATAGGTCTCTAAGTTTGGACGTCGACGGGAAGCCCCGTTCATCTCTTGTGCAGCTACAACATGCAAAGCACATCCTATAGAAAGATACCTAACACGGGGTAAGTCGTACCCATTCAGCGTGCATTTAATACGCAACTTAATGTGAGTGGATGGTCATCGGTCGTGTGTCTACGGATGTTATGTTAAATATCCATGAGGTATCTCTGTCGTCACGCATATCATGCATTATGCATATCGCGTCTGTTTTCGCCCTGGACGTCGACACGGAGGAGGACCTCGGGCGGAGTATAGCCAATTCGCTAGAGTAGACTCTCCCGCGGACGACGGCACCGGTCACCGGTACCCCGAGGGGAGGGTTCAGGAGGAGATAGCTGCACCAACTTGGGTCGGCGATCTCATTAAAAAACAATAGAATACAAAGGCTGGCGGAGACGTCGCGCCCCCCGCGGAGCCTTAGCGTATTACTATTATAGACTACCGTTTATAGTATACATCAATGCGTAGGCATACATGTAGAGCTGATATGTCTTGTGTGGTGTCCTAAATAACAATATTCCACTATCCAAAATGAAGTGCCTTGCCTGGCCCAAAGACTTTACTACAACACAATATCTCAGAGATAAATAAGTACATAGAATAGTTAGAATAGTGGGGGATGGAAGGGGTAAAATCTCTGTCCTTTAACAAACTTGGATCTGTTCACAGAACATTTAATTGATTCACACAAAATAGAAGTTAATCCAAAGAGCTCATGGGTTTAATCAAGAGAAAATCTAACTTCGATAAAAAAAAAGAGTTTGAATAATCAAATAAAAATATTAAACATGCAATTGTAACCAGAAGGTACCCTATAAGAACCTGGTGAGCCTGACACTTTCTCTCTTCTTTTATCATCTTCCTCTCACACCATAAAAACAAACTACCATGCCTGACCTAGCATTGCACACGTCTCTGACAGGACATGGCCAAATGGCATCATAAATCGTGGACCTTGTAATGGACACAGGCTTTTAAGCGACTGGTATCAGATACAAGAGCTCTTGAGTTTATCAAATACTTGAAGTCCATCAGCGTGGAATTCAAGTCTGTAAAGTCTAGCTTTTTGAAAGGGGGGTCATTCAGACCAGCAATTCCTAAGTGAGGTTGCGAGAAAGAATGTTAAGTACTGTACATATTATTTTCACTCATAATCTGATCAAGACCAGGCCATGAATAGCACTGCTTGCATATTAGACCACCTATCTTTTGGAAAACATAGTTTTTGAGAAGACATACTGCAGATTTTCCTGTTCTTATGAGCACATATTTCATTTTTTCTTGGACTTCAAACAATAGAATATATGCAAACCAATAGCATGTATATAAAGTAATGTTTCTTTTTTTTTCTTCTCAGGGAATGAATTTCTTTAGAAAATGACCCGACTCCACACAACGTTTTTAGAATGGGGGTCCGGATTAATTTTTTTTTTTTTAGTTAGAATGCATGAGCCCAATGTAAACATAGTGACATTTGGGGTGGGGGGGGGGGGGGGGGGTCCGTGGAGGAAAGGACAGTTTGTTGACAGCCAATAGGACATTAACTAAATGTTCATTAATATGATTGAATATCCTTCTGGCTCTCAGCACACAAGGCATACAAACTCAGAAGGGGGAAGCAAGGGGTAATTTTGGAAAGGGAAGGGCGTATCTCATTTGCGGTAGGTATGATGGGAATATTTTTCTTACCTGTTATTGGTGATGAACATCATTTGCAGGCAGAAGTTCAGATAGGTTTCATACAATCCATGAGAGAATGACCATCACAGCCACAGAGAAGGAAATAAAAAGGAGAGAGAGAAAAGAGAGAAGAGATTAGTTAGTAATCACATCCATATTTTTTTCTTTCAAGTCACATAAATTACATTGATATTTGATAAGCATTGAAAAGGCACTGAAAGATTAACAGATCAGTTAATAAGCATGTCCATAAGTTTGATCTTTTAGATCATTCCCATGATTTACATTACAAAGCATTGGGAATGCACTCAACGTATCTTTATTCGGTTACATGCGAACTCTTTAATCAAATGCAGCTTTCCTGTATCAAAACCTAGACCAGAAGACAAAGTTTCATTGCGCTGGAACATACTACTGGAATGCTGTAATCTGTAATTTATATCATAGCATTATCAATTTGACACTTCAGAGAACAAGAATTTAACCTCTCAGACTATGGGCTTATTCTTTGTGTGAAAGTAACAATAAGTATGTATTGTTTTTTTCTAGGATAAATACGATGTGTGAATGAAATACATCATCAAAAGAAATTAGAAGTCGATGTGAGGTGATAAAAGTTTAATCAAAGTAATGAAAAGCAATAAAAAAAGACTTTTCATTTAATCACACAGACAATTCAAACCCTGTATTCACAAAACAGAAAACTGCAAATTCTGAATACGAACAAGAAATTATCCTTGTACTTAGCATGATAAACTGTGGTGAAATCCCATAATGGGTCTTTTAATGGATGTTTGCACAAAATCACTGATTGTTAGCGCCCCTCACAATTACATCCAGAACACCATGATTACACCCAATTTATTACTCGATCAACTCAAACCACAAAACCAACAAAGTCAGGTTTTTGTGTGGAGAAAAATGCAATTTGGAAGATGAAGGTATGTATGGGTGTACTGAATAATAACATTTATGTGATTGCTTTTTACATAGGCTTTGCGTAGATACTGAAACCTATTGTGACAGAAGAAATGTACCATAACATATTCAATAATATTTTTTCTTAGAAAATGTATCCTTGAAAAAGTCGTCGACCATTTGAAGATTGTAAACAGCAGTAGGAAGTCTATGAAATGTAATTTATAAACTGAAAAAGCACAAACTATGTTGAATTCAGTCAATTTAAAGACATTGAATAGTGTGTAAATCAACCATTCTTTTGCCATTGATTTCTTTCATCTGCCAGAATTGAGTATATCAAAATTCAATGAATTGGTAGGTGTTCAGGATATGTACCTGAGGAGTAGCAACTGCTGATGTTCATTATTTACCCATGCAGAGGGTAAAATAAAGTTTTAAAAAATCTTTCACATGTTTATAAAAATGCAATTTTTATTCATTTCTCTTTTCTTCTCCTGGGTTCCTCCAATATTATATTCCTACTGGAATTACCTGGAAACTTCAAACTAATAGGTATTTTAAACAAAATAATGCAATATTAATCCTAATCTCATCTTAATCCGCATCCTGTCAACAACACAGTTTTAGCCTGAAGGTAAAGGAGTAATCACAGGATGACAAATCTCTGCATTGTCATGGAGCTTGTAGCACCATGACATCTTCAAGACATTTGCTGTCTCAACCAGATAACAAACCATCCCGTGGTACAGAAAACAGTTAAATATCACTTTCTCATTCATACCTGCTATTAACTTTAGCATTTGGTCAATTGACGTTCCTAAAGATTTAATCTATTCAAAATCCCTACACCATTAGTTCTAATCCTATTTTAATCCTTCATCTGGACACTATATCATCCTATCTCATCAAGATAGTGAATCACCAGTGGTATTGGTACCATACAAATCCAAGTTTCTCATCATACAAGTTTAAGCTTCTAACAAGTGGTGTGCTCTTCTGTAGTCATGGTGATCAGTATTGGTTATCTGTTTATACCTTCTTTATCCGGACATCAGCTATCTTCTGGAGCCAGTTCTCATCGGCATGGGTAATAATTAACATCAGTTGGTCACTCTATACAAGCATATAGCTTTCAGCAAGTGGTCTGGGATTCTTTGGTCAGTGTAGGTCACTAGTACTAGTCATCTCTTTATAGCTTCATTCAGACAATAACAATGAATGGAGATAGCAAGATAGCTTGTTCTCATCTGCGTGGGTACCAAGTAAACACCAGTTTCTCATCCTACAAACCCAAGTGGTCTAGTGTTCTTTGGTTAGTGGTGGTCACTAGTGGTCATCTGTTCTTTGGCCCTTATCAACAACTAACTAACCGATTCAATATTTTGTCTGGTGGTCAAGTTATCTAACCTGTTCTCAAAGGGTAAACAAATGACACAAGTGCACGGACCGGATCACTTCTTTGTTTTCTTCCAAGATTTTCTTCAGCTTTCGTCCCATTACCATTATATTAACAATAATGATAATGATAATAATAGAATGAAACCTTTAAAGATAACTTCACCTAGTTTTAAATTGTCAGATAGGCAAATGATAGGCATCGGTCAAGTGCCTAGAGATTTAACATGCCAATCAAGAAAAAGAACAATATATTAAATATTAGTGGTCAGATTAGCTCATATGGTCAACACAGATAACAACAATGACCCAAACACTAGATTAAAAATTGTTACCGGTATATTAACTTCGACTTAAATTGGCATCTGATACTGACCTCTTAATGACTGATATAAGCGAGTTTAAATTCGCAACAAATTAATTCAGCGGTCATTAGATGGTCGGTCAACAATGGTGATGGATGCAAAGTGGACTTTGATTGACCATTCCTCATCATATTGCGGTGTTGTTTCGAGATGGAATCTAATTTTGAATGGTTGTTAGGTACACTAAGTTCCATCAGTATCAATTACAGGAATGGGGGCTATATAATTATAGGTCGCTGTGTGAGAGTTCGTTGACATTCAGAGGCTGAGGGATAAGAGTGCAAGATTGGACCGCAACCAGATTTTGGTGTACCTTTCTAGTTCTACCTATCCATGCACATAATGCCAATCTGTCCTCATTTTCTTCCTATAATCCTATTCAATAATATGAATTGATTAAGCCTATAGATGAACATAGATTAATTTAGAGTCCTTATAATACGGATAGATTAACACTTTGGTTCCATTCTTCCACTCTTGTCATGGTTGCTCATTTGCCACAGATGCAATTTTGCACAAAAATATAGGCTCTAATGAACATAGATTTATTTAGAGTCCTTATAATACAGATGGGTTAACATTTTGGTTCCATTCTTCCACTCTCTTCACGGTTGCTCATTTGCCACACAGGCAACTTTGCACAAAACTATAGGCTCTAATTGTTGGAAGTATTACTTTGTGCAACACAATGGCTTTGCAAAATTACCAGTTTCTGGTCTTGATTGGCTCCATGACAACCTTTTTAACACTGTTACAGTTTAAAGGGATCCGGTAACTTTGTCTCAGATTCTGAAACAAAATTCTGGATTAAGCTCATGATGCAATGATAATTATAAACCTTTAGGTCAGTCAGGAACCCCATGACTTTTACAAGCCGATCGCCTGTCTGATTATCAAGATATTTATGATTGGAATTACAAATTTTGAAAACCGTTCGCCTGACGGTTTTCATAACACTACAGTCTATTGGGGAAAACGAGTATGGTAAAACCGGTCACTCAAAGATTTTTACATTTTTGAGGCACTTCTTGATCATTTTGAAGCGCAATTTTTTTTTAGGGCTTCAATTTTACACCATATCACAGACACTGATAACACGTAGGGCCGTGTATCTCAGATTTAACATTGTTAAACGATCCCTTTAATTTTGCACTGGAAACAGATAAATAATCTTGACGTTTTTGGATATATCTATCCATAATAAATAAGTGTGGCACAGGGAGAGTATAGAGTACCGAAGCTGTGACGTCATACAAATCTATTTTTAGAATTTCTCAATTTTTTATTCATATTCCGAAAGAACATCAAAAATAATGTCCAAATGTCGAAAACCAATTGAATATGTTAAGTATTGGCTGAGATATGACCGTCTGAATAAATAAACTCCCTATGGGAACTCAGTGTTATATGCTCTGGCTCCTGATGGTTAGGAGCCAGAGCATATAACACTGAGTTCCCATAGGACATATATTCATTCAGATGGTGATATCTCAGCCAATACTTAACATATTCAATTGGTTTTCGACATTTGGACATTATTTTTGATGTTCTTTCGGAATATGAATAAAAAATTGAGAAATTCTAAAAATAGATTTTTGATGACGTCACACTTCACCACTCTATATGCTAGTCATATAAAGAGTTCAAAAGAAATTTCTGAGAATTTGTGAATAATTCAGATTTGCAGAAGATTAATGTTTAGGAATAAACTTCATGTTGTATTCTTTAAAGTTTTTTTGCCAAAAAGCTAAGAACAATATGCAAATGTTTGATTTTGCAATTTGTTATTTGTTTATCTGTTTACTGTCCCCTTTTCCTGATACCACCCCCTCTCCCCCACCCCTTTTTTTTCATTGGTACTCTAACACAACAATGTGGTTGGGTTAATAGTATCCATGCTGGGTTTCTATGGTAAATTTACCAGGAACTAACTGTTACATCTTCTCTTTCCCCTGTGCTTCCATACGCACTTCCCCCTTCTCCCATTCCCGCTCCCCAACACCCCCCCCCCCCCTCTCTCACCCTTTTGCTCCATTCATTGGTACTCCAAACAACAATGTGGTGGTCCTAGATAACTGGGGTATTATCCATGCTGGGATTCTTCTTCAGTAAATTTACCTGAGCTAACTGTTATCTCATTCTGTAAACATAACTGTTTTTCTTAGTCTAGCACGCAGATTCTCCACCAATGTCTTATTTCAAACTTTTTGCAAAATTTGGTTTCAGATCTCTCAATATGAACACACACCTTGTTAATTCAACATTGACATCATGTGCAGACAAACCGTCATACATTGCCTCAACCCATTGGATCTGAACATGATTCATAACCAAGTTTAATATTAGTCTAAACAGAGCTTTTCTCTAATAGGGACAGCGAATGAGACTAAGCGGAGCTGTTTACACTTGACTGCTCTAATCCCGATGATGTGTAAACAAAGAGAGACTGATTGAGACTGCTGTGTGAATAGGCTGCTACACAATAGCACCCCTCATTAAGTGTTTACATGTTGTGTTTGATAATAGAGACCCAAGCAGGATTATTCAGAGCGGCCGTTTCACAAGGCTGGTCAGCTAAAAAGTCAAATCTTGAGAAAGGATTTTGGCATCAATTCACTGTTCTTTATTAACCTTTAGAGTTTGGCAGATAAGGAATGGGCTTTTGTGGGTCCATAACATCAAAGGAATTTAATTTGTTAGATTGTGAATTGGAAGCTTCCTATACCTCTAAAAAAACACCTTTTATAACACTTCTATAAAACACTTTAATAAACCAGGGAGGTGGAATTACAAGGAGGTGAAACTCGAATTAACGATACCCTAGGGTATCTTTCGTTGGATTAGAACTAATCAAATGGCTGGAAATGGCAGTGATCAATCTGTCACACACAGCGATTTCAAAGCCACCGAGCTAATGGTTATGCAAGGTTACGTAAGAGTTAGCCATTTTCCAGCGCTGACTTGTAAACAAATGCGAGAGCAAGGTCATTCCGCTCACTTTGAGGTTCCAAGCTCCGTGCCGACTTTTAAGCGTTCTCCCACCTCCCCAGCTCATCGCCCTTTTAGGCAAAGACATACGCGAAAAGCTATATCAATGCTTTATGGCTGCGCAGTGCTCCCTGGTTAACTCTACACGTGCGCTCTACGGTTGCGAACAAAGGGTATTCCTACAGCAGTATTCGAGTCTTTGTTTCAGCGAAATCGGTCAAGAAATAACGATAATACGATGTGAGTACGATTATTTTATGAAATTTATACATAAATATGAGATATGGAATGCCTATAACTTCCGACAAAAAGTGCATATTGATTCATTTTCGATCGAAAAGAACGGACTTCAATCTTGCAACTAGTTTTAGTCCCATGCATATGTTCCTGCGTGTTTTTTTTTCGTGATTTTTTAAAATTCACACAAATTTCGAAAAATCCAAAGATTCTCGGGTTTCTACCCGGAAGTAAAGATATTCTCGTGCACATCGATCGATAAGGGTGCCTATTGATTCGGGAGGTATAATGAGTAAATAACCATGATAACTTGTCTTGAGTTTACCTGACAAGAAAAAATACAAAAATCAAATAATAATACTAGACAGGGAGGTGGAATAGTCGGTCATGTCTCTAGAAAACAACAACAACAGTAATGAAAATGCTGTATAAATGATGATATTAGTAATAACAACGAGGTGGAACTTGGAGTCGGAGTTGGACTCTTCAAAGTTCCAGCTTGCACTTTGCAGGTTATTTAGTAGTAGAATAGTATTATTATTAGTAAGTGGGGGGAAAATTCATGCATCTGGACTCCTGGAGCAATAAATTATTAGGCTCTAGAATCTATTAGTCTATTAGTATTATACATCAGCAGATCCAAAAAAAAATTAAATGGGGAAGTCTGGCAGGAAAAAACGCTTTTGTAGAAAGAAGGATCTAGCAGAATATCGAGTGAATATGGGGATCTAATATTATTAATATGCCAGATATGTAAGGAAATTTGTTGATGAAAAAATTGTAGATGACAATCAACAATTTTTTTTTTTTTATTAGAACTCTATTATTAGACCCTATTATTATTTTTTTTTTTTTTTTTTTTTTTTTGGGGGGGGGGGGGGGGGCGTTCAATCACCTACACATATGTGGACATGACAATGCAATGTATGAAGGGGTGACCAAAGTTTGCGGACATTTTAGAACATATTACAAAATGTGATATTCGATCTATGTTTTCTCACATTTTACACACATTTATTTATTTTAATTATTACCAAATTACCTTATCGGTAAATTGATAAATTTTCTGAACGGACGCAAAAGACTGCAAAATTTGCCGATCTTTTGTCAATATTTTCACAATTTCACACCCAATACTAAAGAAAATTTCGTTTCTAAGTTCCTCTTTCTATTGGTGATATCAGATTTTCGAAATCTTACCGATTTTTTGAGATAGCGAACTTAGGTCACGCGCGAACTTTGGTCACACCACCATACATGCATGAACATGTAGATAAACAATGCTGAACAAACAAAAATCATAATGATAAAGCAAGTAGATCTATTAAAGAGTATAACTTTCTAAATACACATGGTCATAAATTCAATGTTGATTAAAACCTCCCTGAGCTGATGAGTACACCTAGAGTTGTGTTTGTTTTGTTTTCGATCAAAACTTCAAATGTTCAGGACATTTATTTTTTATCTGAATTTACTTAAATGTTCGATGACCTACATGTATTCAGAAATGTTCTTGGTGGACTTCTCCTTTAAATATGGGAACATTTTGTGTGATGTAGAGTTGAAAATTGCTAATTTATAAAGTCTCTTACAAGTTATTTTATTAATTTTCCTCCATATTTTCAATATCTACAGAATCATACGCCGCGAGTAGTTCCACACACTGATGTTGATGATGTCTACCGCTATCAGTCACCAGGGCTTATGCAGGCTTTGTGGAAAGCCAATAACACGCCGTGGTATTCCAAAGGAGAAGTGGGTGAACTTGGCAAGGGAGGCACTATCTGTTGACTTTGATACAGACAACGTCGATGTTCATCCTTTGATGATTTGTGAGTCTTGTGATCAGAAACTCATAAGATGGAATTTGAAACAGAGGAAGAAGGCTCATGCACAAAGAGGATCACTTAACATTGTTGTTCATGAATTTGAACTTCATGAACAATCCAGCACCAAAGAAGAAGATTCTAGACCTACAGACCTGCTATCAGCATTTTCTGATTTGCACCAAGCCCATATTGAGGACATGGGCCTACTTGTAAATAGGACCGAGAAAAACATCATGATAATTTTGCCTGACAATAACGGGAACTCCAAGGTTTGTGTCACAATTGATGAGAATGGGTTGTGGAGCATACAGGGATATGGAAGGCTAATTGATCCTCACAGGACCCACCACAAGGACATCCCCACACACCTCGATGTTGAATCATTTCCCATTTTGATTACAAGTCTTCATCAATTATTCATCTGTCCTGGTAATCCTGAATTTGTAGTCCCCGATCTTGTATTACATGGGAAACCCGTCTACATCCATCATCAGCCAACAAGCAGCACTGTTCGCCATACAGCATGCCCGATCATCCAGCAAAACGACAAGAGGTGTAGTATGTGCCGCATGTACCGATCTAACCTAGCGGCAACTTTCAAACGACATCATGCTACATCCTCGCCAGCTCCAAAAACAAACTATAAGCACATGAAGCCTGTCAAGCTGGCTAAGAGACTGAGGACCTCAAAAGGCAAGGAAAAAATCATGAAGAAGAAGATCTCTAAACTGGAGGGAAGAATAAAGGCCATGTTCGAGAAGGAGGCTGTCGACATTGGGGTAACCGAGAGTGCTGCTTTTGCAGCAATATTTCAAAGAGAAGATCCCGATATGAATGACAAATTCCCGGAAGGTTCACCACAGCAACTTCTTTGGCAAGAACAGAAGAAGCGCCTTAGTCGCAGCCCCAAGGGAATGAGGTGGCACCCAGCTATAATTCGCCTTTGCATCGCTATGTGCACGAAATCTCCCAAGGCATACAACATTCTACGCACCTCTGGATTTTTAACACTCCCTACCCAGCGCACATTACACTACTACACCAACTTCACGAACCACAAACCAGGCTTCAACAAAGAATTTATTGACAGAGTGTGCGAGGACATGAACCTCAAGTCTCTTGGGGAGACACAGAGGAAAGTAACTCTCGCTTTCGACGAGATGAAGGTATCCCAGGGTCTGGTATATTCACACTCCACAGGTGATATTACTGGATTTACCAGCCTGGGTACCATGAATACAGAGTTTGAAGAGTTTGCGAGGAAATGTGGAGAAAGCGACGACCCAAAGATGGCATCTCATGTTCTTGTTCTGATGGTGCGGGCTATATGCTCATCGTATAGAAAACCTGTGGCATATTTTTCGACGCATGGAGTGACTGGCGACCAATTGTATGCAATTACAATGGAGGCACTGGAGTACCTCGCGCTCTGCGGCTTTGTGGTCAAAGCTTTGGTTAGTGATGGGGCATCAGCTAACCGTGGCCTCTACAAGCTACTCACAAGCTCAAGTCCTCATGACCATTGTTTTGTTAATCCCTTCAATGATGAGACAGTCTATCTATTCAGCGATGTCCCCCACCTGATGAAAACAACAAGGAACAATCTTGAAAATTCTGGGTACCACCAGAAGACAAGAAACCTGAAGGTTTGTTTTGTTTGCAGATTCACACTACGTCTATTTTTATCTTTTTGGGACAATCTATGGATGAAAAAAATCACACATTAAGTTTTCATTAATTTTTGTTGGTAATTGTTTTAATTTGAGTATGGATTTTTGGTATCTGCAGTGCCAGTATCAACATAGTGCCAGCCAATAAATAAATGTTGTATTCCTTTCGCTTTTTTTACTTACAGTTTTAGCCATCTGGGAGTTTGTAATTTCCTTTATATCTGCCATATTACAATTTTCAAGTTTTGATTACCAAATTTGTTTTGTATATCTGGCATGTATGACACATGTAATTTTCTCAAGAAAGTGCTACTTTATATTCCTCAAAGTTCCTTCATATTATCTAAGCCAGTTTTTATTTATTCTTTTGCATAGTTCCGCGGCTTGGATGTGTCATGGCAGCATATCCTACAAGTGTATGAATGGGACATGAAAAGCGCAAGAAGTCTCCGATTGCTACATCGCATTGGAGAAGATCACGTCCACTTGACCTCATCTCATCGGATGAAAGTCAAACTCGCTGCCCAGGTACTTGAAATATGGATTTGAATCTGATATTTAATTTTTAAATTGTACACATGCACCTTAGAAGCAAACAACATTGTGACAGATGGCTTAATTTCTTTGCTAATTCTGTGATGCCACTGTCAAAAAAAGTTCAACTGTAATGTAGGCCTATGCTCATTTACACTGTATCCAAACTACAGTATGTGAAATTAATCATCCCACACTTGTTAATTTAGTTGAAATTGGTTGTTTTATTTACCCATTTACATGTCCATGTATATCAGGTGTACAATATCATAATCATAGCTGATCGCTACACATCTTTCAAAACCAAATATTACGTACTCACACATGTAATGCAATTTTTCTAAATATTTAATTTTAACATGTATAGCTGTTTAGAAGTCCCATATTATATTCAATATGTAATAATCTTGTGTTATTCATGGAGTTATGTCATTTTGGTCATTTCTCTCCAGTATTATGATGAAAATATCAAGTTACGATGCACAGACTTACTGGTATATTTCTTTCAGGTCCTAAGTTCAACCATGGCAAATGCTCTTCGGATGCAAGGAGACCCATCCACGGAGAGCACAAGGACAGTCATCGACTACTTTGACCAGTTTTTTGACTGCCTCAATGTATCTGCTCTGCATGATGGTGATAGAAGGCGGAAACCAGCTCTCCAACCGTATAGAGATGTGAACGATTGGCGCTTTACAGTAAGTTGTAATGTTATTATTTTTATTAAATCACTAGTAAGATGACAAACAAAACATGAATATGTATGGTCATTTTTAATTTGTTTCAAAATAGTATTGTACTGTCCAAGTGTCAATAAATGATTAGTGCAACAAACCAGCAAGGATGTAATGTTCAATCCTTCTCATCAGGCCTGCTTTTCATTGTTCATCTCCACCTAGAAGGAACATTTTTATTCTTCATTAGCTTTAGATTTATATTGATGTATTGGCATAAATTGTATACCCATCCCTGGTCTGATATCACAGATATCTTGTGTGTGATGGCTTTTGATTTTGATTTTTTTTTTTTTTTTTTTTTTTTTTTTTTACAGTGGCTTCAAGAGGACTTCCTTGCCCTTTTAGATGAGTGGGAATCTGAAGGCAACTTGGTGAAACTGACTCCAGCTCAAAGAGAGAAGTTGCATCTCAGCAAGCAGACCTTGAATGGAATTCGCATGACAGGTATTTATATCTTTCATAATACTGTAAGGACACATTTTAAAGTAAAATCTTGATATATAACGTTAGTTTGATATAGTTCACCTAAAAATATA
This sequence comes from Strongylocentrotus droebachiensis, assembly GCA_035222895.1. Classification (NCBI taxonomy): domain Eukaryota; kingdom Metazoa; phylum Echinodermata; class Echinoidea; order Camarodonta; family Strongylocentrotidae; genus Strongylocentrotus; species Strongylocentrotus droebachiensis. Next base: position 127,130 of record JAVYIG010001308.1, read on the forward strand.
AATAATTAATTTCTAATTTTACAGCACTGGGAAAATGTGCACTTGATTCATGCAAAATGTGCAAATAGTATGGAAGCTTATTATCTACTGGCAAACATGTCTCTCAGGGTGCTGAGGTAATTCATGTTTCGTGCAAGAGTTAAAACTATGAGCTTTTCATCCTTTATCAGGGAGGTACAAACAGCATATTAGTAACATGATATGTCCCTTAAAGCACTGCACATTTGTGTAATATATAAGTAAACCCAGTTGTTGGCTGAATCAGGGAGGTGGTTGAATAGACATCTTCAACTTAAAATCTGTAATCCAATATATGACAAATACATTTATTAATTTCTGAATGATTTACTGCTGCAAACAATCAAGTGAATATTTATCTACCGGTACATGTACAACGATCGGATGTGCATTTTTAAAAACAATTTTGTGTGTGTTTTTTTTTGGCATTACCAGAGCCATAAACAGTACATTTTACCTTTTGGTTTATGATTTTTATTTTTGCCATATCATGTACATATTAGCAGTGGCGTATCAAGGAAAAACTGTGCCCGGGGCAAGCGCTGAAATTGCGCACCATCCAACCTCTGACGGCATTGGCTCGTTTGGTTGTTCATCAGATAAAACTTTCATTTTTTTTTTTTTTTTTTACTTTGGCGCCGGGGCACGTGACTCCCCCCCGCCTCCCCCCCCCCCCCCCCCAGATACACCACTGCATTTTTGGAACATGTCATGGCACTTCTATCCAAACCTGATCCAAGCTTCTAATGGGCTTTAATTTTAATTTTGATTGTCTTTTTAAAATAGTGAATTCTTTCGTGGAACTTTCCGGGGAGCTACTTTCTTCAGGAGCCAAGTACATTCTGAGTGAGAAATTCAGCCAAGATCCTCTTGAGGAATACTTCGCAAAACAGAGGGGCTTAGGAGGAAAGCATGATAATCCTACTGTTGATCAGTTCGGGTCCAATATGCTTACTCTGCAAGTTGCAGGGACATGCATAAGAGCATCAAAGAGAGCTAACGTGGCAAGTGGAAGTGGTACCTCACATGGCTCTATAGACAATTCATCATTGCCAAGGAAACGGTTGTTTAAGAAGTAAATGTTAAGAATTAACATGTGCAGTTTGTGTGTCAAAAGAGGGGCATAATGTATAAAGAGCTCTGTCAAACATCCGGGGCCTGTAACATAAAGACATACAATCAATTTTACGGTCAATTGCAACTCTTTCAATCCATGTTTCATCATAGATTTACAATTAATATCAATTGTGAGATTGATACCCCTCACAGATCATATTGTTTTAATAACAATAGGTGTATGAAATTAATTGACTCAGAAAGGAAAGTGGCATAATTTTGGCGCTATATGAATTCAGTTTTGACCTTCAATGGCATGTACATGTTGTACAAAATATTGAAGGCTGGCAAGTTTCAGGTCCAAAACGCAGTATCTCTGAATGCTATCAATTACACATTTTACACGAGTAGAAAGAGGAAATTCAATGAAGAATGTGAGTCCATTTCAATGCAGTATGTTGTGCCTTTTTAATTAGTCATTGAATTCTGGAAATTGGTGATGCAGTGAAAATACACAAGTCAAGGAGACAATGCAGCTCATGGTTACGAATTTTATGCTCTTTAGGCTTTAAGTAATAATTCTAGTTTAATCTGAAAGTATTAATATTATGCATCAAATGAATGCATCATCGATCAATTCCATGGTGCAAAGAGATAGAGAACACAAAGAAATTACATGTATGTCTCAAAGAAATAAGAAGGTAGCAAGTAAGAGAAAACAATGAAAGGAAGGGGGACATGTATGACATATACACTGTAAGTACACCATAAAGGGGCCAAAGATAGGTAGAGAAAATTGAAAATTGTTATAAATGTATGTGCGAATGTGCAATTTTGTCGTTAAATTTCGCAATTACCATTTATTTTAGGTTGTGATATATTATTTTTTATATTTTCAAGCTCTGTACGAGTGAAAAATTCTTGCCAGTTGGAGGAATGAAGCTGATTAATTTAGACCCTAAAAGGTCCCCTGAAACCCAAATGCAGGTTGATTCATATGAATGTGCAGTGATCCCAGCCGTATATTGTTATTCAACCATCTAGATATGTTTCATGAATTGTTAAATAAATAAACTTGAATAACCTTGAATTTGGGTTGTAGGGTCCTTGTAAGAAAATTTAGTTCAATATGGGTAAAAGGATAAGTTATGCATTCTGCCTCTAAATAAGTCTTTGTCACCATCGTAATTACAGTAATTTGCATTTATCACCACCATTTCTATTATTATTCATCATCATTACTCATTTATCATTACCATCATAACTATCATCAGTCATCACTATTACCATAATTTACATCATCATACTTATTCATCAATCATCATTTTATCACTATTTTCATCACTGTCATCATCATTTCTATCTTTCCCATCATAATTGGTATCATTAATACCATCATCATTGCTATCATGAAGAGAGGCACCTATGTATAGTTAACATTTTACAGTATTAATATTGTCTTAGTGATCAATTTATTTCTATGATTGATGTTGGTACAAGAATATCCAACTTTGTATAGCATGTTCTATAATGATTGTTACTTTTTAGGTCTCTTTAATAATTACATCACATGGCATAGATGATCACTCGCAACACAATGTACATATAATTCATATCCTGATAGTTGTTAAGTACATGTCATGTATGATGAAAACAGTATTATAGGCTTACCGGTAATGCCTATTGCATAACATGAGTTTCTTACTACTGTACATTACGTAATTTCAGCCAACATTCTTCAAACCAGTGTCAAACTATAAATACAGTGTAGTTTAATACAATATCGTGAATAGAAAAGGTGTAGTGTATATTTTATTACCATATTCATGTACGTACATTTAGAACTTTGATTGGTATTTGTTTTAATCTTGGAAAAAAAAGTATTCATGTTATCCTAGCCTAGTTTAAAACATAATGTATTATGTTTAAGAAAAATGCTCATAAGAGGTGGTACAAACGTCTAACCTTGAAATAAACTCAGCACTTGAATTTGTTCCGAAATTATTTCATCCATAACATGATATACAACTTTCCAGAGAAAAAGGTTCAATATTTTGTGTCAGTAATTTATGTACATGTACACTCTTGTCAACATTTTAAATCATAAACACAAAATACTGTTAGGTTGTTACAAATAAATTCATTTTTCCGAGATGAACAAGCACAACAATTAATTGTTTTTTATCCTGCATTTCTACTAGTATTTATAATCTCACCAATAACGCTTCCAAAATCAACTAGTTATTCTTCTTCCCATAGGACCCATACCTAAAAAATAATCAAGTTCGGGTTCTCAATTCATTGTCAATATCTGCAATCATGAATAACTTAATAATGCATTTGTTCAGAATAAATTCATGATGATTTAAGCGAAGAAGTTTTACCTGATGTCATGTGTAAAATTTACAAATAACCATAATATCAATTATACATGTACACGTACATGTACCTTTGTGTATTTTTAAGAACCTATCTGACAATAACATGCTCAACAAGTATTTGATGTTCCAGACACATTATATTTATGATACCTATGTCGGTAAGCAACAGAAGCAGATGATTTTAGTCAGCAGTGTTACTTAATGTTGTTACTTGTTAATTACAAATATTAACTGCTACATGTACCTGTATTCATTCACATTCTTGCAATAAACCATGCAGATGTCACTTCACTTTACGTTATGTTCATTGTTAACTTATCTGATTGCATTTTTAGCTCTTTTCTGAGAGCCTTTCTTCCTTTCATACCTTTACTTGCATGTTCTCTCTTCTTCAAATTGACATAAACTTTCACAAAGCCATTCATTCTGATCTTTATGTAGTAGTTTATAATAGTGGTGAACAGGTTCTCTGATTCATCCCTACTTAGATGGTCACATATTAACACCTCCCAGCATTTCTCAGTAAAAATATTTGACCTTATCGCACTTTCCAATATTTCTTTTGCAGATGCAGCATTCCCTACAAGTTTGTGCATTGAAAGTTGCCTCCTTACAACTATCTCCATTGATCTAAAAAACTTGTAAACTTTGTCAGAAACCTTGTATAAACCCCCCCTATTTTGATAAGTAATCCAAGCTGAAGTATACGCCAGGAACGAATCTGCTTCAGTTTCATTGTCACTTTCTATTTTCCATGTAATCAAAATATCCTTAAATCTTTTCCCCAATGGAGACTTCATTCTCGAATATTTTTTCAGAAGGGCAAAAGGCACAAATCCAGCAACATATCTCAAAACGCCTTCTTCTTCTTTTGCCATTGAAGGATAATTTTCTTCTACAGACGTTTTTTCTTCTTGAAGTTGCCTCATGATCTCTTCTAATACACATCTCAAAATGTACTGCAGGAGGCCCATTCTCACCAACTTTGTTGTGCTAATTGTTTGTAATTCTAAAAAGGCCTCCCATGCTGCCATGATGTCCTTCCCACATCTGAGCTTGTGAAAGCTTTGGAATATTGCTGTGTTCATTTGTGGACCAACACAATTACCCTTGCCACTTGCAGCACAATCCCATACCATCGATACTGCAGTCTCTGCAAAGGTAATAAAGGAGGCTGCATTGAGATCAACCTTGGCTGCACAGGCCGCAATGTCAGTACCTTCGTAAAATTCGTTCTTGGTGATCTGCTGAAAAAGGTTTGATACCAAGTCCTTGGCCTTCTGGAGGAGACTCTCCTTCTTTAGTTGAGGATTCCATTTAACTGTTAACAAGAGAAGAGAGATACATGTAGAAGATTTTTGTTCAATCAATATGATGCAATATCACGTATATGTTTGGCTAAATTTTCAAATAGAGTCAACCTTGCATTAATCAAAAATGAATCCACCACCCCCACCCCCTTCGGCGGAGTTTCTTGTCTTTTTTTAGCTTGTTTCGAAAGCACCCCCTTTTTAAGCTTGTGCTAGACTCCTCTCTTCCCTACTTGAAAAATCCTGGATCTGGATCTGAGGTTGACTGTATCTGCAACATTGCTGGGTTTTTGTTCATGATTAAAAAAAAAAATTAAGCCACACACACATAGAGGTCTATTCATAAGATAAATCAATTAGATTTAAGGAGGATTTTTAATTGGATTATTCATGGGGGGGGGGGTTCCAATGCATGTCTATATGAAATGATTTTTTTTTTTAGATCTAACGTTAGACCTCTAGATAGATTTAATTTAAAATTACTTACAAATTTTCCTTTTTGTCCTCGGATTAGGCCGACTGATTTCACTTTCTTTCTGCTTGCTTCCTGAAGTATCTGTACCTGAAATTGAAAATGATTTATATAAAAAATATTGATATATAGAGTAGGGATAGACCTAGAATCTAGGTCTAATTTACCCTGACTACAATTACAAAGACTAGATTAAGTGATAGTGATACATGAGTTATATTTATAATATAAGTTAATGAGATCAGAAAACCTGCTATATGCGAATACTATGTGACTGAGTACGACTATGACAAATGGCAAACAAATGAATAGTATGTGAGCATGATTAATGAATGATGACAAAAAGGGATTTGCTTGCCATTTGGCAAAAACAAAAACAAACAAAAACAAAAAAAACGAAATCGAGAGCCATAAATGATAATGCCTCTAACGCGTCTAAGTCTAACGGTTGGCTTTAACATTTAATGTTAGAGTTGAACTTCTAAGATTTATTTAGATCATGATCAGAATCGGTGCATTTGCATTTGCCCCTTTTTTTTTTGGGGGGGGGGGTCGTTCGATCTGCAAGTCAGTGCAACCATAAAAAAACTGAGATTAAAATTATTTAAACAAAAAATATGCCTGCTGGCTCTGAAACCTACTGTTTTCATCCGATGATTTTGTGCTCGGTGTTTTTGATGTCGATGATGTAGGCGCAGGGCCAGTAGAAGTAGTAGAATTAGTTATACCGGCGGTGTCGGTAGAAGAAGGTCTACAAAAGTCGCAATACCAAACCGCAGTCGCAGAGCTCGAGTCGGGGAAGTCTTCGCTACCGATGGCGACACAGTCTCGATGGTATAAGAATATGGGACAAGCTTCACCGTCGCATTGTACCATGTTTTCCGTAGAAGGAACCCCACAAATACATGTAGCGTCAACAAACCTGTCATCCTCCCATCCATCTGGGGAAAACGTAAGAGTTTCTTCAGTTGAGAAAGCAGCCATGTTTGCACTACTGCACTACGGCATACGCTACATAATACATACGGCATGCCGTACCAATACTGCGCCGAGTGACGTCACGCACTCGACCTTACTTCCGGGTTAGCGCTGTCACTCATCAGCGATGCTCGATTTACGAGTGCTGCTGGCGCGCTAGCGCGGCAGTAATTTGATAATCTAAAAAAACACTGCCCTGGTCGGCTTGGAGCATTGGTTCAAAAAGAAAACTTCGAGTTTCACCTCCTTGTAATTCCACCTCCCTGAATAAACTTAACTGATAAATCACCATCTAAAAGGGCAAGGAGTAAACAACGTTTTTAAAATAGTCCTCAGGCCCTCAGGAAGAACAGCATTAATGCTGATGAGGTTTCCAGTGGCAAATAGAAACATTTTATTATTTCAATGTCATTCTGGAATAGATGGGAATAGTACTCATAAAGTATCAATCTAATTTCATCACTACATCAGAGATAGCAGGGATAGGTGATCAAATTGTATTCTTTTGGACATTGCTATCTTTCAATCTCCCATAAATGCTTACATTTGGTGAATTCTGTAAACTGTGAAATGTTTGATATATCACCTGTATTCTAGCATGGACCTACTACGACAATATAAATCATCTGAGGAGAACCAAAAGGGTTTTCATCCACTGTGAAAGTATATGAGTTAATGCCTCTCTGTCTCTCACAAGATAAAATGATCTTATCAGAACTAATTATTACCATTTGAGAAACCACTTAACTCTTCCAATCTGGTAGTATGTGATTAATTGGATAACTATTTTCCTTTTATCAGAGACTTGCTCTGATCTTCCCGCAGTCTATCAATGCTCCAATCAAAGGTGCGCAGGTGTTGAACAAATAAACAAGGTGAGAAGAAAATAGCTTTTGAAAGGGCAGTTAGTAATGCCTCTGACTTCAACTACAACTGCAACTACAAAGTGGTTGTTATTATAATGGTAGATAAAAACATGTGGTACTTTTACCTTCTTTTAATAAGTTAGATCCCATCAACCATAAGGATTTAATGGATTAAATCAAAAAGACATCAGGAAAGATGCATATTTTCCTTTAATGGGAACCCCAGTTTGATGTAATCTCTCAGTATAGCACTGATGCACCCAGAGCCCCAAAGGAGAACTATTCTTTCATTTGTATGAGATATAAATTTGATCCCATAATCTGTCCACTGATTTAAAATGATAACTATAACTAAAAAATCTGTTTCTTTTTTTTAAAAGAACCTGAAGTTATATACCACACCCGATCTCCAGGTTAGCGTATCGTAATAATCATGGGCTGTATAAATGGCATTGAAGACGTAATCAACCTACAGCAGCTTGTAGTTAAAAGGGTTGCTTGTCCGGCTAAAAGATATATAACTTTGAATATTCATTGTTACAGTCCTGTGTGAACCCTCGTTGTTCCCAGCAGATTGTTGTTTATAACTTTGAGGTTTCGCTAACTTTTAAAAATAAAACTACAACAGCTTTGTGTGAACATAGCCTTTGCCATCATACTGATATAGTTACCCTTGAAGGGATAAAAGGTGGCCTGCTGTCCTGGTGGAATACGACCCCCACATGTTTGGTATCAAGACCTGCTTGAGCTCAAGATTAAATCCGAGCTTTGCAAATCATAACAGTTGCTGTGGGAAAAATGCCTATCATAAAAAATAAATAAACTTATCTACAGAGTACAGACAAAGATATATGCTTGAAACCATGTCTTCATGCTAAATGATTTTTCTCCATCAGCTTTCTTGAAAGCATCATAAAATGTTTCACATCTGGTTAAAACATTCATAAGTCATAGCAGTAGTTTCTTCTTAGACCCCCCCCCCCTCCCCCATAGAAAAAGGGTCAACAATAATCAATAGAGTTTTCCCAAAATAACTGAATGAAATCAATATATCTTCAATCTCCCCCATAACAAAGTGTAATAAATAATGAAAAATAATGAAACAGGCGATGAAGTACTCTTGTGAGGCATACATAGTTCAAGCATGGTTCAAGTATACCTAAAGATTAAAAATCTGTAATATCCCAGGAATGCAAATGACTTTTGTTCCTTTCCCAGCTTCAAGCTGAGCCAATTGCACTTTCGGGCACTCTCACTCCCCTTAACACTGTTACATAAGAGTCCACTCAAACGCTTAGAAAATAACAAGTAAAGCAGTTTATCTTATTGATATATTTTGTTTTTATGTGCGAAAGTGGTGGCAGAATAGGACTTTCTCTCTTTCTCCCTCTCCCTGTCTCTCTCTTCTTTGATACTTCTCACCGATGTAGGAGGTTTAAAGGGATTAGTCAAAACTGTTATTGCAGGATTTATATATTGGGATTTCACGGGGATTACATTGAACTGGACATGTCTGGACATGGTCTAGAGTAGGTAGGAAGATATCAAAAGATGTTTATGTAGGCTATTCTGAAAGAATAGACCAGTTAAGTGATTTTACAAATGGGCTTCAATTTTTATTTTTATGAATAGCACCTACAACAAATTTGCCTGATGACCTGATGACCCCAAAGCTTGTATCTGTGTGCCACCCAAAGAGACAACTATTCAAGTTAGAGATTTGTTCTGGGAAGAAACATTACAAACCCTGATGACAATACTAGTAAACTGGCTATATATGTTTTCTTTCTCAATGAATTCTTTTTTAAAAGATGCTGCAATTTCAATCATGTATTTGTAGGCCTTCTGCACCAGAATCTCGAGAGTATTTCAGTTCCAACATACTCCACTTCTATCACGGTACAATGAAGTTCCCAGGATCATGCCAAACACTTCATTAGAGATATTTCATGAAAGAAATGGAATACTAGAAATCAGAATAGGGCAATAACTTTGCTAAATGCAGTAATACATGGCAAGCAACACTGTCATAACATCATATTTCATGAAAGCATGTGCAAATATTTGAAATCAGAATAGGGCAATACCTTTGCTAAATGCAGTAATACATGGCAAGCAACACCGTAATAACATAATTTGCCCCACTATATAAAACTTGTGACAGTAGTGCCGAGACACTCTCCAAAGACATTGCCAAGAATTAGAGTCTGTTGCCATGGCTCAAGTCTAAACGGCCCCACCCTACTACAGGAGCTTACTCCAAATCTCTCAGATACCCTTATCATCATCTTTCGGGACCACATCTCTCCAGCATCCCTTCTGGATCCATCTCCCAGCAGGTTTGCCCATCATCCTCCTTGAACTGACATATCAGAGAATCCATCTCAACAGTTATGGCTTCTGCAAACCCCTACTGATCTCTTGCCGCAGTTTTGAGGTTTTTGTTGGTATTCTACTGTCCTTGTACTTGGAATGCTGTGGTTTTGTGATTCAGGGGAGGATCTAACTTGAACTAAGTTTGAAAGTACAGAGACATTGTCATATATTTCTGTTACTGTTTTATTTTTTTAATGGTTTGCTAAGAAACAAAGAGGGACCCCAGAGGAAAGGTGCTGCATCCTCCTAATTTGATGCATCCACTTTTTTCTTCTTTTTTCGACCATTGTCTATAGAGTTGCCCTGGGTATAGCGATTTAATCATAATCTAATTTCTTTTTTAATATCCAAAAATCCAGATCTTTGTTTGGTCACATTCTCTATCTCCAAATTCAAAATTACCATTTAGTTTTCTGGTTGTTTTCTTATTATTACTTTCCATAATTCCATTACTTTTCCTGTCTATTATTTCCTTCACCTTTTCAAGTCTCCCTATCCTTTATCAAAGATTCTATCCCCTTCTCCTGGCCCCCTCCCTTTCTGCATGTTTTATTGAAGAACAAAATCTCTCTCCTCACTTCTCTCCTTCTCTCCATCATTCTTTCCTCTTTCCATTACTTCACTCCTCCATTTCTCCCTTCCTCCTATCAACAGCATATAGCCCAGTCATCCCCCTGCTGTGAACATATATATGATTAGTGGCTATTTGAAAGACTGCAGCTGTGAACTGGAACATAAGGCCTGTCCTCATCAGCTCGAGTTTGCCAAAATACCGGCTATTTTAAATATAGTTGTAATTAACGGGATATTTGGTTGAGAAAATATCCTGAGAAATGTTGGTCTTGTTTCTAAAATATCCCGTCATTTCCCAAATAGCTGGCTAATTTGCACCTGTCCTAGCTGGTTTGTGATGAGCGTATCGGTCTGGTGAGGAAGCAAATTCGAGCTTCGGGATAATATCTTGAGTCTGAAATTAGCGGGTTATTTGGCAAACTCAAGCTGATGAGGACAGGCCTAAAGTGTATTTTTCTTCTCTTCATGACTACCAGCACCAACCTAGCACCAGGAGAGGAATTATAGGTGTTGAATGCATTCATGGAATTGGAATCGTATTGTGAACACACAGGGCTTTATAACAATGTGAAATCATTTCAAATGAGGGGTCATTAACAATATTTACGTGATAACATGTGTCAGAGTTCAAGGCGGCTGATATGAATCATATGATACCTCAAAAACATTGAATTAATTCAAGACCTAAGAAATAAGGCCCTTCTCATTCTCAACCGCTGTATTCATGGCTTGTTGGAAAGCAATTAGTGCAACTATTAGTATTAAAAAACATCAAACAATAATAGGCATTAAGAATCACTCACAATTCTCATCTTTTGTAGATATAATATCATTAGGTAAATCAACATAAATTGTTGCCAGACATTGAACTGAATGAAAATAGATATGTAACCATACTTACCATAGACCTACTATGATATGAGCTGCATGCTCAAAAATATCCCCCAAAAAGAGTGAGATGTTTTATGTTATTACTTTTAAAAAGCGGAGGGGGTGTGACAAGATTAGCATAAAAAGCAACATATGTTCCTGAACATCGTGGAGGGATATCTAGTAAGTTGGCTCCTAATTTTGTTAATCCTATTGAACATTTCCACATGTCATTCTAAAAAATAAAGACTTATTTTGATTAAATAAGATGAATGTGCAACTATTTGACAACAGGTATGTTTTGAGCATCCACTCTTAAAAAAAGAGAGATATTTAAAACAAAAAAATGCTTTGGATGACGACCATCACCCAGGACAATGTGGCAACCAGATGGGCTAAGCTATGAGGTTAGTACGCTGGGGTGCACGGCCGGTGCTGTGAAAGCAACGGAAACAGGCCATATGTGGGACTAAAGGAGATTCATTGTAGCTATACCTCTCAATAAATTCCAGGTGTGTTGGCCCAGCATGTTGCTGGGACCGGGTGAAGCAATGCAGCAGAGCGCAGACCTCGGCTTTGCGGCATTCCGCTTACTTCCAGTTTCACATTGGGCTACTTTTAGACCACTTCAAGGGATTCATGCTATGTGAAAATGCAGACAACATACCTTTCATGTGACAATTATAAGCTACCCCCACCATATACACTTTTCACAGCCATTAATACCATTTTGTTGTCAGCCTACTTATAAAATCAAACTGACCCTATACATGAGCGCCAAATTTTTGCCTGTACTCTGTTTAAGCTTCCATATTAATATGAAATTATGGTTGACTACTACATATCTTTCAAATTATGTGCATACTGAAACCAATATTGTTTTTCATAATCTGATTGCTTGCATAAGGCTCAACCAATATAGCAACATATATCCCTACCACAGAGATGTCATTTCACATGAAAATAGTTTATTGCCAATTGAAAGCGGTTGATTTGGGATGAACATTCACAAACAAATTTAGAAAATTATGCGAGCTGATAATGTCAACGCACTGGTTGTTTCTGAACACCATTACAATTTGATCCAGGGAAAAAATAAGTATTTATTTTTAGGGGGCTACTTTTCAAGCTTGCCTGCATGAAAATAACATTCTAAAATTTGTTTTGCATTGAACTCTATGCAAATTTACAGGGGCTCTTCGAGGCATTTCGGGGGCTAATTCGCCCAGAGCCCCTGTGTATATTGTTCACTAATTTGATCTGTATTGTTGAGATACCATCACAAGCCTAAATTTCAGGTCTAATTTCAATTAAAGGTAAAGACCAATAATGGTCATGCGATTGCATCGTGAAAGAAACGTTGTGGAATCGATCAGAAAAGGTTGATCATCTAGCATCTAGCATCTGCAAGGTTCTGGAATCATCAAAATGATAAGAAATTTGGCCCATTCTTCGTAAAGTTACAAGCACTATACGCAGAAAGATGTATATGGGACTACCCTATATCTCTCACACGACCATGAGAGAAACAAATTTACCAAATATATGAATTACTAGGCGGTTTCTCAGCAAATTTTGTATCATCATGTATTAGTCAAAACATATTCTTTCACATGATTGGTAATGAGAGCTTCCATTTCATTTTTTGAAATTGGGCGTTACCAATACTGGTCTTTACCTTTAACAAAGCTCATTATATATTTCTTACAGCTAGCAACAAAATATTTCTCTTTCCTCTTCTACATTATACACAACAGTACAATTCACCTTTGCCAGAGCTAATTATCACCCTTGCAAACTTAGCTAATTAACACTCGTAACCAACCCAGCTCCAACGTAATCACCCATCTCCTATTAAAATTACCATAGCAACCATATTCCACTATGTCTGCATCCTCCCCTTGTATCCATATACTGCATCCTTATTTCTACCTATCTCTCTAACACTGATCAGTTCAGCCTCAGCGTGGGGGGTCAATGTTCTTTTGTCCAAGCTGAGGACATCTTTACTGAATCAGGCATCTCAGCTGTTTTACGTTGCGCCCGGCCTTGCTCTCTTGGTTCTTTGGAAGACACCGGGTCTTCGTATTGGACCAACAGGGTCCCCTCAGGTGGTTAGAATTAATTTATAAAATGATGGAATTAGATGGGGAAGAGGAGAGCTAGAATGTTCCATCATTTTCCTGTTTCTTTGGTGGAACTAAAAATCTATATAATGCTAAATTGATCCTTGCAACAACCAGAACTTTGTTTGTTTGTTTTTAACTTCTTGGGGGACAATTTCATTTTTTTTCCACTTGAAGTTTATTTACACTGGTTTTAATTTTGCAGTCTTCAACGCTACAGACCTTATCTTTTAAAATATTGATGATAAAATAAATATAACAAGGAAATGACATAAATGAATTTACTGTGGTGAGGAATAACGGATTTTCTTTACCATATATTTAAAATAAAGAATTAAATACAAAATGTGACTCATTCACATTTCCCCCCAGAATTACCAAACAAATAATCTAATATTTTCCATACAAGAATGAACTATGTATGAGCACGCTGAATACATGAGTTACTAGCTAGCTCACAAATACTCCATTTCATTATCATTCCCAACATTAATGGCATGAGTAATCACACAGATACGAAGAGAATGACTTCCATAAATTGATGCTTGACTTTCCATCTCAGTTCCAGATACGTTTCCTCCCGTCATATCATCACTGGGGAGATGCATCTGTCTCTTTCTCTCTAGGCCTGTCCTCATCAGCTCGAGATTGCCAAATAACCCGCTATCTTCAGACTCTGAATATTTTCCTCAAGCCCGAAATTGCGTCTTCACCAGACCGATACGCTCAACACAAACCAGCTCGGACGGGCGCAAATTTTGGAAACAAGATCAAGATTTCTCTGATATTTTCTCAACCAAATATCCCGCTAATCGCAACTGCGGACTGATGAAGACGCAAATTAACTGGCTAATTGCGATCGGGAAAGTTCAAATAGCAGTTTATTTGGCAACCTCAAGCTGATCAGAACAGGCCTTTCCTCTTGGCTAACAACACACACTCATCCTGCAGTATTTGCCCATGCTTCTGGAGCTGGCACCATTCAGAGAAAAAAAAAGTTAAATATACGCTCTCTCAATCCTGGGCAAACAAAAACGGAGCAATTTGTAAATAAAATAACATCGCTGAGAGAAGGAGTGACATTTATGGCTACATAAATCTCCCAAAAGCAGTCAGGGTTCTTTTGGGTTTCCATAGAATCTTTGCATATCATCATTATAGAAGGGTAATGTGCAATCAAGATGAGGTGAGAGACCCAAAAGGACAAATCTTTTTTTAGTTGCCAGACAAGGTAAAGATAGATATGAAAGAGTAAATTATATAGAGATGAAAGAGAGTCCATAGGCTCAAAGTGCAAGGGAAGAATCGGGTTAAGAATGACAAATATAGAGGTGGAAACCGTTGTAATTGATTTATTAAACTGGAAATTTACGAGATGTGGCAAGGTATAACCCTAAAGCAATGTCTTTCATTCTGTTTGATATATATAATAAAATGGAATAGATATTGAAAATGTGGATCTGAAATTAGGTCTAAAGGTGAATTATTGGACAAACTTAATGGAATATTGATATATCATAATTTGGGAAATAAGTCAATAGCACAACAGGAAGGAGAGGAGTCTACTGGTAAATTGATAATTTAAACTCTGACTCTGAATGGGAGAGAAATAACAAGAAACAGAACATTTGGAAAGAGACACAGAGAGAGAGAGAGAGAGAGAGAGAGAGAGAGAGAGAGAGAGAGAGAGAGAGAAAGTGAGAAAGAGAAGGAATGGAGGTAGAGTGGTATGAAAGCAACTCTGAGCAGAAGACAATGGGTACAAAAAACATTTCAAAATAGAGAGAAAGAGACAAAAGTTTGAGGCAGAGTAATTTCAAAGTGACTCTGAATGGAAGAGAGTTAGCGAGAAAAAGAACATTCGAAAAGAAAGAGAGAGGGAGAGACAGAGAGAGAGAGAGAGACAAAGAGAGAGCGAGAAAAAAGTGGAAGAGAAAGGATGGAGGTATAATGAGAGGAAGTAGTGTGAAGCGATTTATGCTCACATCATCCATCACCCACCAATAAATTGGTCATTGTGGAGAGAATGATGATGGGGTCCTCAGTCTGTTGATGGAGCTGCCCAATATGCCCTTCCTCCTCCTCCTCCTCCTTTGTACCCCAAAGTCTTTGTTTATTGGTCTATAGAGTGACCCATACTTGAAGAAAAAATGAACTTGGGGGGGGGGGGGAGTGGTGGATTTGATTCATAGTTTTCCTGTGAAATGTACACACCAGTGGTGGTAGGAAGTCCAATTTAGCATTCAAGAATATAATTATTGAAATGTATATAAGAAACTGTAGCACTTATTCCTGATATCCTGCTAATTGCAACTTCAGGCTGATGAGGATGGGCCTATAGACTTACCTACACCAAACAGAAAAACAAGATCTTACAGTGCAATTTCTGAATGAACATGAGTACTATACATGGCACTATTATGGTCAATATTAATGGAGATTGAGAGGCAATTTCATATAGATTTGGTCTCATCTCCTCTGGAAAATGTTCCAGTATCGACTACATGAGTGCCTTTAAAGGGATCCGGTAACTTGTCTCAGATCCTTTGAAAAAATCCTTGATTTGGCTCATGCTGCAATCATAATTATAAACCTTTAGGGCATACATGAATCCCATGACATTTACAAGCCCATCGCCAGTCTGATTATCAAGATATTTATGATAGGAAATCGAAATCAAATTTAGCGTTTTCCTAACAGTTTTTATAACACTAGTCTATTGGGAAAAATGAGTATGGTAATTCCAGTCACTCAAAGATTTTTACTTTTTTGAGGCACTTCATGATCATTTTGAAGCGCAATTTTCTTAAGGTTTCAATATTACACCATATCACAGACACTGCTAACACGTAGGGCTAATGCAGTTCAGATTTAGCAATGTTTAAACAATGCCTTTAATGTGACTCTTCCATGAAGAATGAAGAGTGGAATCAAAAGGGATCAGGGATGAGCGAAGGACTTCCTTGAGCATGAGGGCTGATCATCTTCTCCAAATCTGTGCAAATTATTGGAGCAAATTTACACAACCTTGATACGGAGGTTTAATGGAGCAAGAAAAATCAGGACAAGATGCAGGACACAGCGGAACACTTTTTCAATTTCCCTTTTGTCAGGACCGGCTGGCTGACAAAGGCCTGAGGTCGGAGGTTATTTATCATAGGAGAATGGTTGAATGTTGTGGAGGTCGAGTTCAAATGGAGATAAGTGATGAATGAAAAGAAAGTGATGAATTCTGCAAAGTCATCTGTCCATATTTTATTTTTACATGATTCCTCACAGCTCAAAGCACTTGTATTTCACCATGATTTTACTAATGCCTCGATTCTTTGGTATTTTACAAGGGATGACACAGGCTACAGATATGAGACTGTCGCAACTTAGAAAGAAAAAAAGTGAACTGTAAATTGACTCAAGTAAGCCCCCATCCATCAAGGTTCCCTCTCCTCCTCAGAAATATATAATGACCAAATGAACTCATTTATGTACATTACTTAATGATATTAGGGCACCTAGTTGCCAATATGCAATCGACCTGATTCTAAATAATACGAGCAAGCAAATCGAGCGATGAAGAAATAAACTTTTGATCTTTAAAATGCTATTTCTTATGAATTTACATAATTTAGCAGTCTCTAAAAGTTGGTGTTTAAAAAAAATGAGGTAACTGAATTTCACTAGAGATGTCTTGGTGCCGCGGCATCCATGTTGAAAAACATTGTTATCTATTCTCCCTTTCTCTCTCTTTCATTATCTCCCTTTAGGACATATTTTCTCCTTTGTAACATTCTTTCTTTAGTTATCAAAACACCTCACATTATGTGAGTAAGGCCTAATCTGACACAAAGCACAGATTATGATATTCTTATATCTAATGGAAAATAAATAATCATCAATCTCCCATCATAATTCATGTTTGATCAAATGATACAATACATACAATGTAGCCGAGTCACTATGTGGTTTCACACAGGTCATTGACTTCTATTCTAGGTATAACAAATATGTCTGCTTTCTATCACATAGTCTGAACCTCCAGACCCCAACAAAAACAAAAAGTGCACAAGATGCCTATTCACTGATTTACGACCTCTACAGTATATATGGATTACCATGGTCTTATCTTTTAATTTTGTGGTAATATTGCAACATCTAGACCATATCTAAAGGTTACAACTTGAGAAAGGGATCAAAACGATAACAGTGAATTGATGATGGAAAGATTATGACCACTATTGAAGAACCTACATGTAAATCAGTCATTGGGTGATGGAAACCATCATCTCCAACCTTTTAATCAGCCATCAGTCTAATAAAGTTCATCATGGTTGGATAATCATTGTCTCAAGGAATTAACTTGTGACCTATTTTAGGTCGTCAACCTTCTGTCAGCTCCAGAATCTATCCCTTTTGTCTCCATCTCAAAAATTATCTTGTTATTTTGCTGACATCAATTGCATCCGATGATAGCATGTCCTAATTTTCAGGATACAGACTTTTCTTGAGTATAGTAAATTATTGCTGAACCAGAAATCAGTGCATCAGTGCAACACTTGGAGTTGGACTTATTTCCCACATGGTCTACAATTGTAAATGTCTTATGCTCCAAACAAATTAAAAAAGTTTCTTGCCGCAAAACAACCAACGTGTAAAAATTAACGAATAGATTAATGTCAACAACGAAAAAGCTTTTGGTATTTCAGAATGCTTGCAGGACCATGTGTATCCTTCTAAAACTGTATAAGGTATTCAGTCCTATCCATGCTCTATACATGAATCATAAATTGAATATTTTAGTGAATTGATTCATAAGAAGGTAGAGTTTGAAGACTATTATTATGGGTTGGTGAGTCGCTGACTCCTGTGCCCAGTGGACCTTATCCCTGAGTCCTACCTCCTAGCTTCGAGCCTACTCCGCAACCCAATATTTATTGCCAATGTCAGCTCATAATGTTTTGTGGGTCTCTGGAGCCTGGAAAGACCCAACCAAAATGGGTATCATCCTTACCAGGACTGAGGAGTCAAAAACTGGGGCAAAGCTCAAGCCCCCCACAAATGGTTCGATGATAGACACTTCCCAGAGAGGAGTTTGGGGATGGAATGGAAAAGAACATGAAGTCATTGCCTTGGTTTCATGTAGAATTATTGGAAGATATAAGGGATGGGGAGAGATAGAGAGAGAGAGAGAGAGAGAGAGAGAGAGAGAGAGAGAGAGAAAGAAGAAACTGTGAGTTTAACAGGTCTACAAAGCATACTTTCTATCAACTGTAAAACACACAAAGAACAAAACTTAGTTGACATTTTTAAGAACATGATACATCCCTCCAAAATTAATAGAAAAATACAAAACAAAAACGAAACTGAAATGACTTAGTAACCATGAATTTAGATATTAAAGTAAAGCCTACATTGTAGTCAATGTCACCATAACCTTCAAAGGAAACTTAGTCCAGACTTCAGAGCATATACCATTTTCATCTTTGCCCAGTAACTATTTCCATCCTCATCCCTCCCCCTACCCTTCTTTTTTAGCAACAATGTTACCCAGCTTCTACTCGCTATAAACTCCGGAAACTCTTTGTGTCCATAGAGACCTGTAGTCACTTAACTCCAAGGCAAAATGGACCGTGGAGAAAGAGCATAAAATATCTGAAATATTGGGAGATATATGGCACCATATGATTGCAGGAGAGTGCCCTGAATATTATCCAGAAATAAATTAGGATTACAGGGGGACTTTTCGGTCAAAATGATGTCAGGTCGTAAATATTCAGGGCTGCGTTTTCTGGGTGAACTTGCTTAGAATAACAAACCGTTAGTTTAGGCACTGGGTTTTTAAAGGTAACAGTGAGCGTTTATTTATCCATCATCAATTCCCAGTTTCACCAGAAGGAAAAAAAACAAGAGGCTAAGCCACTTTCATATGCACCGAGTTTGAAAACATAGTTAATTCTTAATTCCTTTCTGTTAACTCTTTGTCTGCTACAGATTGAAAGCCAATTTTTGTCCCAATTCAATTCACTTGAATTCAATTCAATAAACATTGTCTTTAATAGAGTATACAGTCCTACAATCGCCAATCGCTTCTCCGTCCCAATACCGGGCATGAAGCAACGACGTCGGCAAGCAAGCACCCTTCCCGAGAATTAACATGTACCAATTACATGCGGACAAAAGGAATTAGGTTTCCTCTCTTGCGTGTCCACTTTATGTAAAGTGGTACTTTTTCCCCAACTCTCACTCTCACTTCCTCTTCTTGCTCCCTGCCATCCTGTCTTTCTTCTCTCTCCTCCTGCTTCCCTCTTTCTTTCTTCTCTTTCTCCCCCCTCTCACACTTTCTTTTCTCTCTCTCCTCTCTTTCACTTTATGTTTTTCTTCTTTCTTTCCTAAGTTGTTCTCCTCTAATTTTTTTCTCTTTCTTCCTTTGCTTTTTCTGTCTGTATGTATGACTTTGTCCCTCACCTCTAATTCTTTATACCTTGTTTATACCTGTTCTCTTTCTCATGCTCTCCCTCTCTCTTTCTTTCTCTCTCTCTCTCTCTCTCTCCATTATCAGCTCTCTCTCTCTCTTTCCATCTCTCTCTCTCTCTATCTCTCCATGTCCATTTTTCTCTCTCTCCATGTCCATTTTTTCTCTCTCTCCTCATCCCCCTTCTCTTTCTCCGGGCATCCTCTTTGCCGGCCGGACGGTACATGTACATGAACATGTGATTCAGTAAGTGTTAGTTGTCAAGTTCTCTCTTCGGCCTGCGGGCATCCACCAATATTGACATGGTCGGGCCCTCGCAGTGGGTCATCACCGGGTCTTAATGAAATCACTCACACTAGCAGGCGCTCCGAGACAATCCCGCACCGCTCTTGACCCCCATCTAGTCTGCATTCCGAGGGAGTCTGATACCACGTTATCTTCAATATGTGGGACTGCCTCTTACCCCGCATCTCAAATGATATTAGATTTACACATTATGAGTGTGCTTGAGCTGGAGTTAGAAGTACCAATGATTCATGATGTTGTAATCAAATAAAAGATGACACTTCTATTAATCTAAAACTGTTTGTTCAGCATGTAAATACAAACAATTTGATTTTTTTTTTCTTCACTGCAATAAATTAAACATAAAGCTTGCATAGCACACATTTGCAAGGAAAATTTACTTTTTATAATATTACTCATGATAACAAACAAGAACTAGACACTCTTTGTTAGTTTGGGGTGAACCAGTTCTGCTGGTTTAAAATTTGAAATTGTGTACAGAATCAGCTTGCATACCGGTACTATATGTTTATAAAAATATCAACATAAAAAAGGAAATTGTTCTCAAAATATAGCTTGATACCTATCTTGTGTCACTTTTTTTCTGGCAAAGTTTAACAAGTTGAGTATTTATTAAATAAATGCAATTTTTAAGCCAGGTCTAGTTGCTATTTAGCTTTAAGTGGTCTGAATTTTGAGACTGGTGGGTGAGAAGTCTGGCTGTGAAATGAGCTCTCATACACCACAGGACCACAATCACCTAGGACTACAGGCTAAAATATGAAAATCATACTTTATGATGTCTAAAAGGTGAAAATTTAATCGCATCTTGTGTTCCCTTCCATCATTCTTTCTCGAGGGAGTTTGTCTTCGGAACACCCACCGTGGTGGGTCTGGTGGCAAGGTCATGGAAATGTGTCAAAAATTGTCATATATGTCATATATTTCTTTTTACATCTTTCATTCTCTCTCTTCTCTTTTCTTTCTTCCTATTTATTTCACTTCTCTTTATTTCTCTCTATCTATATGCACACTTTCTCTCTCCTCTATATTTCAAGTATATCAGCTTGATATAACTCCTGACAGTCAATTTTGTGTATATTCTTTTGAAACATGTTCTTACCTGTAAATTGTAATCCAAAGGAGTTCCAGCAAAAGGTCGAAAGAAATGCCAATATTGAGGAGAGCAGAGGAGATCAGCATATGTGGAAGAAACATAAGAGAAAAAGAAATATATATGGTTAATTGATGAAAAATACTTTAAACAAATTTAAGCATACAAATAGAGAGATAGAAACATTAGAAGACATTTACGAAGTGCACTTAATTAATCCTTGCAATTGGAAAGTTTCCCAATTGACTCTGTACAGATAAAATCTCTGAATAAAGCATTTACAGCATCACCTCACTATCTTTGATCACCCCCCCCCCCTTTTGAAGATGTATCAATGCACAAATAAAGAAAACACAAATGTGACTTTAAATGGAAGAAAATACCTTCTTCACCCAGCACATACTTTACTTTCCTGAGAAGTGAAATCTTAGAGCAAAAATACAATGGAATTCTTCTTTCATAATTGTTTTCTAAAAAAATACTTTAAAATAAACCGAGTGTCACGTCCTAGTTTAGCCTTTAGGTAGAAAAGGAGACAGTAATGGATAGATGAACTTGGTTTCCAAACAAGAAACATTGGCTCCTTTTCTTACATTAGTGCATTGTTTGCAGGCATCAGTGCTGGGGATATGAAATTAGTACAGAGACATGGAAGAGAGGAATCCGATATCTACATGAATATGAAAGGAGTTCTATGCACTTTCACAAAAAAATAATTTCTATCTTCTCAAGTTATCATCAAAATACTCCAGTGGGTCTTGGCAGAATTCGTCCTGACATGAACTAGTTTCTGTCTCAGAACTTGGAAATGTGATTAGCTCGTGTACAACGATGCACGTTTATTTGTGCCGAGGATTCGTACCCTCCTTTGCTTCAATCACGTCGAGAGCAAGGTCAGGGAAATACGATGCACGGTGATGAACAAAAGGAACGCCAAAAGCCTGTCAGTCTGTCTGTCACATGTAACCAACAGACGACACCACCACCCCAACGTGGGCAAAACGATACAGATACAAACAAGGTTTGTTAAAAGGGGACTGGTATGCTCGCAATCCAACCCGGGACTGGCATGGGCCGACTTTCTCTGCGATGATGTTTTCTTGTTTATCGAGTGTCTTGACTTTTATTGGAAGTGATCATCCTCGTGGAAGCCAAAGGTGAAAGGATATCTGCCTCCATTAGATGCCCTGCATCCCGCTGAGAGTCGACCGAGTCTGCAGCATCAGGCGTCAATGATCGCTGCGTAGACAGGCGGGAGGTTCCATGGCAACCGAGATGGATGAGGAGTTAGGAGTGAAGGAGTATTGTCTCATCCGCTCACTTGGTTGGGTGTCAGAGTAAAAATCAAGACTTGTGATTCTGCTGTGATTTTATTGTCTGTACATTAAGCTCCTGCTTAATGACTTTTAGGGATATCATGTTAGTCTCAATTAGCTGCTATTTAGTTCCTTATTATTTCTTAATGAACATTTGGTATGTCATCCATAAATAAGCTATGAAAATTAATCGACAGAAAGAAGACAAAACAGATGTACCAAGTACAGAAAAGAGGGAAGCCAATATAAACTAAAAATAAATGAATAGGCCTGGATATTCATGACATGGTTCAAATAAAGGACAAAGCCTACACTGCCAGATTTCAATATCCACAAAACTTCTGCTTGCATGCTACGTCTCACCTATACATTTTTTTTTTTTTTTTTAATCACCAACATGTACCGTATTACAAATGTTCTACATATAAAAGAATACTATGGACAGGTGGGTTTTTCTAGACTCCTAAAGAATTTATTTTCTTGACAGTTCCTCTTTCTTAGTCCTCATTCTCACCACTCAAAAATCTGACTTCTTTCCCCTCCTGTGCTGAGAGAGCGATGACCTTCCGTGACCCCTCACCTATCCCATTACTTCCTTGCAGTCTGGTGATGTAAAGCTGTGCTAATCACAGCTTATCCACCGCTAAGAAAGTTATTGATACAAAGTCTGAGAGGATTTTAAAAACTTTTCAGCACCACCCCACCCCACCCCACCCCATGCATACAATATTCCCTTCTCACTCAGTTCTCCCCCTCCTTGCCTTTTTCTGGGTCCCCCCCCCCTCCTCTATCTCTCTCTCTCTCTCTCTCTCTCTCTCTCTCTCTCTCTCTCTCTCTCTCTCTCTCTCCTCCCTCCCCCCATCTCTCTCTCCTCTCTCTCTCTCCCCCTCTCTCCCTCTCTCTCTCACACCTTTTCTTACATTCTAAACATAGTTACATAAAAATTACAGGCTGACATGGTTCTGAATTTCTAAGTTCATTTGAGGTCTGTAACTTACACTGTACTAACTGGGGTTGACAGCTGAGGATTATCAATACCAAGATAAATATCAAATTTCATTTTTTCATAATTATTATTATTATTTTTTTTTTTTTTTGGGGGGGGGGGTTGATTTAATGAAAATGCCACTTGCCACAACACTGTTGCACAGACAAAACTTCACATTTCTAGCCCGTGATCTCTATTCTAAAATATCAGCAACAAACTTTCGTATAAATGTTTACGGTTGTGCCCCAGGAAGAACTAGAAAGTACTATGAGACGACTTAGTGGTAGGGTAACACGAAAGGTACGCTCTCAGCTCTTTTCTGGTTGACTTGCCAAAGGTAATGGGGTGGAGGGTATTTGGAGGTCCGAAAGGGTATTACACCCTAAAGCAAGATGAATGGAGGGGGGCAGGGGTGGGTCAGCGTGGACAGGAAACACAGCTGCGGAGGGTCAAATGATTTGCTGAAGGGGAAAATGACCAAGGATGACATGGTCAGATTTTCTTTTCTTCAAGCCCAAAATAGAGGAAAATTGTCTTTGCAGAGCCAGAGGGGCGTTAAACATAAGTTAAAACGCCTGTCTGGTTACGAACAGAAGAAATATAAACCTTTGCGAAACAACCTCTACAGCTATGCCAGATTACGAGGTCGGACAAAGTGAGTTGATAAGCTATACTATAATGCCCCCAGTATTCTTTTTCAAGAGTAAGGAGAGGGTAGAGATTGCTTCTGTTCCGGCAAGATCTTACTCGCCTCCTAAGTCGGTGAAGAACAGCTTTTCTGTCACAAAACAACTTGCCCGTAACGAGCACAATACTGCCTAACAAACCTGTGGATTTCACTTCGGTGTGGTGTCTGGAATTAGGATCTTAAAACGAGTAAGAGTAAGGAAGATGAGACGTTGAAAGTACAAACGCAGCGGACATCAGTGAACAAGCGGATTTGTCCTTGGTATTACAATACCCTCAGATTTTAAACAAATGAGCAAATCTTTCTTTTCAGTGAGATTAAGGGCTAAGAATAACATCTCCTTCAGAGAATAGCAAATTGTAAAAAATGAAAGAAAGTTGGCACAAAGCAATCAACTGCTCCATGTTTCAGGATCCCAGATGTGCAAAAAAATATAAAAGAGTGAGGAAAATCTATAAAAAACACATGCTGAGATTGAAATGAAAAGCAAGATTTTAATGATGGTCATCTTCAGGGGAACATAATCTTGAAATCATTCAGATTCGTTTTTTTTTTAAAAGCTGCACAGAGGCACAGCTGGAAAGTTGGTTAATTAGCAGAGAATACCACAAAAGATACAACCAAACAAAAACGATTTCTTCTGCATTTCTTGTATCAATTTCCTTCCTGGATCAAAGGTTCATTTTATAGCCACAAACTCAAGCAGGGATAATTATAGGAAGCTATCCTCCCGTTGAAACTTGATAACGACCAGCGGTTTGAATATCATGCTCAGGATTATGATGCATCCCACAAATATGAGGGGTAATCATTTTTGTTTGATCGGTGAGATGTGTAGGTGAAAGGAATGGTAGTAATTTTTTTTTTCATTGCTGGTTTGAAACAAAGGGATACTTAAGATGGTAGGATTAGGGGAATTGAGCAGGCAAGAATTCCAGACTGCTGACTTCAAAACCTAAAAAGTGCATTCCGAATTTAGGCCTGGGTAAGGAGAAATTTTGCCTGCCTTACGACTACGAAGAGTGCAGGGGATGTTTTTCTACGGTTATTATGAGAACTTTGACAAATGATGATTGGACACTGGGATAATAAATGGACAGAGAACATGCGAAAGACAGACAGAGGAAAGAAACTAGAGCAAGAGTGAAAAAAGGGAGAAATGGAAAAAGAAATAGAAAAGATGGGTAGAGGAGACAGGGATAGAGATAAAGAAAGAGAATAAATAAGAGAGACAGAGAGAGAGAGACAGAGACAGAGATACAGAGACAGAGAGACAGAGAGACAGAGAGAGAAACAGAAACAGACAGACAGACAAAAACACAAGAATGATTGAATGAGAACCATGAGTTAGACAAGGTGAGACACAGATAGGAAAGAGAAGAAGAGAGAGCAAGAGAGAAAGAAAGAAGGATTCAAGAGAAGAATACCCATGCAAACAAGATATGAAAACATAAACAAAATTGGTTTATACAATTATGGGTGTGGGGAAAAATCAATTTTAATTTTCGACAAACAGAAAGAACATGAAGAATATGAGAAGAGGTGTATTGTTGGAAGAGGGAACAAGAAATCGGGACGGGGAACAAGGTATTCCAATGATGCGGAGGTGTTCCAGTGGCACGCAGGTGAGAGGAGAGACGGGGGCATCCCAGCGATAAGGGCAGGTGTCCCTGTGTCACTGATTCAATCTTAGCAGGTTACCTCACACCTTGCTAGCTGACTCATACATCAACCATGTATGTGATCCCACTGAATTAAAGCCATGTTTGCATGGTACCTACATAGTTTTAAACATAAAGTCAGCGAAACCTCAAGTTTTTAATGACCACCTACCAATGTGTGCGGGTTCATATGGCATTTAAAAAAAAGTGATAAAACTTTTGACTACAACCTGGGTGAGCAGTCATTGTAATTTTGGAAAACCTCAAAATTAAATGCGTCTGCACAGCACATAGCTTCAAGTATGAAGTAAGGACCCCCCCCCCCCCCCCACACACACACACACACACACGCACACTCACAAACGGCTGGTAGTTATCACACTAAAGATCAATGATGGTTTAAAACTTCAATTAAACTTAGAGTTCTAAAAACCAAGAACGCTGAAATGGTAGCTTCACAGTTTAAAACCATGAGCTAAACTTAAATTACGGATTCTCGTGTGAACTCAGCTTATGCAAGCAAGCACCTATCATCCTACCATTATCAGCAGGTGATGGTGATGGGGTCGTCTTCTTTTGAATAGTGGAAGATCCTGGGACACCCCCATCCTGCATCCCCCACAATGACACAATGGTGTGATGCGGCATGAGATTAAAGATGAAGGAATGGAGGATTTATCAATAGAAGATGTGGAGAACAGCTGATTCAGTGATTTTGAGAGGAATACCACAAAAATATAACAATCAGTGAATACAGACATCTAGTGTTCGAGTTATGTGCCTCTAGAAAACTATTTTATTGCTGGAATGGTCCAGGTTCTGTTCAAAACCAAGAGAAATATCCTAAATATTATCATGGAGCGCCAGGAGTGTCAACTCTAACAGACAGGAGTGCTATACAAGAATACCATCTATGCTGTAATCAGTGTCAATGTTATTACCATCATCATCGTCATTGTCATCATCATCATCATCACAGACAACATCATCGTTATCATCATCATTATCATCACCATTGTCATCATCATCGCTATCATTTTCATTACTGTCTTCCTCACTACCGTCTTTGCTGTACATAATGACGATCAACGTTATTACCAACATTATCATAATCATCCTCATCCTCATCATCATCATCATCATCATCATCATCATCATCACCACCACCATCATCTTCATCATCACCAACAACATCATTACCATTAACAAGCAAACATCATAAGATCACAGATGCGCAAGACAGACATCCATACAAACATGTACCTCCAGGACACAATCAACTCATCCATCATCTCATTTCTCCTATGTCTCTGTCTGTCATCAGACAATGGTCGTCTAATCACCCATCGCTTCGGCAAAAGACTCGAACATAGCACCAAGGTCAAATCACACCATCGCTGCACGCACAAAGGCCTAAGAAGACAATCTCTATAAATTATTTTTCTTGCCTCGAGGGAAATGAAATTATACTCTCGTAACTATCAACCCAAACAAGCACCATACGATGACTGAGAAATCTACTGAGAAATCTACGGCACAAAGCTAACCATCTCATTTTGGCCAATTCTATTTCCTAATTTTCCCTCGCGTTGTCATATCTTCTTTTGATCGTGTTGGTGTTACATCCAATTTCTAGGGTAAGGGAGCGATGACAGAGAAGGCACATGGCTGGTTTCACCTTCATAGGTGTCAAGGTGGAGAACGAGCATTCACAAATACAGCAAGGCGAACAAGGGGAAGGAAATTAGCTCCAAATTAGTGATGGTTCCGAACCAGGGCATACCATCAGCTGCTAAATGACACATTTTTTCTTGTTCAATGACATCATATTATTGAAAGAATTGCTTCAGTGATACCGCTTGACAATGGAGACCACTGGGATCAGGTGGTAGTCGAGGAGACAATGGAACACATCCTGGATGCTGCCAAGATTCAATTAACCCACTGCTACATGTATATTTTGGGGTACTTGCTCCTACACTGAAGTTTATACTTGGACTGCATCTGTTACTACGATATCAGTATATCATTTTTGCTCCATCTATTAAAACTATTCAAAAAATAACTTTTAGATCCGTAAAGTATCAAATTTACATTAAACATCAAGCACATTTGAAAATGATCTAAGAACGATATTCTCCCAAAATGTCACAATCATTTAAACGTTTGTTTTACCAACACATACGCTGTAGTTTAAATCCTTGACTTTTATTTGACCTCTCAATAGAAAAATATATATATACCGGTATATCTTTTTAAGAGATTATTCATCACAAAATGAATACTTGAAAAATGAAATAAAGACTAGTAAATAATTGAAGGTTATATTTATTCATTAACAGGAAGTGAACGCCTTATTATCACACTCATCAAGATAAAAGAAGGTGAGAGCAGCTGTTTTTAATAGATCACTGGTTGACAAAAGTATGCTTGATAATAACAACTTACTAATCCACAACAAGGAAACAAACAACTGTTTTGTAAAAAGATTATTATTATTTATAATAAATGTTAATAAAAGCTTGTCTTCCTCTGTATTCCCAAGGAGAGTAACTTGAGACCGGATCTTCCTCCAACTAGCCCTCCTGATTGATCTGATCTAAATTGATTATGTAAGGAAACGCAGATTTGTTTCAATTTGTCCCTGATAAGAATGAAATATGACCCAAAATTCTAGCCCCCAAGACCTGTGTAACAATGCAAAAGCCGCAACCGTGAAACATGATCTATTTTGCCTTCGCAACTTTTTTTCCGCTTCCATTTCCAGAGGGGAGTAGAAAGAGAGGGTTTCTGAGTGCAGAATGGGAGAAAAATGAAATAATTGAACTCTGGGGAATACAAAATGAGTGGTGGGTTTACATATGTTGTTTTCCTTGTCAGCTCTTTTTTATTTTATTTTTTCCCTTATACAGAGAGAGAGAGAGAGAGAGAGAGAGAGGGGGAGGGAGGGGGAGGGAGAGGGAGGGAGAGAGAGGGAGGGAGAGAGAGAGAGAGAGAGGGAGGGAGGGAGGGAGAGAGAGAGAGAGAGAGAGAGAGAGAGAGAGAGAGAGAGAGAGAGAGAGAGTACTTTCTTCTTTGGTTCTTAATTCACTTTTCAACATAAATGATCGGAATCATCTATATAATGCACTTTATATTAAAATGCCTTATTAAAAATAAAATTTAAAACTAAAATATCAAAAGGGGTTATCATCTGAGCATTATAAATATAATATTTGGTAAATATACACATTGTTGTCTATTCATTTGATATGTTATAGCTGTTGTACAGTGGAACAAAAAACTGAATTTCTAGTTTTTATCATCTTCTATGCAAATTGTTTGACATTTTCAGGTCTACACAATTCTTACACAAATTCCCCACATTATCAAGAAATCAGAAAAAACATACAGACACTTGTTCGTATATATCTTAATAATTAATACATTACCAAAGTTAGAATTGCCTTTAAATTGACCCATTCATCAATATGAGCCTTTTTCAATTTAATACACATCTCCATGGGTCTTTGTTCTATGAAACGTATTCAGCGACAATCAAAGGGTTAAACATGGGACTGAGCACATGTCATATCTCTCTCTTACAATCTCCTAGCATTCTCTATTGAGTGAACCTGGATGCAGACCTAAGGTACAAGGATGGGTAGAACTAAAATCAATAACCATCTCCGGGCCAGGGACACCGCTCTGGGAGATTGGTGGAAGTGTGAGTCTGGCTGGAGGAGGTCTAGGGGATAGAGAAGGAGAGATGAAGGCATAGAAGGGGGGGTGAGAGGGGTGGATGAGGAGGTCTAGGGGATAGAGAAGGGGAGATGAAGGCAGACAAGGAGAGATGGAGGCATAGACGGGGGAGATAAAGGCAGAGAAGGAGAGATGAAGGCATAGGGGGGAGCGAAAGGGTGGAAGGGGGGACGGGGACGAGAGAGTGGTTTGTGTTCAATTGAAATGGGTAAAACCAGAAAGGAGGTCTAGGGGATAGAGAAGGAGAGATGAAGGCATGGGGGGGGGGGGAGGGCGAGAGAGTGGTTTGTGTTCAATTGAAATGGGTAAAACCAGAAAGGAGGTCTAGGGGATAGAGAAGGAGAGATGAAGGCATATAGGGGCACTTGGCAATGGGGGGGGGGGGGAGGGGTGGGGAAAGAGGGGGGGGGAGAGGGGGGCAAGAGGTTGGGCAAGGGAGAACACGGGGGAACGAGAGAGTGTTTTTTTTTTATTCAAATGGGTAAAACCAGAAAGCTTTATCTAGTAGAACTATGTGAGTAAAAATTTGATGATCTCAACTTAAGGCTAGAATAAAGGATACAGAAACACAAGTTGGCCTCTTTTAATTTAATTGCCTTCAATAATCTACAAACTCAGATGAGGAAGTAAATATGACAATTCAATTCCAGAAGGATGTAACAAAAGAAAAAAGGAAGACTGATCTATATGAATTATGAAGTAAGAAGGAGAAAGAGATAAAGAGAGCTAAAGAATTGTTGTTTTAAATTATAGAAAAGATGTTGCCAAAGGATGTTAGTGCTGTGGTAGGGATTTGAACCTGTACCCTGTGGTTCACGTACCAGTCACTTTTCCACATCAAGAAGAACTGGCTAAAACACAGCACACAATGTCCAAGTACACTTTCTATCGACAGACAGCAACAAAGGCAAAAACCCAGCACCGATTGTCCAATCCATCTTGGCGGACTGAGAAGTGCAAGTGCATTGTGGGTCCCGTGAGACGCAGCTGATTCGTTGATCACACACAGCGCCAGCACGCCTAGAAGATTGGACAATCTTGGCAGACGAACGACCCCTCAAAATAGAGCAAAAACTATGCCTAGGCATGCATCCAAGAACCAACAACACTTGGTTGCTTGGTTGGAATTCTTCTCTGCATTCTTCCTTCATCAAGTAACCGTGTTGGCACTGTATGGAATGCCTTATAATGAACAAACGATGCACCAAAATAACAGATAAATTATTTGTCATACAAACAAAATTACTGCTTGAGAGTCTGAAAATGTTTACTGATATTGCAGAATGTAACATTGTATTATGATTTTACTTGTTTCTTCTAAACATTAATAATATAAATTCAAAATTTCAAAATCAATGAATATCAAATAACCCAGTAACATCGGTGTTAAATTATGCTTCTGTTCTCTGTGACTGCATTACTAGTACTACCATTAACAAAAACAAATGTTCTTAAAAATAATAATTCATATGGATATTGATTCATCTGTCTATTGCTAAAAGAGAGATGAAAAAGCCTGAAATTTGTACAAATAATATTAGATCAAGTAATGCATAAACCATCTACTACATCTAAATTATTTCCAACTTCACACAATCTGATGACTCACACATGCATTTGAATTGTCAATAACGAAATAGCAACTAACAAAATACCATCAAATGCTACCTTTTCAATATTTCTCTACAAACATTGCAATATTTGACTGTTCTCCGTCTCAAGAGAGTAGGCAGAGAGTGGTAAAAACCAACATGACATACCGTACTTCTTTCCTTATCAAGATCCAAAGAGAACTCCTCTTCATCTTCAGATGATGTTGATATACTGTGGACCCCAGTGACCACGCCCGTCTCTTATGGAACTCCTGGGGGGTGTTTCACAAAAATCCTAAGTCTAACACAACTCTAAGTTGGACTTAAATATTATGGAGAGCCATTTGTAGCCTAATAATGAAATATATTAAAAAGCAAAAATTTAAGTATTTTAGACTTTTCATAAATTCCACATCAAGAACATGAAATTTCCTTGATAAAAGAATATATGAATGATTTGAATCAACATTATATGCCTTTTTAAAAACCATTACAAAATATTGTCATAGATGCTAACGGCTTTCCATAATTGTCAAGTCCAACTTAGAGATAAGTTCAACTTAGGATCTTTGTGAAACAGGTCGGAAAGGGAAATGTTACCATTTATCAAACACCAGGTTTAAAGTTCAGGAGGACTTGATGGGAAAGATGAGGCAAAAAGACTGGTAATGGGCGCACTGGCGCAGGTGTACAATATCGAATGGCGCATGGGTCAGTTTACACTGGGGCATCACCGTACATATGTGAGCGAACTCACAGTGCACCTAGAACTATAAGGTTCCGATCCTCTATGGAACTTTTGGATAAATAAGCTTTTATTTTTTTATTGTGGAAACTCCTGAAGCCCAAGTATCTTGTTTTTAGGCTGGCCTGACAAAACTACTACAATTTGCAGGCTGATCATCAAAATACAATAGCTAATTGTTGATGAATGCAAGAGTGTGTCACCAAGCACTTTAAAAGATCTAGCACAATGAAATGTTCAATAGACAATTTCAGATATTTTTGTTCATTGTTCTACGAAGTTTGGTTACCACAAGAAAGAAAGTGCATGAAAAAAGCAGTGAGTACACCTTTACTGTGCAAATTTCCTATGATGATTGCATGATCACAATGAGATTTTTTAGGGTGTATTCAAGCGACACTTTTTCAACCTAGAAATGCGGTTTTCAAAGACGTTTAGTTTAAAACATGGTTGCGATTCAAGCGATTTCAAGCGTTTTTTTTGTCAGTCGTAAAAATAAACGTGTTTTAAAATGCAAACATGAAAAGCTGAAAAGTTTTGTAACGTGATTCTGCGTTGATGGATCGCTTCGAACAATCTCCCGCAGTAAACGTGTTTTGTAACGGCGTCTTGATTTGAGATTCTAGCTTTAAAAAAAAAATCGCTTGAACGCACCCTTAGATGAATGCAAACAGACCGCAGTATGTCACAAGAATGGAGGGCGATAGATGGACCTCGAAACCACATCTGGCTCGGTCCCACCTTGGGAATACCAGAAAGTAAAAGGCCAGAATTAGTTCCCGATTTAGTGACAAACGACTCGGATTACGACAGATTTAGAAAAAGGACAGTAAATACCAATCAGTTACCAGAGGGACCCATTCTTTCTCTGTCCTCCTGGAGCACGAGATGAGTTTAGAATCGTGAAGGAACTTTTGTTATTCATGAAATTTCACAAAGAAAACAAAACCGCTTCTTAGGACAGAGAACTTGATGCCCAAGAATATATCCAATCTACAATTCATACAACTTCATAATACACTGGCTGAATGCTTCTTTAATATAGGAATGTTATATTCCAAGTTTCCAACCATTAAAAAGAACAGATATCAAATTGAATCTTACAAATATGATTTTCAAGGGTACTTTATATAAATTATCAAGTTCAATTTCAATTTTCATAATCAATAAGATTAAAAGCTTAAGATGAGAGAATAAAGTTCTCAAAAAACCACAAGACACAATCAGACACAAAATTCAATATTATACATGGTTGCCCACACACATACAAACACAGTGAAAAATCCCCATAGTCCCATGTATAAACTTTATTGTATTTGATTTCATATCCGCGTAATATTCCCTTCTGCATATCTTCATTGATTTGTCCTCTTGTTAATTGCGGGATTCGTCATTGAAAGTCGGTTAAGAAAACGTCACGGCACTCGCCAGGACTGGCTTGGGCCCCCAAGGAGAGCTGGAGAATTGCTAGGGATGATTATAGAACATGGTCACCATGGCAACGGGAGGAACATGTTGCTACCAGTGTGTATGTCCTTGTAATTAAGTGTTTATCTCCCTTTCTATGTTTTATTTTTGTTACGCTCTCAAGAGAGATGGAATGGGAAGCAACCTTAATACAAGTGCTAATCAGAGGTCTGTGAAATAGGTGGTGATGAACAGATGATGATTGTGATTAGGTTTGCTGTCACATCCTCATCATAAAGATAAGAAATTGATTTGCAGAGTTGATCAAGGCTTTAACAAAAACGTAATCTTATTCTAATCAAGGTTTTACTCATTCATTGCTAATCTCCTGTCATAATACACAATTTTTAATTCTGGAATTGATCGAATACATCAGAAAACTAATAAAAATTGTTCTCTCTCTTTTACATAATTTTCTTTGATTTAAAAAAGAAAGAAGAATATATCATTTTATCTCATAACACAGACTTCAATATTTGAGCCAATCCACATAAATGTAAGTTTGTAGTCTCACAACCATAATGTTACTTCATGTATCAGTATTCTGCATTGAGCCACGACAGCATTTAATAATTCTGAGTTAACTTCTATCTGCCTCAGTCTCAGTAGACATTTTCAGATGAGGTACAGGTATGAAGGTGAAAACATTTATGCTAAATCAGATTAAACGAGGAATTATTATACCGGGTAAACAGAACATGCAATTTAATGATGCTATTAATGCACCTGTACCAATCTAACGACATCATCAGTCATATGAGCGTAAACAGCACTCTGTCTTAGCCAAACATCTTCAATTTACTCTCATATTACACTCTAGCTTACCCCCCATCTCTCTCTCTCTCTCTCTGTCGTTATGTTGTTTATCCCCATCTACCTGTCTTTCTCACTCTCCCTCCTTGTCTCTCTCATTCTCCCTCCCTTTCTCTCTCACTTCATCTAGAAACCTGCTGTATTTAATTAATCATGGTTGTCGATTAATCAGTTTTCGATTGGGTTTGGATTGGCGGAACCCAAATGAGCGTCCGGGACATCAATTCCCATTAAGGGGGTCATATATCACCACCTCACAGTTTATTCTTTACCTACTACGGTAGCTACCTGAAAAAGAGAGATATCTTCAACTTCATGTTATCTTTGCAGGAACACAGGGAACCAATTCAGTTTTTGAAGAAGAAGAAGAAGAAGAAGAAGGTGAGGGGCAAATTCTATTCACATTTTAGACATGTAAATATCTAAAATACATAAATAATGACCAATCAACCCATACTGCCATTCCCTATAAAAGGGTACTTCGGCTATCTTCCAAATCATCGGAAAGCTACACAGATGACAACTATAGAAATTTCATATCTCTCACTGTACTAGTCAGGAAAACAGGTAGCTTTTTTTTCTTCAACAAATATGTTGTGCGTGCCTTTGTTATAGGACATGCAGATATGGTTACATACTTTGTTCGGTTGTTTTTCTTTGAGTTTATCTTCTTCACTTGTTTTAACTACCTCCCCCATAACAGGGGAAAAAATACACTGGGGCTCGGGCGAAATGCCAAAAAGAGCCCCCCAAAATTTGCATAGAGTTCAATGCAAAACAAATTTAAGAGTGTTTTTGTCATGCAGCAAGCTTGAAAAGTAGCCCCCAAAATTGTTTAAATATTGTTTTCCCTGCCCCATAATTTTTTTTTTTTAAATAGTTGTAGCTTTTCTATCCATATCTCGTAGCCCCTTCATATCATCCCCCTTCCTTTCTCCCATCGCCCAACTCCCCCCTTCCAAAAGCAGATGCTTTTTCATCCTCAAACTCTTGCCTCATCTAGAGATGTCTAATTAACTTCAGACTGTATCTGATCTGCATATGTTGTTTCTGACATTTCATTCAATTTACTTTGGCACAAGGTGACTGATTAATGGCAGAGCCACATCGTAAGAGACAGTATCGAGTGATGAGAGCAAGAGGGGACTGTAATTTCAGAGTTAATGCCCTTATGGATCTCAGCAGGAAAGATAGGGTTATAGAGAAAGAGAGAAAGAGTGAAAGAGAGTGATAGAGAGAAAGAAAGAGAAAGAGAGTGAGAGAAAGTGATATATATATATAGAGAGAGAGAAAAAAAGTGATATAAATATATATATAGAGAGAGAGAGAGAGAGAGAGAGAGAGAGAGAGAGAGAGAGAGAGAGAAAGATATATATCACCCTAGACATCTTCTAGACATCTTCTTTACATCTAGTATTATCTTATGAAACTTCATGGTATTAGAGTCTTCAGGTCTCGTATTGAAGCTGTGTAATGTTCTGGAGCATCAAATATGAACCTCCTTATTCAAAAGTTTCCTCCCTAGTATAACAAAATTCATAGAATCTTTCTGAAAGCCACAAAGGATAAAAAGCACAATGATCATGTTGGAAAAAGTGTCCCATTTTCTGTAATCACCATAAGTCCATAACACACATTAGATATGTACATGTAGGTATTTTATCACATTCATTTGACAAGTACTGTATCTTCTCTATTTCTTTCTTCTTCTTTTTTTCAGGAAGGGGGGGGGGGGGTGCTTTTAGTATTTGTGTAAACCTTGTGAAAAATCTTTCAACCATTCCTGGAACTTAACATTTCTTAACTTAAAATTAAATTTGTTAGACCAGTGTTTTTCTTTTTTCTTTCTTTCCTGGCCATATTCAACATTACTTGAAAAAACACAAAGATAACTATCCTCGTCATCACAAAAACCTTTATGACTCATGACATTCTCATGAACATTTTCAATGCTTGGATTAATATGAATTAGATTTGAAAAAACAGAAATTTGATTAGCTCTAAACACCGTGGTATAAAGATTGCGGCCGCCTAGCACTAATTCACATTGACCTGTTCGGGTGGGACGTCTCAATGCTCTGAATCTATGTGGAGTAGTTTTGAGAAACAAACCTCATATTTAAAAAAATCTATATCCCATGGGAACAAGGTGGTTCTTAGCAAAATGAATAGTCAATGGATTGAAGTCAATGGATTGAAAAATACATTCCATCACAACAATCACTAAATTATGTTTTAGGCCTACATTTGTACTTACTGGTTTAAATATGCTAATGTGTAACATACATGCATCTTTGTGCCAATCACCCAATATACATTTGTCATATATATAATCAGGCATATCTGTATCATCTTCGGAGAGCCCACAAGGCGTTACATGTCTACAAACTTATCAAAGTTTACATATTAATAAATAATGTCTTTCTTACTCTTTTGGGGCAGAAAATATTGACAATTTAATACATTTCATGTTGAATACACAGCTATTATTCTCTACAAAAATATATTCTAATTTTCATTTAGCAATAGGCACAATTCACTTCCCATCCATAATCCAGTGTCGGATCCCAATCTTGGAAGAAAAAAAGGTCTGGATGATCAGACTAGGTAAGACCCGGTCAAGTACATTATGGATCATACCTGGGGTTTGTTTTTAAGACCATTTCAGCACTAAAAGGTTATATTAGGGACTTACACTGAGCTGGCATAACGTGATTACAGCCTTTCACAGCAGCGCCCAGCAGGAGAACCAAGAGAGGTGGAAGAAAGGGGCGCGGGCAGGTCCGCATCGATATTTTGGTAGGAGTGTGATGGGGATTTTTATCATTGCCCCGCTCAATTAGGCAATACCGGGCATGGTATTATGACCAGAAAGATGTAAAGATAAGATGAGAAATGGACATGGATATGGAGAAAAGTGAATCATAATTGAAATGAGTAAGGGTGATGAATAACGGTGATAAATTCATATCTAAATGCTTTCATTAATAAAGCTCCTTCTTTTAAGACATTTACAGATCCACAAAAGGAAATGAGCAAGATATTGAGTAATGCAACAGACATACAGAATAGATTTATATTTCCCTCTTCCTTTTCTTGATTTCAGACCCACATCTTCAGTATCATTGGGAACAAAACACTTTTCTATCCTTAAAAATAGAAAATTGCTATGCTTTCATCAACACCAAATTATTTTTAGGGTGAACTGATATTTTGTGTTTTTATTACAGGAAATTTAATTTAATAATTCCTTCCTATTTTTAACAATAACATTTATTTGAGGTAGGCCTGCTCCTTTCCCCATGATATTCAGCTCACACAACACAAGCTCTCTAAAACAACATTTTCTTTCACAATTTCATGGTAATATTCTCTGCAGTTCCATCATTAAACCAATATTTGCAATTATACCACATATAATGAATCCATAATTGAATTCTTCAAACTCATCATGACATGTCATTATCTCACGGTATCACTAAATATTCTCTTATTGAGTTTGGCTTCGTATAAAGCAGTATGGCACCACTACAAATCATAATTTCACTCCAATTTAGCCCCATGAAATGACTATATTTTAGACCCTCCTTCCTCTTGACTGTAAACTTCACACCCCTTTTCTGCACAACTCCAGCTATAACAGAGGGTGTGAAAATGGCAGTGATTCCATTAAGAGGAGAAAAACAGAACAAAAGGGCAGAAAAGGGGGTAAAAAGAGGAGAAAATGGTGTGATAGCGGGGGTCATGCCTCTGTTGACATCCCCAGACCAGCAGGGGAGCCCAGCCCTAACCAATACCCTTGCCATTCAGCTGCTGTTTTCTTTCTTTTCCTCTCCACATCCACCCCTCAAAAACATGTCAACATCTTTTGTGAACAGGGGCTGGAAATTGGTAAAGAATGAAGAAAAAGAGGGGTTATTTTTTTGACAAATCTTCTTGATGCGGCCCAAGGTAGGGTTGTACCATTTATCTTCTGTCCGTGAAGTGTGGGTCTAGGGTAAAGGCACTGTGTAAATTGCAGTGGGTATACACCCTCAAGTACAAAAGCGCAAATAGGTGGGACTATATGTGGGGTAAGTTGTGAAAACATGTGAACAATAAACCCAGTTCAGCAGACACAATTAAAAGCTCTTGAAAGCAATTAGAATGGAAGGACTTCTATGAATGTTATATTCTTACATCAACTACTTGTAGAGATATTGTATAGGTTACAACATGGTTGTAAAAACAACAACAATACTGTCTGTAGTTTAAACAGAAGCTAAATAACACATGTATAGACTAAAAAAAAATTCAACTTCCACAATCATACCGATAGCAGCGAGATCATCATCATTAGCCGCACCATCATCTTC
Organism: Strongylocentrotus droebachiensis; assembly: GCA_035222895.1. NCBI lineage: Eukaryota > Metazoa > Echinodermata > Echinoidea > Camarodonta > Strongylocentrotidae > Strongylocentrotus > Strongylocentrotus droebachiensis. The sequence continues at coordinate 165,387 of JAVYIG010001308.1, forward strand.
ATTATCGTCATCATCATCATTATCATAATTATGATTACCACTACCCTTGTCATGTTAGTGATCATCGTCATCAATTATTAGTCACTCAATTCCAAAGAAAGATTCAAAACACAGAAGATGATATCATAAGTTACAAAAATCATATTATACCAAAATTAATCATAGTCTACTTTATTAATAAAAGGAGTGCAATAAATGAAGAGGAACTCGATTATCCATGCAGGCTGTATGTAGCCAAAAGGCTAGTGGAAAAGCATGAATAAAATGTGTAATGAGATGATGAGAGCTGGAACTACTTTGGCTGTTGGAGGGGTTCAAATAATTTGCAAAAACGACAGGATTTATCTCTCTTCACACGCAATTTCTTTAAAAAGCAATGTTTTCCTTCTGCACCTTTGTTGATGCTTCCAATATTGAATCGTCAATCATCCTATTGAAAATCAGGGATCCATTTCTTGGGCGGAAAACAGAGTAAATTGGCATTCATCCTACCCATCCGAGTGTACACCATTGGAGTTTTATCCAAAGTCCCTATTTACTTTGAAAAGTTTTTCGCTGTGTCAAGTTTTGTCAATCCTAATCTCTTGAGCAAGGTAAGTCACACCCCTGCCTAAACAACGTTTTACCCCACTTTCACACTCCCAGAATTCATCATATAAAAAAAGGTCATATTGCAAAATGTCTACAATAAAAGGCAAGTTAGAGCGTTGTTTTGAACAAAAATTAACTGAATCAGGGTCCCATGCGAGTCTGAACGTCATTTCATACAAAAATCGTATAACTGGGCGGGGCTTATCATGATCGTGCACTAATGATTGGCCAGCTCAGCTGTCATGTTAATTTAATTGACCTCTTCAAAACTAGTTTCCTTACACAACGTTTCTTTATATGATGTAATCTAGTCTGTACACACCTTCCTCTACATGATGACACTTTATAAAAGGTTTCTTTATACAAGTTTCGTGTAAAGTTCACCAAGCCCGAACAGGCTAGTGAAATGAAACTGGATACATTCACATCCACATCGGGAACCAGGTACAATGGGTCCTGTCTGGCGTTGTGGAGTTTGAGGGAAATGACAACACACCAACCTATTTTCAATTGTATCTGAGTGGGAATAAAGAGTCGGATCGGGGATCAATATGACTTGAGAACTGCTTATGAAAACAAAGATCATGAGATTATTTTTCAAAGCTACCATGAGATTTGACTTGGATGACTGAGTAGTGGTATATTATATATTATGTGGAGATCTGTTTGCACCTATTTATCCCTACTTTTCGAGCTGTACCAAAGCACAGCAGGGTCTTTTTCAAGCGACTGTATCGCACTTTGGCAAAACAATTTATTTCCCATATGTGAGAAAGCAATTACTTTCTGCAGATATAAATTTACAAGATCATATATTGTTATACATGCTAGTAAATACTGAAGGAAAACAGATGTGCTTTTAATTCAACAATTTGAAAGGCTCTTTTCACCAAAACAATGCAAGAATTGTCTTTTACTTATAATAAAAATTAAATCACAAATGATATTCCATTAGAAACTTCTTTCCCCGTCTTCTTTGATACAAGACATCAAGTAAATTGCACATATCATATATCCCATTGCATTAATTGTTTTCCAGTCATTATGTTATATACTAATCTATTTCTAACTCATTATCATGCTTTTTACTATCAAAGGAAAGTAGATGATATTTAAAAATAATTATAATGGATTATTCTTTTTCTTCACACAATGTCATTGAAAAGGAACACTAAAAATCATAATTCTACAAAGATATACCGTAAGCAGCTAAACCTGAGCAATCAGACTAAACTCTAAGCTCAAAACTTCACACTTCACAGAAATACAAGACATGACTAAAGGTAATACCATAATACTGCTACTCTCCTCTCTTGCTTCAGTAGGGATTAGTCATCCTTGTAAAAAAAAAATGATCTTTCATATTATCTTGGCAATTGATTAGGAGAAAGCATTTTCTTTTCGTTGAAAGTGCTTTTCCAGAGAATGTTTGACAAATTTGCGCCCACAAAGCTGACCAAACATTGAACCTCGAGAAGGGAAAAGCGCAGGCATCTGACCGGCCAAGTGACAGACGATACTAAATGTTCGTGTTACACAGGCTTTCAGGTACAAGAGTTCATCTGAATGGCTTTTCCTTCGTTTTTTGGAGCTGAATTTCTCCATGGACTTAACTTTCATGTGTAGTGAGCATGAAATTGTAAGCTGTCGTGTTGCGCTTCCATTCATGTTCCCCCAACCCGATAAATATCACGTTTGAACAAGATTCTTTATCCATCCGTGTTTGTCGGATTGTGTGATTACTTGGGGTGAAGTAAAAAGAAAAACATCAAGCAACCTTGTTCATTTGACAACTTCTTGACTGTTTACTCTGCACTTTTCGCACTTAGTGACCCATCTGTTGAGATATGGATCCACAAGATCAATCATGATAATAACATTTTTTCCCCCGTAACTATACTAAATGTAGCTTTGTTATTCTCCCTTCCCAAGTTCCTTAGTATTTATATGTAAGCAATGACTGCTTATTTTTCATGTTCTTCATCATAGAAAGTCAACCAAGGCTAATGCAATATTACTAACAAGCCTATTAAATAAGTCTACCAATTTCATGAATAAGTTTGAGAATTGTCCACGATTATGAATATAGGAAATCCGTCTGGACAAAAGATAAAGTGCACCAATTACGGCACGATGCTGAAAGGCTTTCGAAACACTTCTTTTACAGATTATCCATTATTTTAGTCTCATTCACCCTTTTTCTTTGTTTGCTCACAAAAGTTTCATTTTTTCGATGCATTCTGTCACCACGTCTCTTGGTCTGTTTTAGCAATAGTGCCTACCAAAGAATTGCAGTGGATGGTAATTGAATGTTCCGCAATCCTCAAAATTGAAATATTAATCATCGCCGGGACAAAGCAGACTCTGTCCTCCCTCCCGTAGACCCAAATCTTCTTAGCAGATCATTACGGCGATTCAGAATATGTCATCGCTACCACCAGAAGAAAAAAAAGTTTTGAAAATTCTCCCCACAACTGCAGCATGGCAAAGCTGAGCTGCGGAGAGTTAGCGTAGCAAAGAAAATTGAAATGGTTTAAAGTCGTCCATTTGGCATGTGGGATGGTCGTCACAAGAGACAAGTTTGGGCTGTGATTGAAATTATTGTACAAGGTCACATATCTGGAATAGACTTTACTGGACAGCGACTCTCTGCTTTGTGGTATGGTAGGAGCATGTCTCAAGAGTTCAACCCTTCGTTACAAATCAGAACAAAACTTCATCATTTAAACTGAATACTTCCTATTACATATATTGATTAAAAAAATTAAAAAAATAAAAATATATAGTTGAACCAACAATGATTGGAATATCCAACTGTTTAGCAGAACTGCTTGTTCCAAGAGCAACTTGAATCATTGAATTACAAACATCTTGAAATTGAGTAGTGAGGTGCACGTAGCAGTACGATTACAATGCAAGAAATGCCATTTAGCACTGGTAATCCTGGCATAAGTTACTCGTGGTGCTTACTTCAAAATTCCTCAGCCTCAATTGAATCAGTTGATCCCCTTTAGGAATAAGTGCACAAATGTTTCAAAGCTTTCGCAGAGTAACCGACAAATAGTACTACCGACAAATCCATTACAAGAGTTTGTTTCATGCAGGCTTTAAATTGTTTACTGTCTTCCGAAGATATGAACATTTTAATAAAATGTTTTAAAGGGAACTGATACAAAACACAACAAATCTTGCCAAAGTTAAAGGCTAAATCTCACATAAAATATAGTAAGTTTAAACAAAACTTGAACGAACCTACAAGCGGTATTCCTGAACTTCTACTTTCTCCATTCATAAATCTATCAATTGTGCATGAAAATTACTTTTAATCCACCATTTCCTCCAATTTCTCTTTCTATGCCTCTTATCACTTCTGCCATTCATTCCATCAAATACACGTTCCTTACCCTCTTAGACCTTAGGGAACCTCATATATTCCCTGCTTTGCTTGCTATCTCCCATCCATTTTACATGCATCATTGCCATTCAATAAGCATATACATGTACGTGAAGCTGTTCACATTGCCAAGGCATTCTTCTCTGGTCATCATACCTTCTCTATAATTATGTAGGCCTACTATACAGACAATATATGACCCAGTACACTTCATACTATGTGGATTGTGCATCACAAACTGACGTACACCACACAAACCGTAATTCATGCTTCAGGGTTTGAACGAAATCATTGACTTTGCCAATGGGAACGTTTTTGATTGTGCTCTAATCTAGCTCGAGCCCTTCACTTGTCATCTCCAATCAAATACAGAAATAACTGGCCGGAAAGCCAATTTTGCGATTTCAGATTTCAGAGTTTGCTTAAGATGATAAACGGAGAAAAAAACCCATCCCATTTGACTGTTAGTGATTTACAGAGTATAAAGATTATAGTTGAATACCAAAGTCTCACAAAGAGACCATCCATGGCGATTAGAAGCCATGCAGAATCTTAAAAATACATATACGCTTTCACTTGATCCACATCCCTGCCTCAATCCATCTCGCCACCATCATACCACCACTTTATAGAAAAGCCATGAACTTCTCTGCCTCTGTTTTACAGCCTCATAAAATCTCTTCTCCCAGTTTATGACCATAATTTGATGCGTTATATTCCAATCCTACACTTGTTCACCATGTAAATCATCCCTCAACCATGATTCATCATAAGCAAGATCCTTCTATTTTTTCCAGAGTTCTTTTCATCCTCTAAAACCGTTCTCACCCTTCACATCAATTTTACAGCAATATCGGTTTATTTTCTCAGAAAACTTAGGGTAAATTTTGACAACAGGGGTCAAAGAAACCAATATAACCACATGACTGTTTATATTAGAGTATATATTTTGAAATCTTGAAAGTTATCTTTCTTAACTGAGAGAAGGGTACAGAGATCAGATATGACAATAAATCATTGCTCTCTACAAGCAACACCCATCAGGATGAAAAAGAGAAAATCAGTTGAAATTGATATTGCTTCAGCTGTAGGTCAAAGCTGAAAAGAAAAATCCATTTGCAATTTCATAAAATTAACCTTGTATTGTTGAACATGTGATTGTTTTTGACATCGTCTTTGAGTATTACACAAAATATTCTGTGATGTAATTATTTAATGCATATTATAATAATATAATCATTTTGTTTACTCAGGAAAGCCTCATCAGTATCAATGCTGTTCTTTCTGAGGGCCCTGCCATTTTTTTCTTACAGGATCTCTCTAGAAGCTTTTCCTTGTAATTTTGGATAAGAATTTTTTTTTGCTTGATTTGGGAATTCTTTTAGAATTAGTCCCAACTGCAGTTAAATCATTTCACCCTTGATCGATGTCAAGATTTTTCATGATTATAAACAGTTAAATAATATAAATACATTTGAGAAAAGAAATTATTCTAAGAGAAAATGGAGTTCTACAGCAAAAATGTTTAATACATGTTATAAATTTTGTCCACAAAATTTAAAGCATTCTGCCACCCAAATATCATGTTATCGCCTCCAAGTATATAGTATTGCTCAATTCCATTTTTTAGCTTTATATTTACTATCAAGCTTGGACCATTTTGCCTACCAACCAACAATATTTTGTTCTTTGTTCTCCCCTACTGCTCTTCAATTTCTTCATGACCATGCTTATAACTGATCACAAGTTTACAACACATTAATTACAATGCAATAAATCATGAAGCTGACAGATTAGAAAGGAGTAGAACCACTGTATTACTCCAACCTACTACCTAGGCTAATAGTAATACCACTATCGTATGCAACGAGATACCATACAAACTTAGCCATTGGTGAACATTGGCTTTGATCAACTGAAGAGGTAGGAAATTAACAAGATGTGGTTTGTCGTTGTTGAGAGCTGAAAGGGCCTTAACTCTTTGTTCAAGTATATGAGTAAGCGCCCTTCTGGCTTTGAACACGTGAAGTGGTGTGTCTGGGGTGATGGACGAGAGTTTCTCTACGGCTACTTGAGTGGTCAATTTGGGGCACGAAAACTGGACGAGACCTTTGGTCAGTGAGACAGAGATTGTTGGATTTAGATTTAGAGATACAATATTGTTAGCTGAGTGGACAATGGGTTAAAACAACTTAAACAAAGGCGGTACAGTTGGGAAGCTCGAGATGACATGATATTGACTCAGCTTCCAGATGGATATACGGCAAGTCAGATTTAAAGCTCAGTCTATTGAAAGTTGCTTGCTCTTCAAGTTCAACGATTAAACAGATTATGAGGGTTTGTTTGATTGTTTTGATGGAATGACACTGTTAATCACCACATGCCCATCACAATAATGTAAATAGTAAAGAAGGGAAATACAATATTCTACCATAGCACCCGTTTAAAACATATGAAGCTTATTGAGCACAACTAATACATGTAGGACTTACAGTATACATGTCTACTTGTACATTTATGTCAAACATGGGATAAAAGTGTATTCCTGAACATTAGTTTTTTTCAATAAATATTAATCCATGGATTTGTCATAGTGTACACAAGAATCATGGGGCTACATGTATGTCTAAGTTTATTTTCAGGCTTTTTATCTGTTTCAACAGCTGCATACTTTTTGTTTCCATTCAGGCCATGTATAAGTTACATCCCAGCTCAAATGAGGGAGAACTTCTCATTATCATAAGCATAGCTCATCATTTTTCAACTCCACCATGCCCTTTTTCAGCCAACAGATCAAACCATGAATACATGTATCCCAAATGACAAATAGGGGGCAATTCTTAATGAGCAAATACATTCAACAGAAGAATTGTCAAAACTCCCCATTTTCAGTGAGGAGTATGAGGGGGAAGTGTGGGTGACCACAGCACGTGCAAGAATCTTTTATCCCTTGCTTTGGATTATCCTACTTTGCGTCTCGCTCACAATGAGCTGCAGTGAATGGACATTCCATGCCTGGCTTTTGGGTTTGGTCGTACAACGGCCGGTTGGCCGGCGGTGACTGCGTATGTACGGTACCTCCATCTACGTCGCTCTCAATATTAATTTGTGAGGGGGATGCTTGGGCAAATATTGGCGCAGGTTTGAGATGGGTAATGAGGCAAGCAGATCACCGTTATTACTTCCAAAATACTCCTCACTCTCTCTCCTCTTTTTCCCTCTCTATGCATGCATTATGCGGGTCGGGAGGAGTGGGAAGAAGGGGGCGACTTGGGTACGATTGAAATTCTGTACCATGACCCTTCATGTGCATCACATCTTCAGAAAAAAGAAGATGGTTCTGACTTTCAAACAACATTTCTATTGCCCTTATAAATACAAAATTTTCAAATAGCAATGACATTTTGGTTAGAGGTATTAAAAGTTTTTTTTTAGTAAATCCTTTCCTTGAGAACACTATAAAAAATGCGTTTACAACAGCTTCTTCTGTTTAACATATAAAATAGCATATGTAGGAAACAGAAAATTGCTGTACATTTTTCACTGAACAATCTGTATGACAGTCAAACAAATGTTCAACATAAAATTTATCTGAATTAGTAAAGAAGGATAATTTTAACCCCTCCCCTTGTTTTATTCCCCTCCTTCCGTATTCGAATGATACCTCTCTCTCTACCCCCCCCCCCCCAATCATTTCAAGTCCTGTCATACCCTATGTAAACCATCCCTGCTTGAACCTAACACCTAGAGAGAATAGGAGCAAAATTGATCCTCAAGATTTTGATATAGGAACAAACAGCAAAGCCAACATCTCCCTCACATAAATGTCACGCCCGGTGACAAAAACTGCTCACGTTTTCCCTCGATCGAGATGCTAACCTTACACTAGCTATTGTGACAGACACTTGGGTCGGATGGCATCCATTCACGTTTATGTGCTCGAGATTGTATTGCGGATTCTTTTAAATTGTGCGTGGAGTCGGACACATATTACGCTCAAATGGTGACTAAAATGTCAATATCATTAATCGGAGTGGACATGAAATGATATGGTCTTTTCTCAAGTCTGCCCAAGAAAGATTTTGAGAGACATAATATTGGATATCGCACTCTCCACACCCATTTGATCCACGTCCCCCCCCCCCCCCAATCATCCTTACATGTCAATCAAACATTTGGCTTGTCAATCAATTCAACAAACCATTAATCAAGGTACTGGACCTACACCTCAGAGGTGAATGATATCTTTCTTCATTTTCATGATGCAAATATCACATGTCCTTTTCTAAGAATATGTTATGAAAATGTATGTTGGGACAGAATGAGTAACCAAGTCTACATGTATTTGAGTGATACTCACATCACCTCCTTTCATAATGTGTCATATTACCAGTCTTGCAGTTTGGACACTTATTATATAACCCAGAGTTATAACATGGAATCATTTATATTTGTCCAGCCTTTATTCTGAAGGAAAACATTTGAGATAAGTCTACCGGTAGTAAAAAAAACTACGTCCTTAACCTCACAAATTTTTCAATTAAACAGATAATTTAATTAATTAGATATTCTAAGAAAGATACTAAATATCAATTGAGGAAATTGAATTTAGTGACGTACATACAGACAGAGAAGAGATGATCTTGTTCTATTTCGAAACGTGGGAGGTTTTATCAGACCAGATACGGGGATGGACCCAAGGCCTATTAAATTGCCTGGCACAGATTTGGCTGACTTTAATCAATTCTATCTCATGATGAGTTACCGAAAAATGTAACCCTGGTGGCAAGAGCGATACCTGAGCGCAAGATAACGTCACATGAGCTAAGAAGAGCCCATCCACAGGGAATCCCCTACCTGAAAGTCAAACATTGTCCAAATGATCAAGCAGTCATTCTTTCTTCTCTCCCTTAACCTCTCCCTTAACCATCCATCCATGATCCATCTATCTCTTCACTATTCTTCTTCCTCCCCTCCATTTCATGAGAATGCTAGATGTATGACCAAACAGACAGAGACTATTTTCTGTTTTATGCAAAAGCTTTGTGTTACATCAGTGGCATACTGGGTTTGTGTGTTCCAGAAAGGTTAGTTTCTCACTTGTCTTTCTATATCGGTGCTATAGTCCTCATTACTCTTACTACTATTCTCTTCTCTCGATCATGACCAGTCTCTCCCAGTCTATCACAATATTTTGCAGTGTTTTGAACGTTCTGTCTCTCTTACAATATCTCTCCTCTCTCCCTCGCATTCTCCACTCCTCTGTTTGTTTCTCTCAGTCTTTCTCTCTCTCTCTGTCTCCCCCTCTCTCTCTGTGTCTGTTTGTCTGTCTCCCCCCCCCCCCTCTCTGTCTGTTTGTCTTTCTGTCTCTCTTTCTATCTTTCACTCCTCCCCGTCCCCTTATTTCCCCCTCTCTCACTTTCTCTCTCTTTCTATTCCTCTCATCTCTTTCCCTAATCATCTCCAGCCTCTATCTTACCCATTCCCTCATATTGTTCATCCTCCATCCTCCTCCCCTTCCCTTCCTTCTCATCAACTCGACAACGGATGTTTGCGGAGAATGGCGGCTTCACCCGGAGACCAAGCCCTTTATCTCTTGATATCATAGAGAATAGAATGTGGTAAAGAGTGGATGGCATCTGGGAGTTCTCTTAGAATAGAAACATTAACTGAATTGTCGCTCCTCACAGGGGTAATCATCAAATGCCCAACCTTAGTGTGGCTCTCTTTTATGAAGCAACCATTGTGGTGGCATGCAGGTGAACTACATCTTGTAATCTCGCCATGGTGCAAGCTAGGTTTAACCCTTTCCGTGTCGCCAACTTCACAGACATTTTTCAAACGTGAATCTCTGTGAGACGAGCTTTAATCATCATAATGTTCAATTAAGTGCAATGGGAAATAAAAGCTCTTCATAGTCCTAAATCATTTGATATAGTGATTAAGGGTTTACCCCCCCAATTATGACCCATCTTCAGTTTTTGATTAATTATGCATTTAAAAGTTAATTTAATCCACTTAAAGTTATATATAGATGGATAGGTTATGAAAAAACCCACAATTTAAATATATTTATTTCGACTCTACACGAACCTCATTATCGTAATCACCTAATTAATTACCAATACAAGGTCATTCACTAAATCACACCTCAAACGAAATCCCACTATTCAATCACTCTCAAAATTGGTCACAAGCTTTCTAAAGAGGTGTTCTGGAATCCCATGGAAGCTTTTTACTATCCTCTGTGTGGTTTTTTTTATATGATTTTTTTGAATATTTTTTCATCAACCAATCACGGAAAAGATTGCCTCATTATGTATTCATGAGCTAATTACTCGCTAATTATGCATGATGAGAGGAAAAGCTTCCATCAGATTGCAGAGCATTATTTCATCTATCATCTTGCAAAGTCTCAGCTCATTCCCATTCAGCATTCTGCAGATATCCTCATTTTAGTACACCACACTTCCTGCAATTTTGACGTTTTGAGAAAACAAAGGAAATAAAAAGGATATCACATCTCACTTGTACATATACACAACGTACTGCATTATGCCTAGCCAAATAATTAGAAAAATGCATCATTATATGAAATTAAATATGTAATTTAATTCAAATTTCAATTATTTACATTTCATTCAAAATATATACATTAATGTTTCCAAAAATATGCATAAAAAGGAGTCAAATTAATTAAAAATTAATAACTATACTACAAAAGAAGCTGGATCCCTTCGGTTAGCGTCGATGCGTGATGTGTTTCGGAGACCCAGCTGGAGGTATGTAGAGCGAAGGACGTGGCAGTGTGGCTGGTCTTATCAAAACAAAAATGATAAATATATACAAGTACATGTACATAGAAACAATCAATTGGAAATTAAATAAGTGGCACATAAATTAAAATAATATATATAGATCAATTAATATTTACACCAGGAAACATAATATATATACACAAAATATATAAAAATCAAAACGCACCCGCCTCATAAGTCACCCCCTCCTCCTCAACATACTCTTCTTCTGCCCTCTTTTTAGCCCTTCTCTCTACTTCCCTTTTCCTTTTAGTTACCACCCTAGCCTTTAATTCTGCATTACACAATCTACTTTTATCTTTTTTACTTGCAACTGACAATGCGTGAGCTCCCATTTCTAGGTTCATTCGTACAAGTATTCTGTTGCGACCTTTCACAGCGCCACAATTGAATGCCAAAGCTGCCATGTTGGTAGCAAGGGCAACCATTCGTGGACCTCTCCACAGGTGTTTAGGGCACCGTTTCCAGATAAGAGAATGGAAACTCTCATTCTGGTTTTGGGTGTAACCTGGGACGCATCTCTCGATGAGATCTTTGTTACTAAGTCGCACAAAGACAGGCTTGAGAAGTTCGAGGAACCGACCATCTAGATGGTGGTCCTCGTCACTCATTGTGCCTTTGTTTCTGTACTCACAAAAGCCATTGTCTGGACAGTACTGGTGGCGAGCTTCATTATCATCACTTTTACATGAATGATAAAGAATAGCCAATACCCTCCGTTGCATATTCTCTACAACCCTTGCTCTTTTTTCTTCATCCCTCATCACAGTACGATCTTGACATTCTTTAATTGTAGTTCTATATAATCTACTCATTCGACCTACAGTCCCAGTATCTGAAGTACCCCATAAATGACCGTTACCTTTCCTCATCATCTTCTTTTCACTTGCCGAATGATCCCCATCCTTACGAAACTTATCTAATGCATTGAACATTCTCTTCCCTACGTGCCCTATACAATCATATTTCTTAACTTCCCCTGCATCCCCGTACGTTTCTTTAACCGATTTCAAAGTTGAAGCATCCCCATCAGAAATGACATACTTATACCTCAACCTATGCTTTTCTACAGATCTCTCCCACAATATTTTAGCTGCTTTAGGTTCCATGCTACCACTACTTCCCACATGATTTCCCAAACAACTATGTTTATGATCGTCCCACCACTTTATGTATTCCTCCCCCTCCCTATCCCAGCTTTTTCGCGACTGACATGCTTTACATATTTTAGAAAGAACTTCCCTATCAAGAACCTCACCAGTGTCCATACTCATTACTATCCCCACCCCATGATTTGATACAAAACCCCTTCTGTGCCACGTTCCATCGTACGACACTGCCACGTCCAGCACGTCATCCGAATTCAGCTCCGGGTTGGCATTCAGCACCACCTCCCGAACTCGCTCACCGGCCTCTTTCATCTGTGTTTCACAGACCTGCAGTGGGTTTGGAGAACAAAGAGAGAAGGAGAAATTATTAATCACACATTACACAAAAAGCGCACAAGTCTGTGTATCAAGTTGTTTCTTTGGATATTTTTTCAATTTGAAGACCACTATGATATTGTACATACCTCGTTCGTCTCCAAGTGCAGACGGTATGTGTGGTCCTGGTAGCTCTTGGAATTCACAGGAGGGGGCAGGTCCATGTATCCACAGAAGTCTGCTAGGGCTTCCCTGGCAAGGCCCACTTCACATGCTGCCAAAACAGATCTTTTGTTAACTTCTGCGGATTGACCTGCTCCCTCTGCCACAGCATTGGGGGAAGATGGGAAGCGATGCTCCATCTTGCATCCGGTGCACTGAAGAAGAAGAGAGCTACACAGGCCTCGACGTTTAGCGTGCTCTTCTAACAACTGAAGGTGTCCTGAATTTAAAGGGAAGAAATAAAGCTTCATTTAATTTACAGATCACTCTACAATACACTAGATAATCTCGTAGATATCACGTTTTCATATGATACATGATGTAGGCTTACATGTAATTTCATTCTCGCAGTAACTTTTGACACGCCACCGTACAAACTGCAACTAAAATATTTTGAAACAAATAATCCCTCCACACACAATAATCAATATACATATCACACCACTTTCTTATTGGCAACAAAGTTACTGTCATTTGTATACTAAACTATGTTATAAAACCAGATAGTCATAGATCCAAATTATACAACTGATTTCATAGTCATAGAATTTAATCATGCATGATTATGAATGCACAGAAAATTGCATGTGCTTATAATTGAAAAAGCAATCAACCTACAAGTAAATAGCAATTCAACACTTTCAAATGCCTAATAAATATTCACAAGCAAGTAATAAAGCTTACCTCCTTGACAGAAATGGTCTTGGAAAACTTCCAGGGCTGCATTCAACTGGAGGACATGAATGATGAGATGACCCACCATGCCCCCACTCAAAACCCTATGAGTGGGACTGTAATGAGAAATTAGCTTCCTCTTGGAAGCAGTGTCTTCTGACAGCTTGGCAGCTGCTTGAATGTTTAATTTCTTCACGTCATGCCTTGAAATTCCTCTGAAAACCTTCTTCTTACTCACATAGCCCTTCTTAGCACGACCCATGATGAATGAAATAGTAAATGACGAAGTAATTGCAGAATAAATGGCGATGAATTTGAGTATAGCAGCTACCAAATGAGTTCACAGAAGAGATGCATTACTCAGACCTACCACTAGATGGCAGCATACACACCAAATGAAAGAGCTTTTTGTGCTCTTCAACCTGGTGCCAAAATGGTTCAAATAGGTGAAAAAATAAGCAATTTATGACATTTTTAATGAAAACCTCGATGTCTTTGTTTTAGAGTGACCTCAAGGTCATACCATTAATAATGAATGCGTTGATTAATAATCAATTTTAACCAACTTCTAGACTGATTTCCTCTCTGAAATTTCAGTGTTAGTTTTTTAAGATAGTGCACCTTGCATTGGACTAAAAAAAAAAAAAATATTGGTGGGGTCAAATTTTGGATTCAGATAAGGGGGGGTGGACCCTTAAAGGAGGGAGGCATATAGACATTTATGGCACTGAATGAGTTATTAAATGATGAAAAACTCATCCTTGTTGATAAAAATGATAGTGGAGATTTACAAAGCACTTAATAAAAATGTATCTTAATGATTTACAAATACAAGGCCTATTACTATAGCAATGGGCACAAAATGTACAATATGTGCACCACCTTTATGGCAATACTGGATTTTCCTTTACAGTACCAAAGCTCTACAATTTCTATATATAGTACACAAAGAGTGAATATAATATTTGTAGAACTTCATATGAGAACTAAAAATGACTCTACATCTAGTCCAGATGAACTAATCAATACTTGCATGTTTCTGAATAGATGATATTCTCACTAATCTCCTCACAACTTTATACAAATCTTGTCCCTTTTGTATCTATCAGACAATGTTTCATAACAATAAGTTCCACACACACACTATCACTAAAAACGATTTAAAAGTGCCAGATTAGTCATTTTTGTGAGTGAATTCCCTGCATGAGGAATGCATGACAACAACAGTGTGTAACATTACTCATTCAAAGACAACTCTAATGGCCTCTTTGTATGCTTCATTCATAAAAACTGATGCGTTCCTTCACCTTCTCTTCTCGTAGCGGCACACATTACTATTTTACGACTCACTTCCAAAATGGCTTTCAAGATTGCACCACGGACGTAGGTATGAAACAATCATGTAGGATGTGAAAAAACTAAGGCCACCTCCCCGTTCGAATTAAATATTCATTTTCAATAAAACTAACAATGTTTTAAAAGGATGCAGTCACCGCTTTTACGAATTGGATGAACGTAATTATGGCTCTGGCTGGTGCAGTGTTTCGCTTGGAAGGGTCCAAATGCTTGGCAATTAAATTATTAAAAGCCTGAAAGACATGAAATATGAAAAGGGTATTTGGGGGTGATGTGGAAAGATCGTCATCGATGGGAGCAGTGTCTAAGGGTGCGTTTAAGCTCAATTTTGAAGGCAGAATGAGCGATTTGAAACGCACATCGTAAACGCTCATCGTAATCGCAGTTCCACTGTGTACTGTTTATGCTCACTTCTCTGGCTCCTCCAGGCAATTCTCTCTGGGTGGCCTTAATTGGCCTTGCAGCTGGATTCGCAAACCTGCACTGTGCATGCTACGTAGACCCACTAGAGGTCAGTGCGTTGACCCCGTTTAAATGCGTTTACAAATTGTAAACGCACCTTTTTGTGAGTTTACGATCGGCGATCGTGATTGCCGTTTTTTGGTGATTCTACAAAAGTGAGAAAAGGACGCAACCGTGTTTTAAACTAAACGCGTAACAGATGCCTGATTCTGGCCAGAAAATGTTGGACATAAACACGCCCTTAGATAGATGTGGTGAGTGATGCTACAAACAATACTGAATGGCAAGGACCGAAGAGATGGGGGAGATATCAAGAGCATTCACATGGCGTTATTAAGCTCGAGGGGTGCGCTCTTACAAATGGGAGAGGAGGTAACAAAAAAAAAACAGGTACAGGAGATGGGAAGCTGGAGAAAGGGAGCTCAGAATTTGAAGGAAATCTGAAAATCCATTTCCTTTTCATTTTCATATCTAACAGAAATTGATTAAAAAATGACGATAGGATGAAATGTTCTTCACATATTTTACCTGTGTGGTATATAGTTCACTTACTGGAATTATAATTTTGATATGATAGTCTTCTTTTAATATTCTATATTCAAGACTCCTGAACTTTCAGCAATCAACTCTCATTTCTGACAAAGCGGTACATGTAATTCAAAGCTCAATATTAAAGCTATTTTTTTATGTTTGATCAAAGTATGGATGAAAATAACATCAAATCATAGATTTCAAAAAGGGATTCATCAAGTGAATTAACAATGTAAACTAGTAATTTATTGGTAGACTTTGGAAGAGGATTGGTGCATCGTCTAAGTGTGAATGCCTCCGTTGGATTGACTGACTGGCAATTAAGGTAATGGGCGAGGGATTGATACATGGAGATGAAGCAAAGAGGCTCGGGGACGGATTACTGTTAATACGCCAAAGTCGCAGCAGGGCACACCTGCCTGTTAGGTCTCGTGTCTTGTGGGGACGGGTGAAGACATTCCGCAGCTTGGGAATTAGGGGAACTGCCAGGGGTGTAAGGATAGGGGGGTAGGGGTACAGATGTGGTTCAAGAGGGGGCATAGAAGAGGGGCTATCCAGCCACCGGTATTACACCTGTCTGTAAGGCCTTGTGTCTTGTGGGAACAGGTGAAGACTCTCCACTGCTTAGGAGCTGACGAGCTACAACTTACAAGGTGTGCAAGTTTAGGGGATAGGGGTGCCGAGGTGTGATGGAGAGGGGAACAGAGCAGGGGGTATGGGGCTAAATAGCTATGGGCACACCTGCCTATTGGGGAGTATTGATATTGGGTAGGGGTGCAGAAATGCCGTGGATAGGGCATGGAGGGCGGTGGGAGCAAAATAGCTACCAGTACTGTGGGGACACCTGTCTATTACTATTAGGCCTTGTGTCTTCTGGAGATGGGTGAAGACATTCTGCTGCTTCGAAGCTTGGAAACAACACAAGATCTAAAGGTAGTTGGTGGTTGGGTGCAGTTGACGCTTGAGAAGGGGTAGAAAGACCTACTTAGTTAATTATTTTGTAAGTTGCTAATGGCTTTCTCTCTGCTTATAAGGTCTTACGACTTTAATCCGCACATAAGTTCAATTGCAACAAGATACACAGCCTACAATAGTCATTCCCCTATAATAATGAGTATACACACATTCTTAATATCATTAAAAGGTATGTAGATACGTATTCATGAATGATCCATTAAAGCAACTTAGACTGATTAATTAACCAACAAACATAATAGATAAAGAAATTGGCAACTATGGAGATTATACCCCATTAAGTACTTAATAAATATACTTAGTCCAAGTGATAGAAAGAAAGAAGAAAACATGATGATAAGCTCTTGTTTGAGTATGTAATGAACTTGGAGCCATTAAAGCTTGATGAACTGTTCCATAAGAACTAATACATACAATGGACTTAGGTACCAACATTGGGATTTAAATTATATTGGGTGAAAAGAGCACCCTGCTTAATAAAGTGTAACTAAATAGTTTAAGAGGTTTTCAAGATCAAGGTACATTGAGGTTTGAAGTAGACAAGGGGGAGAGGGAGAATATCGGAAGAGAATATTATCTAGAGAAAGTCAGAGAGGTAGAAAACTTATAGTTTTAGAAATAAACTTGAAGACGAGGCTAAATGATGAAAAAGAGTATTTTATTTATAAGATTCCTAGAATATTGGTAAAAGACCATGCTAAAATATGTAAATGCATCATATTTTCAAAGCAAAGGGAATTCTTAAAACCTATTCTAGGTATAAAAAGATGCTTGAGTGCATTTATATATTATGGAGATAAAATTAAGAGATCTACGTATCCTTCCCTTTCTTGATTCTTCCACCTTCTTACCTCTTCCTTTAAACATTTTCTGCAATAATCTTTTATTTGATTTCAAACAAGAAATACAACACAAGAGGTTTTGCTCACAATGTTTGCCATTGTGAAACTCTAAATTCCACCATAACGTCTTAACAACCACCAAGGGATTTCAAATGAGATACTGATTAGATCCAATAAGAGTAATATCTATGCATGCTGCTTTGGGGGACTAAAGCCAAAAACATTACTATTTAAGTTAAATACCAATTCATATTTCACAAGGTAAGCAAATTTACCAATTTCTCAAGCATGTCAGGTTTTCAAGGCTAAACCATTGATGCCCTTAAAAAAAAGGAGGTTCTAAAATTCTAAAATTCCAGAAAGTAGAGGTGAAATCAAATAAGATTATGCACTTCACATGAAGCTCTTTTTTTCCCTTTTTTTATTTATTTGTTTAATTTTTTTACTTACTACACTCATGCCAGTTGACATCAAATGTTTGTAAAAGAAAAAAAGAAAGAAAGAAATTGATGTATTGATTTTGAACTTTTGTTATTGAATAGTAATGAGGCACTTCCAAGTAGGACAGTTTTGATTGACATTAATCAATTATGAAAACCTTAAAAACATTCTTCTGCAATGAAAGTAGGAAAAAGGAGGTTAGATGATCGAAGCAGTGGTGAGGGTCTTCTCACTCATTCATTCACTCTCAGTTTCATTCAAGACTTTGTGTTACTTCTTTGCCTGAGTCATCAGCCAGCCAATAAAAAATGTCTTGTTAATATTGGATGAGCCTACTTTACAGTAGCCACACCACAGCCAGTCAATGGACAACCCATTAATACCAACAATGCCTTTGATCCACCCCCAAAATGTAATGGCCAACATGTACTGCTAAATGCTCGAGGGAATCTTCTACCTTAACTCGCCAGAAATTATTCATGAAGTGAGGTATTTTGCTCCACATTGAGTTTCATTGATTTGGGGTGTGAACTTTTGACAGTCTCCCCCCTATCCGGAGAATCTTTGATAAATGCTCTAATTTGGTGTTTTCTTATGGAATATCATTTCGTATTTGGGTGGGGGATGCCATTAATGAATAAGACATGAAGGGAGAGAGAATCACAAGGCATGCCGTGGTAGCATCAGTATTCAGCCATCGTCGTTGTCATCGGAGGCTATGGGAATTTTGGTGGGAGAAGAAATGATAATGGAGAGTCCGTTGGGAGGAGTTGGAGAGATGGATCATTAAAAAAGAAAACAGTGTGATTTTAAAGACAAACACTCATGAATGAATGATGTCTGCGGACAATGACAAGCTCTACAGTACGACCCCTCTATGTGGAGGATGTCCACAAGGTTTTTCTAGACTACCGAAGGCACTATGCCCTGAGCCTGATGGTATGCACTAGATATGATCAATACAACAAAGTGAGAGATGGATCGAGGAAATTATTGAGTCTTAGCTGTTTGAATTTGCAGAGAAATGATGATGAGGAAATATGTCAGTGATATATTTATGAGTCATAGTTTGAGGGGGTCGGGGTACGAGATGCAGAGTCAGAGAGGCTGGGATACTACTGCCTCGAGGCTTGGGGGTTCAAGTCGGGTCTGCAAGCGCCAAGGAATTCACGCCAATTTGCATCCCGATTCCTTCTCGTCTTGTTAGTCGAAGCCCGAGATGGAAGCAAAAACAATGGCATTGATTTCCAACCGGCTCCTTGCATAAGATTTATCGCTAATAGGGCAGAACTCGTCAAGGGTTGATCCATCTGATTTGCCAAAGACATCACTGTCTTGGGGTACAACAACAGCCAAATAGCACTGACATTTAGCAATCATTCCATAATAAGACAAGAGTTCCAAACGGTTTAGGGGATGGAGGATAAGAACAAAGATAACACCGGAGATGGTAATAAGGTCATACATGGCCGTGTCATGTCATTTATGCACAAACATTTGCAAGAAAGTTGCAGTGAAAATTCTATGATAATAATGTAATATCTTTCTGCAAGGGGTGAAGGGGTTAATATTCGAAGATTATTCATCATCTCTACTTTTACAAAACACTAACATAAATATGATAAACTTTAAAATTATAAGGATCAATTAAATAATATCAATTAAGTAAGTTATGACAAATTCTACTTATTGAACAAATTGTTCCGGCTTTCCTCACTGAGTTAGTGTGTTTTCACTATTCGGTAGATCATGGTCTTTAAACTTTAAAGTATACAATTTACTGTAACGTAATTGAGTGATACATCTTCCTGTAAATGACAATCTTGAACAAACTGACTTGGGTCTACCGACTACCAATATCTCATCTACACTGTATACTAAAAAATGCATTTAACTTAACATAATCATATGCACTAGGCTGTACCAATCATGAATTTTTCTTCTCCTTGGGGGTGTTTCACAAAGATCCTATGTCGAACTTAACTCCAAGTTGGACTTAGACATTATGGAGGCCATTTGTAGCCTTAAAATACAATAAATTCAACAGCAAAAATTGAAGTATTTTAGACTTTTCATAAATTCCACATCAAGAACATGAAATCTCCTTGATAATAGAAAATATGAATGATTTGAATCAACATTTTATGCCTATTTAAAAATAACTTTTGTAAATATTTTCAAACTTGCTAACAGCTTTCCATAATTGTTAAGTCCAACTTAGGATCTTTGAGAAGCACTCCCAGGTCTGTAGTTTATCTGTTCAGATCGAGCCAGAAAGGCATTAACTCTCTCTTCATGTGTAAGGCCATGTAAAATTGATTTCATGTTGATCGTCCCCGCCCGCTTCCTTTTTGGGGGCCACCTCCTATTTTTTTTTTTTTTTTTATTCGTTTTTTTTTTTTTTTTTTTTTTTTTTTGAAAGAAAGAAAAAAAACATGAAAAACACTGCTAAAATGGCTCTATTTCTGATTTAAAAAAAAAAAAATAGCCTCGACTGTCGGGGAAAATGTACCGAGCGGCCATTTTGAGCGGCCATTTTGAAATATCAAATATCAAATATCAAATAACATGGTACACGGCCTCCTCAATTTTACATGGCCTAATAAGTAAACATCCTTCTGGCTCCAAACAGATGATTTGTTCTTTCAAATATCACCAAATGTCATGGCAATTTTATCATAATACGAGGTGCTTATTTCATAATTTTCTAGACTTTACTAACAAATATAACCACTACTGTACATCCTGGCTGCAAATTATTTCAAGAGGATATTTTAGAAAAGTACACATGTCCACAGCTTCTCCGGAATTCACCTGATGATTGCGACATTTATTCAAGCAATGTAATTCTTTGGAGAGCACCATACTTGTGGGTAAATCTAAACAGGAGTTACCTAAATAGTGAAAAGCTTTTCAACAATCCGGACAAAAGATTGGTCGACTTGTTGAGTGGATGATGTTGATTTGAAGCAGTTCTTTAAATATTCCCCTTGCACTTCAATGAGGTATGCTTATGAAGGGAGAACACAAATCAAATTTGGATTTGTTCTTAGAGACTATCAACCTGTCACTCGGTCTGTGCATGTGGTTTTTATCCCATAAATCTCTTGGTGCTGTACCATGCACTTGGCAATGGGGAAGGGCTGGATTGTTCCTACTGCCGTACTTAATGTTTGATTCTCTCTCTTCACACACTGCCACTGGTTGTACATGTAATACAAACATGCATATTCAAAAATATATATATCTTGGTGCTGTAACTTGCACTTGGCAGTGGGGAAGGGCTGGATTGTTCCTACTGCCGTACTCTCTTCACACACTGGCTGTACATGTAATACAGACTTGAACATTTTTGTCACAAGAATCGGTTGGGAGGGGGGCATTCGGGGAGAGCAAAAAAAGGGGGAAATACAAACTGTAACAGGCAGAGATAAAAACCAAAAATATTTCAATACTATTGAATAGATAATCAGAAAGATGAATAGCAAAAGGTGAAACAGACTATTGCATATCGAAGAAATTATTAAATAAAGAGAGAATAGTTTCAAGATAACAAAGTCTAAAACTGACTACTTGATGAAAAAATAGAAACCTCAGGAGGGAGAAAACCAGAATTTGTGCATTCCCCCAGTAGCTGAATTAGGTAAATCAACTCACAAGTTTGTACCGCCACTTCAAATTTCAAGAGTCCTGAACTTTTTGCAAAAAGAGAGAGAGAGATAGCGAGAGCGAGATCGCAAAAATGAGAGAAAAGAGAGAAACTGGGTACTAGTAGTATGTTGACAATGGCTTCTTGGAGTTGACTTAAGTTTTTCTCTTTTTCCATACTACAACTACAAGTGCTATTGTTCGCCCTCTTTCTGTAGGCAAACATAGCAGTCCCTACAGAAGTCAGAACTCCTGTCCGCCTTTGAAAAGAGGGTATTGATAATTTGTAAATACCAATTAACCTAACCAATGACCTGCCCCAGGTTCCTAGCCTGGGACTACAAGGGGTCCTAAACAGGTCTAGGTCCCACTGGGCGAGTCTCTAGTCTGTGAGCCACAGTCCCATGTGTTGGTCTAAGGAGTATCCTTAGTTTGAAGTTTGAAGTACTTACTTGATTTTGAGCAACTATGATTAATGATTAAATCATGAAATGCATGGGGGGAGTTATTCTCAACATAAATGGTATTACAATAGACTAAAAAGAGCCATGTTTCTAGAATGAAATAACATTGCAAAGCTACAGACCTACTACCAGGGGATTAAGTGATATGGTTTTGGAAATTGGAACCAATTCTATCTTTCATCCTAAGTTCTAACCATAAATTTAACATTCCCTTCTACACCTCTTCATTGTCGCTTGATGAACTAATTCAATTTTCAACAATTATGGGTAAAAGTAACTGTGAACACATCAATTTTCTACTTCATCACACTACAACTGTTTCACCCTGGTGAGTTCAGGAGACATTTGTGCTTATTTAGGCCTAGGCCCTGTAAAAAGCCTGTGGTACAAAGCAACTGTATTGAAGCCCCACTGTACTTCTTATAGCTATACTTGCGCCTT
Organism: Strongylocentrotus droebachiensis; assembly: GCA_035222895.1. Lineage (NCBI taxonomy): Eukaryota > Metazoa > Echinodermata > Echinoidea > Camarodonta > Strongylocentrotidae > Strongylocentrotus > Strongylocentrotus droebachiensis. Next base: position 187,671 of record JAVYIG010001308.1, read on the forward strand.
CTATATAGAAAACAATGCCTAATCGGTGCCTGTTGGTCCCCCATGATCCCCTTTATCTTATGTTAATTGAGAGCTGATTTGATAAGATAACCTTGCAGGGAGGTCTAATCCCCCTGGTCAAACTAGTGCAGATGGGATTTAAGATAATGGCAACAAATAAGTGACAGCAACATAATTAATAATTGACCAAAGACTGCATTGTACAAACAGGAGCGTGCGTCCCTATGTCTCGCCCACAAGACTACCAACATTTGGTCTCTTGCCCCTTTCTTTTGTATCCCTTCCCCAATAATGGAGGGGCTCTGATTGCACAAGGGGGACCCCACAATCAAAACCTCAGCTGCATAATCTTCTTAAAAGCTGAAAAGATACCTACCCCAATAAAACTCTGGCAGGCTTAGGAGGAGGGACACACAATGCATGAAAGGATCGGATGAAGCTTTAGCCTGCGATGATACTGGCTTACAATCGAAACCACAGGATCTACTTTCGGCAGCTTTGGGGAGAAGGGTATCCTAATGAAGTCTGGACATTTCCCAAACAAAGTTTTTTGTACCACCTCTTTGTATGGTTTTGATTTTTATTGCAGAATTGTTAGACTTCCTAGAAAATCAAACTTGTGTCTCCCTGTCTGGTGTGTGTTAAATCAATCTGAATTATCAGCAATCAAAAGTGGAAAAAGAAAAAAAAACTTTTCACTCTCAAGCCATCAGCATGCCCTGTTAGAGAGGGGTGATCTTTAAAATACTGTTAAAAAAAATATTTGAATATTTTTCTTCATTTGCTTTTGCATAGCCTTGTATTTTTGTAATAAATCATTGTCAACTTCTTAACAAATATTCTCTACCAGTCTATAGTGAGTGTATAATATACTAAATCATAAGCCTACTTCAAATCATTTCTGCAATTTGGAATTTGAGGTGAGGGGGGGGGGGGGGGGTGATACCGGTCAGGTCCCAGGCATCCTGAGCCAGGGGATGGGTGTAAATCCCTCACCCCAGTAGTCTGGCTACTCCCATCCATCACCCTATGCTAAGAATCCTGAGAGGTGTCGGTTTAAATCACCACCATTCTAGGTCACTCCTCAAAGGTAGCTTCTTCCATTTACAGAGATTGCAAACATCTGGAAGGTTTTGCTCAAAATCATAACAGTATTCACAGAGAAAAGGAAGGTTAATAGAAATCACACCCTAAATATGATAATAGAGGCCTGGTTGAAGTTGGTAGATAATTCTGTTTATACATCGTAACCCCAAAAGATGCACATTTGAAAACCTTGTAAGGTGCTGGTGTCAAGGGTGCAATATTGAACCTTAATAGTGACAAATATGCACCTTCAGGGGTGTAGTATGTGAGGGTTGAACCCTAAAATGTTCAACCTTGCACCTCCCAGGTGGAGCTGCAGAACCTGTCATTTTCTTGACCTCTAGGAAGTACAGATCCATTCAATTAAAGGGATCGTTTAACAATGTTAAATCTCAGATACACGACCCTACGTATTATCAGTGTCTGTGATATGGTGAAATATTGAAGCCCTAAAAAAAATTGCGCTTCAAAATGATCCAGAAGTGCCTCAAAAAAGTAAAAATCTTTGAGTGACCGGTTTTACCATACTCGTTTTCCCCAATAGACTGTAGTGTTATGAAAACCGTCAGGCGAACAGTTTTCAAAATGTGTAATTCCAATCATAAATATCTTGATAATCAGACAGGCGATCGGCTTGTAAAAGTCATGGGGTTCCTGACTGACCTTAAGGTTTATAATTATTATTGCATCATTAGCTAAATCCAGAATTTTGTTTCAGAATCTGAGACAAAGTTACCGGATCCCTTTAATGGATCTGAATATAGCAATCCATCCATATTCCTCTTAAGTGCTAATCATTATTTTCTATGTTCATATGTGTAGTAAAAATGTGCTTTTGAAATAAAACCAAATTACCAAAACAAATCAAGTGTGACATGGGATCTGGCACTAGTGGTTTCTCCAACATTTTACTTCTTATGAAGGCAAGTTACTGGGATACTGAAACAACAAATATATTTCATTTATTTTATCATATTATGATGGTCTACATGAAGGTACATGTATATTAAAGCTTGTGATTTCAAAATCTTACCAAATAGCTCAATACATATTACATGTACATGTACATGTAGGCTGGTCTAGAATTAGACAAGTGAGCTACATGTATCTACAATACCCATATGGATGGCATAGTGTAAACTGTAAAAGTCAACATTTCAGATGTTACTTTTTGTTTTGATAATACAATACACTAACTTTTCTTACAAGAAATACCTTATATACAAATCCTGTATTGACTATACAAATTTGTGACTCCAACAATGGGATGATGATAGATTCCTAGCTGTCGAGAGGATTAATTGAAATGGTATCCTGACTCAATAGATTAAATAAACCACGCGATTGATATATATAAGCCTACATGGACAATTATCTGATTATCTGGACAAAGAATCTCATCTAAATTCATCCCAATGATCTTATTCAAAAGAAAGCTGAGAAAAGTAGTTCTGCTAGCCTTTACAGTCCTTTAAGCAATCAACTCGCCAGAGTGTTAATGTCTAATGATAATAACCCTCTCTGAGCCTGTAATCAGTCCCCTGTGGCCATTTCCTTGTTCTCCCACTCTCTCTCTCTCCCTCTCGCTCACTTTATCCACCTATCTATCTATTTATTTATCTATATCTATCTATATCTTCTCCCTCTCTCCGTTTCTCCCCTCTCTCTTTCTATCCCTCTCTTTATCTCCCTCCCTATCTTTCTTTCTCTCCCCCTTTCTTCCAACCCCCTTCTCCCCCCCCCCCCCTCTCTCTCTCTCTCTCTCTCTCTCTCTCTCACCTTCTATATGTGCAGTCAGGAAGGAAATATGCCAGGCTTTTTAGCCCTCAAAGCCTTCACAACTGTGTGAAAAATAAACACTGGAGTTATTACTGAATGCAATTAATTTTCATATCCAGCAAGCAGTATTTGACCCCATATTCATTGAAGCCCTTTCTTTCTTTCTTCACTTTAAAGGTAATACAAAGTTTTGGTATGTGGTCATGAATTTTGGTCAAATTAACATATTGGAAGCATATGCTATCCTACATTATTTTGTGATCGTTGTCGCGGTTGAAATTGAGTCCAAAGTTTTGAAATTGCAAATAATAAACTATTTATGTAATATAGCTCCCTCTCAAGGTCAAGATATTAATTTCGCTATAAAACAATGTTTCTTGACTAAAATCGCCCGATAGGCTATTTCCGTTTGGACATTATATATCACAACTACATATTCTGAGATTTTCATGGTCGCAGCTACAATTGTATGGCCGTAAGTGCTATTTGAAATTTATCAAAATTTACCGGGAGCACCGGTAAATGTTTTAATTCAATTTTACTCGAAAGCAGAAATGTTTTAGGGGCTAAAATTTCTAGTGCTTATAATACATCCACAGGGGCATCAAATATATCAAAATTGTAAAGAATCACAATCTCGCCAATTTTCAAAATTTCCCAAAACTTTGTATTACCTTTAATATTTCCCCTTTTTTTCCAAATCCAATTTACAAGACTTAAAGGATCATCAACTATGAACATTTCTAAGGTCGTATTCATCTCTTTTTAATACATCATTTTTCCACAAATATCTGGATCATATGCCTGTATTCTTTTGTTACAAATTCTATGTATTTCTCCATCCATTCTGCTGATAAGTTAATGATTAATCTAGACCACATGACGATGCCCGAACTCAGGCTTTCATCCCAAACATCTACAGTCTGTTCAAAATCGAGACCACAATACATGATGTAGCTCCTCAAAGTGTCCCGTTCCAGTTCAGTAAAATGCTAAGTATTCCAGATGCGTGGAGCCCCTGTGTAAGCCCTTCCATTTTTTCAGTGTTGACACGGGCCAAAATATTCAAAGAGTTTTTCTCTCTATATTCATTTGTAAACATCATTTTCTATATGAGCAGAACGAGAATTTAAAACGGTTCGAATTCACACACATAATAATAAGAAAACAAATACATTTCTGTGTTATCCAAACGTCAGCATGTTCTTCGGAGTTGGGAAAAGTAAATAGACTTTCAATAAATCCATTAATTATGGGAAGACAATTTCCTTCAAATTAGATTTTGGCAGAAACAGGTGTTGCATCCCCCGTAAGAGTACATAAACTATTCCATACATCTAAAATTTCATATTCTTTTTACTATTTAGTAACTCTGTTTGATCTGTGAGAACTACAATATGGATGATTTGAAGATTCTTCTTCAAACGTGAGAAAAAATTTGATATTTTTGGGGACGGCGGCCATCTGGCAATGGGAATCCTGCTTGCTGTATCTCACCCCCGAAGCGTTGTTTGTCGAAGCCCGGCTCAATGAAAGTGTAACATGCTGCCCATGGAGAGCGGCTGGCCACAATTTTTGGCAAAAATTAATGGACGGAACATGGAGGTTGAGGAGGAAAGAGGAAAGTGGAGAGAGGAAAGAGGAGAGAGAGGAGAGAGGAGGGGAGTGAGGAAGATTAGTAGAGTAGCGGAAGGTAGATAAAAGCATAGTATCATTATTACTACTGGAGATGAGAGTTAATAGAAGGGAGTGGAGAAGAGAGAAAGAAGAGAAGAAAAGCGTGGATACTGGATAGGAGATGATACGAGAATAGACAAAGAGGAGAGAAGAGAGAAGAGAGAAGAGGACAGGGGGAGAGGATATAAGAGAGATGAAAATGGAGAGGAAGAGACGATAGCAGATGAGAGATAAGAGGAGAGTAGGAGTGAGAGCTGACACAAGGGGGAGAAGGCATCGGAGAAATGGAGATGAGAAGAGAGAAGGAGACAAGGAGAGGAGAGGAGAAGAGAGGAAAAGGGGAGAAGGAGAAGGAAAGGAAAAGGAGGGGAGGAGAATAGAAGGAGAGGAGAAGGAGAGGAGGAAAGGTTGTGAGGGGGATTGGAGGAGGAGGGGAGAAGGAGGAGAGAAGCAGAGGAGAATGAGAGGAAAAGGAGAGAAGGAGAGGAGGAGAGGAGAAGGAAAGGAGGAGAGAAGAAGAGGAGAAGGAAACCAGACTAGGACACTTGGTAAACCCCTGGAGGTGAATTTGTGAAACACTTTGTGCAGAGTGATTAGACGAGATGGGTGACATGAGAAGAAGCTCTTCTGATCAGTGTGAAGTTTGCTCTTTCCATCTCTATCTAAACATGAACCTAATCTACATGGATGGGCGTACACAAGTTACACTGCAATGATCATTGTAAGAGAGGTACTTCTCATAAAGGCCACTTAGGCTAGTATTGTTGACATTTCTTGATAAATCTTAAAAACCAACTCAAAGTCGGAAAGTAACATTACTTTTGAGGCAGATGAACAATTTTTGCACACAAAGCCGTCTCAAATAAGTACTATTGCATACATGCATGTAAACTAGTATTTTGAGTACACAATTGAACTTGAAGAATATCTTGAATATCTTTTAGTTCACAAATTGTATAGACCAAGATGTAGTCTGGGAAATTGGCAGGGTTTTTTTTTTGGAGCTCAAAGAAGGAAGGAAGGAAGGCATCTTTATAAACTGTTTATCATGAATCTGTAAATACGAAACCATTTGCCTATTTCAAGATGATTTTTTTTTAAATACATCCTTAAGCACTTATCATGTGCCATTCATTATCTCTCTCATTCTCTCCCCTCTCTCTCTCTCTCTCTCTCTGAAATACATACATGTATACAAAAAGGTACAAGTAGATAAGTAGATAAATAGAAATGAATTTTTCTTCAATTGGATGACCTTTCACACAAATACACCACAGCAATTAAAAATCATGTTTTGGGATAATCTTAGTTTCCCTGGGGGTATCCCAATCAAGCAAACACAATGATAAAGATGAAAATAGCGCAATGAACAAAACCAAATTACTTCTTGACGAGAACGGAGGTGCACAGCCCCAAGCCTCTATACCACGGGCTGTTTGGGTAGAGTATTTTGATAGCGCGTAATTGTGTTTCATTGGGTGAAATGTATGATTAAAATGAATTCATCTTTGTGATCCTGCTTCCTTGTTAGAGAAACTGAGGGTGCAATCGAGTCAATTGCAGGGCCTCAAAGGGCACAGGTCGCCATGTAGGGTAGATCCATTAATTATGGTATTATTTTTTACACAGAGATGGAATTATTTCTTTAACAGCAAGCTTTATTCAGCAGTGCTGTCTCAAATCTAGGCTACACAGGACACTGTATATATTACTGAAGGAAAGACTAAAGAGTCAATGTGAGCATAATTTTTGTAATCATGAATATATGATCAATAATCCAAAGATGAAATTCAAGTTCTGGTTGTATTAACTCAGACTAAAAGAAGCAATCATACTGTATGACATTCTGTTCTGTACATGTAAATGACTACCGCTAAATATACATGAACACCAAGCAAATAAAACTAGAAAGAAAAAATGAATATCAAGCTGGATTGATAGGAAGGAAATCGAGGCTGATAGGTTTTACTATGACTTTTGCAGCCAATGTCAAAGGTGTGATGTTTGTTCGATTTCATTTAAAGATTCAGACTTTTAAACCACATAGACCTCTTTCTGTGTATGCATCACATCAAGGAGTTGCCTACCACAACTGGGCTTACTACTTGATCATATGAGAATTCATCCATGTTGAAGTTCTTCCTACAGTTCCAGTCATTGGTAGGGTTCCCTATGACTTTAAATGCAGTCTGTACTAGTTTGGCTAGGAAGGATTAGACCACCCAGGGTGGTCACTGGCAGGTGGCTATCTCATCAACTCAGCTCTCAATTAACATAAGAAAAAGGGCATCATGGGGGATCAACGGGTACCGCTTAGGCATTGTTTGCTACATAGAGGGATCGAGTAGCTACAAGTAGTACAGTGTGGCTTTAATATGAAGTCTCTTTCTGGTATGCAGAAGAAGACACTTTGGGACTCTCTCTTTCTGAAAGTGTGAATCCATCGATCGAAACAGAGGGACGGACCTACTAGCGGAAGAGGGGTGATAAAGGTTTGGCAGAGGATCATCGTTGAGAAATAATTCATTTAGAGAGGATAAAGCGATCTGCCTTGTCTATAGATGAATGCAACTACCTGGCATTCCCAAGGGACTGTTCTCGCTCACTGTTCTGCACGTTTTTATTTTGAATTGCACGTTTTTATTTTGAATTTGTGATACAGACTACTATGGACGGAACAATCGTCATGAAGGCAACTGAACTACCCCTGCAGAGAGTGCCTCATGAATAAACTTAGTTTTATTGTTATCCATTACCAATTTACCTCTTTGTACATGTAATTGGTTCAAATACCTTCTCAATCACAGCACTTCCAGGATTGGTGTTCTACAGGTACAACTTGTTCAGCTGCTATGTAATGTGATGACTAGTAAATGTTTAGTTATGAATTCAAACTTTTCTCCTTAAATTTTCATTAATTCAGAATCATTAGGTCTAAATAAAAGGAGTCTGTACTATGCATAATGAACACTCTAAACAAAGAGTTTGGCCTTCATCATATACTAATCAATATCTAAACAGAAAAGTCAATTTGATTACAAAGCACAGCAGGATCACAAGATACTCAATTACTAAATTATTTTGTAAACATTACTTCACAAGAATACCCTGCACACCTTAAAGGGACAGTGTAATTTTCGAATTGCTAACATTTTTGGTGCGAAAAAATGAATAAAACGCTAAATCTGGATACAAAATGTTGGGGTTGGGTGAATATGAACGCGTGGTACTTGAAGCTCTCAAGGCCGACCCGTGTATAGTCCTGGCTTTCAATCAGTGAAAAGGCGGATCAATCATAATAATAATTTCATTATTCCCAGGAAAGAATGGCGGCCATTGAGTGGAAGTGCGAAAGTTAAATCTCAGTGTATGATAGCTGATTTGATTATGTGTTATTGCGCGGATGAGAGATGGATTGGGGTATGGTATGCGGGAGGTTGCTACGGATGAGGGAATGTGCATCCTCTTTACCTCCGTGCACTTCTGGTGCTTAACCCGTTCAGTGCCACAGGCGCTTTGAAAAACCTAAAGTTCGATACTAAATGAAAAGCTTGCCTTTTCTTCTTGAAATTCAGAGAGTATTCATGAATTGCAGACTAACACAACGATGGAACACGGTATGCATCATGATAATGAGCAATGACAAAACTAAACCAGATTAAAAAACTTGCCCAAGTTGTGATACATGTTTGGAAACTTGGTGGATCTGTAAGGGTTAAAGTACCATTTTAGATTCAAGATGTTTTCTTTTCAAAGAATGTATAAGCGGCACTTAGGCTTTGCGAGTGCATATTGATCTTTCTGAATTTCTGTTATGCTTCTCTCAGACTGAATGTATCCCTTTTTTCAATCTGTCGTCTTATCATTTCATTTCATCCTCCCTCTAAACTCTATCTGGTTCTTATGATTATATGAACAGTTATGCGTCTATGTTCCCATTTCCCTCTTCACTTCCTTCCCCATCTATTATTTATGTTAGTCTCTGTCTTACAACTGCTATACCATCGGTGGAGAGAAGGAACAGCATTAACTCTCACTTAGGTATGTGAGTTATGTCCTTCTGGCTCTCACAAGTGATAGCTCTTGTCACATTTGTTTAGATCATCATTTTCCTAGACCGGTGAATGATTCTTCTGGGTATTCCATTTCTTCAATTCATATTCATCCTCTCCTAATTCAGAAATTGATAAAATAACTTGGATGACAAGCCTTGCCCTCGACCCCCAAACCACCACCCCATCACCACCAACACCACTACCAGTTCATCATCTTATTACCCCTCATATTCCTTAAACTTATACAAACTCACCGACAGATCACTCTTAATACCTTTCCCACATCAACTATCCTCTTTTTTTGGCCAATCTTCCAATCCCAAGTCGAACTGAGCCAGCTTTCAAAATCCTCTCAACCTCATCAAATCAAATTGACAATGACACAACCTGGGGACAAATTCTCGATTGTCTCTCTACCATGAAATATCCCTCACTATATTTAGCGAAGATTTAATAACGCGATACCCCTGATCTCTAAAGTCAGCACGGGGTACCTGCCCACATCCACCATAAAGCCAAGTGGTGGTTAGGACGATCACCGGATGAAGATGATCCATAAACACACACCAAAAAGGAAAAAAACCTAAACTCTCAAAATATGCTGGGCCGGCAAACACTCATAGAAACTGTCCGCCGTCAAGAAAAAATATGCAAACTTGGTGGTTTTTGGCTTTAGTTATGATCTTCCTCCTGAAAAGCTTTTCAGCAGTCGATGACAAGATGCGGGAGGCATCAATCAGGGCTGGTCGTCGTCTGGTTGCCGCGGGGGACAGAAGAAGGATCTGGGGAGATTCAGAGGGAGGACCTCCAACAAAACCCCAGCTCCCATTATCGCATTATGGGCAAATCCTCGGGCCGTCCGTCCGCCCTTCTTCTCTTCTTCTCACCATCATCCCCTCCCCTTGCTACCACCATCACCACAAAAGGATTGTCTGAGATTTAGAGTGCCCGGATTGTCAATGGGTGATTTCACAGGGGTCTTAGATCTGTTACCTCTCTTGCCAGCTAGTAGCGATGATCGTACAAGAGAACTTGAGAGGTTCATAACCTTGTTTTCAAGATACATTTCTATTTTCTGACCCTTTCATACCTGGCACATCACTGTCCTTTTCCCTTTTTGAACACTTCTTTCATTACTATTTATCAATTGCAACCACTACTACTCAGAACTATATTATAGTGCCACAATGCGATACTAAATGCAATATCTTCTCCCTTTCTTCTTCTTTTTGGGGGTGGATGGGTGGGGGACTGGGGGTATACACATGTTATGTCTGTATACATTACAGCAAGTTAGCTACTTGAATATCTAAATATAATAAATATTGATAAACATTATGAATTTCATATCTTGACGTGAATTTCTTTTCATACATACTATCCCTGAGCTGAAACATTCATACTCATTCATGTGTTCAAGTGATCTGTGTGCTTTGCAACCAAAGAGTTACCAGACTTAGCAACATTCATAGTTTTCATACCAACAAAATAATAATCCATCTTGTTTTTTTGGTATTTTTTTCACACCTCATAATTTTAATCTGTCTTGTGGGAGTTTCCCACCAGCCATCATGCTCTGCTAAATTAAAGTTTGCGGTCATAAAACATATGCACGAAAATAGCAATTATTGGTGCACAGCAGGGGCCCAAAGAAATATTGCAGTTACACCGGGTCACGTTGTGACAAGAGCATTTATTTTCTCTCTCAAAACACCACCCATCGCGACTAATTCAGACTTGATTGACTTTGTAACACATTACTTTAAACCCTTCCCACATCATGATATTTTACCCCTGAGCTCCCTGGGGTTCACAGGTTCATGAGTACCACTTTACCCCTTCCCGAGTGAAAACATAGATGGGGGCTCAGGGCAATTTGCCCCTTGAACCCTCAGAAAAAGAGCTACTAGAGATGAAAAAGGACTCACAGTCAACATCAGTTCTGTCTGCGGGTTTGTTATGCATAATATTTGTTAACACAATTCTATCAATTAAATGTAGTTCTCAATTTCTCATGTTTTTTCTTTACTCCTTTCCTTCCGTGCCTCCCTCTTTCTCTTGATGCCATCCCCTTCTCTACCCCTTCTCTATCCCTCCCTCACCCCCTCCTTCAACCTGTGCCCTCTGTACACTCAACTAGGTCTATGCTCATAAATTGTCTTTGTTTCTAAATAACACAGTTCACCGGTGGATGTGTCATATTGAACAGATGGGGGCAAACATGTCACATATGCAGACAGTATTTATTATTCTTTGAACTTGAAGTGAACAACTTATAGAATATATGCCCCATGTTTATTTGATCATAAATATGTGAACAGCTCTTTCGTGAGGCTTCACTTGATGATGAAATTGCAATATTTTCAAGCCTACATATAAGTGAATTTGGATTAAAAACTTCAAGCATGGTTAAAAATTGGTTAAACATTATCAGCCTCAAAGGACTACCACTAGCCTGATGTTATCTCTTTTTTGGCATAAAATTTGCATAAAATCATTAACCGTCCCCAACCTAATACATGTGAACAGTAGCGATGAGCTACATTTCACGAAGATTCCACTAGCAAGAAAACACTTTGAACATTATCACAGACAGCAACAAATCTGGACTAACATTGACTTGAATATCTATCTTAGCATCACGCCACACAAACTGCTTCCTCTTGGTTACTTTGCTTCTACAAATATTCATATGTATTTACAAACATTCCTGTAAATCGATGCAACCTCACATAATGACTCCCATCTCCCAAATCACCATCATCGCCCTCCTCCATTCTTCATCCCCCTCATCCACTTCCTCCTCCTCAAAAGGTGCTTCTTCCAGAGAAATCTTGGTCTTGTTTCCAAAATATCCCACTATTTGAGAAATAGCGGGCTAACTTGCGCCTGTCCGAGCTACTTTGTGATGAGCATATCGGTCTGGTGAAGATGCAATTTTGAACTTCGGGATAATATCCAGAGTCTGAAATAGTGCGTTATTTGGCAAACTCAAGCTGATGAATACAGACCTAGAGTTACTGTAGCAGGTAAATTGGAGAACCCAGGCTAATGGAAACAAGCCTGAAGAAATCTAAATATTGGAGCTCAGTCATCTTGACCCTCTTCTCCAAAGATGTCAAGTTTCCGTCTGATTTATGGTTTCTCTTACACCCTCGTCTCCCCTTGTTTTTAGAACTATGACAGCCCCTGACAAACACTCAATTTTTTAGAGCTTTTAATGAGCTCCGATTGCCTTTGGAGAGACGCTGGTGCTTCCCCCAACCATTCATCATTGCAGAGAAGAAAGATGCAGATTGGCAACAGCTTTCACCATTCAAACATTGGTTGGAGGGATTACAGGAAATGCCAGTCGATTATGAGTAATATTTATATTCTCAAGAAATATATTTATATTCTCAAGAAGGAAATTTATATTCTCAAAATATTTGAAAGGAAATGATTCTAAAATAATATTGTAAGTCTATAATTTTCCATTTTCAGGAATATAAATAGGCGACTGCACAAGACTCAGGCCAACAGTCATATTCAGCTTGAACATTACACCTTGTTGCAGGAACTAAAAAAGGCCATGTATTAAAAGCAACAGTAATTGAGGTACATATTAACTCGCAAGGCCCTCGCGCTCAGATTTGTTACATCTCGTTTGGTCGCCTGCTACATGTAGCAGGCCGAATCGCAGAGGTCATCCATCATAGCCAAACGACATCACGTCCAAGACCGATGGCGAGGGGCAACGCTGCTTTATTCTTCTATGAATTTTTCCGTCCAGCTGGGGTGGAAAACTAATGAGGCATTTCCTTATTAGTCTTTCGTCCCATTTTTCCACGTCAAATCAGCTGCATTCCTCCAAACTCCAAAGATGAGAGGAGTATCGACGCAGGTCAAAGTTCGCGGGATCATCTTGGTTTCTCATTTTCCCCGTTCGTCCGAACAGTGATTCACTTTGTCAGGAGGAGTGAAAGTGATCACTTTGGACTCGTTCCTAATAAACTTCATGGACTACGGTACTATTTCAACCTTCACAAAGTCTATAGATGTAGATGCATTCAGGGGTTACATGTATCTAGAGTGGACAGTAGTGGTAAAACTACCGTCCTACATGTATGACTCTTATTCATCTCAACAACAAAAATATTTAAACAATTTCGGGGTCTACTTTTCAAGCTCACTTGCATGAAAATTAACACTCTTTAATTTGTTTTGCATTGAACTCTATGTAAATTTGGGGGGCTCTTTTTGGAATTTTGGGGGCAAATTCACCCAAAGCCCTCCCCCCCCCCCCCCCCCCCCTGTTTCCTGATGCCTTTCTTGAATCTAGAGGAAGATTTCTGGAAGACTTTGGATTCTTTAAAGGGATCCGGTAACTTTGTCTCAGATTCTGAAACAAAATTCTGGATTTAGCTCATGATGCAATGATAATTATAAACCTTTAGGTCAGTCAGGAACCCCATGACTTTTACAAGCCGATCGCCTGTCTGATTATCAAGATATTTATGATTGGAATTACAAATTTTGAAAACCATTCGCCTGACGGTTTTCATAACACTACAGTCTATTGGGGAAAACGAGTGTGGTAAAACCGGTCACTCAAAGATTTTTACTTTTTTGAGGCACTTCTTGATCATTTTGAAGCGCAATTTTTTTCGGGCTTCAATATTACACCATTTCACAGACACTGATAACACGTAGGGCCGTGTATCTCAGATTTAACATTGTTAAGCGATCCCTATAACAGAGAGAGTTTCCCCTTTTCATGTGACTTTGGATTCTTTAACAGAGAGAGTTTCCCCTTTTCATGTGACTTTGGATTCTTTAACAGAGAGAGTTTCCCCTTTTCATGTGACTTTGGATTCTTTAACAGAGAGAGTTTCCCCTTTTCATGTGACTTTGGATTCTTTAACAGAGACAGTTTCCCATTTCATGTGACTTTGGATTCTTTAACAGAGAGAGTTTCCCCTTTTCATGTTCTAATGAATACCAATAGTAGTAAGACAGTACAGATAGACAATCAGTACTCTGTGAGATTTGATCAGACTCACTGACATACAAGCATGCACAGTAGCTCCCTCACGATTCTTCACGTACCCCTGTATCTCAAGGAAGGGGTGCAGCGACTCAGCGAGACCAGTAGAACCCGAACCTGTCCCAAATTAATACGCCTGTCCTCACCGTTTCGTCTTTCACAATCAAGGAGCAGAGAGGTCTCGAGGGAACAACGGATTTAGGGTTCTAAGCCTCAATGATTTCAACCCCCTTGATGGGATCGGCTCAGCCGAGGAAATATTATTGGTTAAATATGCTGACAAATATGTAGGACACCACATAAGGCGTGTCTGCACTATCTCGAGATTGCCAAATAACCAGCTATTTGAATTATCCCGATCGCAAACTATCCAGCTTATTTGCGTCTTCATTAGACCAAAGTAGCAAATTAGCTGGATAGTTGGTCGGGATAATATCCCAAGATATCTCGGTCTAGTTTGCGGTTTTCCGTGTTTACTCGAGGTCAGTGGTTGTACTAGCGCGCTGAGCGGTATAGATCGCATGTGCAAACCGGAAATCGTTGTGCATGATGGGATCGGGATATTTGACTCCGTACTTCGGTCTAATGAAGACGGTCGCAAACTATCCCGCTAGTTCGGAAATAGTGGGATATTTTGCAAACAAGACCGAGATATCTTGGGATATTATCCCGACCAACTATCCAGCTAATTTGCCACTTCGGTCTAATGAAGACGCAAATAGCTGGATAGTTTCGATCGGGATAGTTCAAAATAGCTGGATATTTGGCAATCTCGAGATAGTGCAGACACGCCTATAGACTACATTGCATGTGGGCCTAGATAACCCTCTCCGTCTATCCTCCATGCATGTGGATTGGATTTTTTTTTGTCATGGCCACAAGTAATATGCACTCATCATTTTTTGAGACTTGATTTCATTTTCCCATGGCAAGCCAGAAATGGGAAACATCCCCCAAGGACTGGGGAGAAACGCATGCTTTAGATCAAATTACATGATCCTTGATGAACATGGATACATCATAGCTTCCATTCCACTCTGAGGGGGAGATCAGCAGTGCTGATGGGTGATGGTACTGGTAGTAGACCTATGTTCTGTATCAAGTTCTGAAAGTGCATTCTGTTGCTTTCAACATTTTGGATGGGGTAAACTCAAAAGTTAATGATGATCCAAAGGGGGATTGAATCATTGCAATTAGCAAAGCTTGGAAAAAGGCTAAACATTCGGCCTTAGTAACGATTTGATTTATATAGGAAAGTATGATAATATAATATTGGTAGAAAAACAAATGGATGCCAAAAATAACATCAATGAAGGCCTACACACGTTTACATCAATGGAAAGGAGAAGACATTACTGTAAACAAATCATCAGAAGATGATGTGATGGAGAATAATGAAACAATAATGATGAAGCCACATTCCTACTCCCATGAATAACAGTGGTAAAAGCAAGTCAAAAGAATCTTTAAAAGATAATTACAATAATGAGGAGATTTATATTTGTGTATCCGTGGATACAAGGAGGCCCATGAATCATTAAAAATGAAAAAACTATTGATGAGTCCACATACATGTAGTCACTCACTGGATATAAAGGGAGAGATGTAAAGGGCAAATTGGAGAGATACGTCACAGCATTGCCAATTTGTGTTTCACTGATGACAAATTCAAAAATTCTTAATTTTCCTATTTTAATTGGATAATGCTAAAACTTACATCAATTTGTTTCTCTCATTTTTCTGCTTTTATTAAAACCAAATTAATATCAGGGTGAACTTCCCCTTTAAAAGATAAAAAATGATCACAAGAACCACTACCCTATAAAAAAAGGGATGTAACAATAATTAATGATGATACTGAATGGTGATGAGGCCACACCATCAAAACTGCCTATAGGGAAATATAAAAATCATGAAAATAATGATTGAGAATAATGATGAGAGATCGGAGACCACATTTCTGGAGAGGAGAGAAGATGTAACTTGTAAGAATCATTAAAAGATGATAAGAAATGATGAAGAGACCAGATGATGAAGGATGGATGATGGAGGATGGAGGATGGATGGATGGATGGGGGGATGCAGGGAGGGAGGACAGAGACTGTCCATTTCTCCAGAAGGTCCAAAAGTGCAGTCAGGTCACGGGACGACCTGAGTAGCCTCATAACTTAATTACTCCTGCCCATTCCACATGTTGGCCATGCTGTTCTATCATTCCCTTGGATTAGTCTTCACTTGCAGACCCAAGGGTTAACAGACCGAGTACAGCATAGCATACTAATGAGGAGAAAGCAGTCCTGAGAGAAAGTGTAGTGTGTTGATAGCTAGATGAATATCTTGATCTATCATTAATATGATTACAATTCACATCTCATGCGCACATACAAGTTCCAATGTAACCACTTACTGGTCTACTTTTAGATGCTGATGTAGAAATACTGAGGATGAATGAATATTGGTAATGATGTAGTAATAAATTAAGTAGAAAGAATACATGTATGTCAGGAGATATTGTTGTCTTTTTCAAATTTTCCTGATAAGTCTTGTCAAAATGATCTGAAGCAAAGTAAACAGTGTACAAACACTAGGTTTTGAATGCTGTGCTTTCGACAAGCAATACAATCGGCTAAACATACAGTGTATTTTTGCCTATGAATTTAATTTAGACAAATCTAATTACGCATGAAATGTATGCTTAAAATGCATCCACTTAAAATGAACTTTACAGGGTCTGCATACTAAAGACTAATGCTTGACCAAGACAGAGCTATTACTGCGCCAACCAGATATGGTTACCAATAAAGAAATACTGTACAGAAATTCATGCATCCAATGAGAATATCCTGAGTAGGCCTACATGTACATGTACGTTCATCAATAAAAGTAAAAAATATATGCAGGATTTACAGTTTTACACCAAACACGACCTGGCTTACTTTCTCAAATGCCTTATTGCTACCACAATTATATATTTGTTTAAAGTAATTAAAGAAAAGTATGGATTACCTATTTACCTAGGGCTAAATAAAACCAATGAGGTAACTTAATTCCATAAGTCAGGTGCTACTTGAGATATCTTGAGGCAGTGTATTGTAAGAATAAAGGGGAGGAGGAGAAACTGGTAGGGTGCCCCTCCCCTTTCTTTCACCCCGTTGCCTTTGATTGTGATTGTGGCTACTTTAGGCACCCAGTGGTAAAATGATCCAGTCATGTTTAGTTTATGTTTGACTAGTTTTAAAGAATACCCATTTGTTTTCACATGAATAATGAATGAAGTTATGAACATGTTCCACACAATAAGTCTCACCCTTTGTGTGACAATGAACAAGAGAAACGTTCATTTGCTAAAACAGAGAATAGCGCCTTGTTTTCTTTTCTAATCACATGAAATTTGATCTGGTACCAGCTGATAACAAAGTGGGGGTCCATTTGTGTCATGGGCAGCGAGTTACAGAGGACAGAGAGGCAAGGTACATTTTATAAGCACAGAATCATACAAAGCAAGCTCATTTATCTAGAAGCTACTATGCTGTACACAATTATTTTGCCAAATGTTGCTTATAGGCCTATACCATTTCCCCCAGAAACAAAGCAAAACAAAACAAAACAAAATTCAAAATTGATCATCAGTTCAACACAACCTTTCTTGATTATTTTCATCCTGCATCTATTATTTTGAACATACATTTCTATTTTAAAATCTTATCTTGGATAATCAGTTAGGAACATATAACTATTTCATCAGTTTCAGTAAATCTGTTAAATTGCATCTGTGAAATAAAAACTTAAAAATCACACTTGAACCAAAAAACAACAACATCCATTTTGCCTGACTCTATCAGAATTAATCATAATAATTGCAAAAAGTCCAATAATATCATATACCACATTTACAAAGAGAGCAGATTTACTAGCCTTATCTGTCCAATCAGGCACATCTGTCCAATTTGCTACTCGCCAATTCAAAATAGACAGTTTACTCTTCAGCAATGTTTTGGTTATATTACTCCAGAAAATAATCCCCATCTCATTATATTTGGATTACCAGAGTCACTGGCCTCTGAACAAAAGAAGAATAACATCTGTGATTCAGAATGGAAAAGAATATAACTGATTTTTTTTTTTTGCTGTTGTATTTTTAGTATTGTACTTGACTGATTTCTGACAGTTTCATCAACAAAAAGTAAAATTTTGGACTCACAATATCTCTCATTGATTAATTGTGAATAAAGAAGGCAACCCTGTACCCTAAGGCTACACCACAGAAGGGTGAACGGGGGCTTCTTCATTTTTCATACATGTTCCCCTTTTGCTTTTCATCTCCCTTTAACAATTTATCCAGACTTCATTTCAGTTCGTACATCAATAACTAACTTTGGCTTTGGCCCTCAGCGTAACAAGGCAATGAAAGCCAAATGTTCGGGTTCTTTCTGTGCCATTTGTTCTTCTTGTAAGCCATGATCAGTCCTAAGTTCGAATGGCCCAGGGTAAAGTGACAAGGAGTGAGGTGTGAACAATGGCAGTCAAAGCAAGAAACTCAAGTGTGGATTGCGGCTACTACATCCCATGAAAGGGGGACTTTTATAAGCAATTTCCAGGGATATTTTACGGCCGATTGCTGCTATTGAGAGTGGAACACAATGATGCTAATTCAGGGGCCAAGTCAGTCACACAGCCAAAATGATGGATCATGATACACAAGGAAAATCAAGAATAAAACCGTGCAAAAAAATAGGAAAAGATCAAAGTAATGTATGAAAGTATCAAATATAGAACTATATGATGGGCAATAAGCTATCACACAATTATAATCAGGTAGTGAACTGCAATGTTTTGATACTGCAAGGTTAATAATAGGTCACTATAATATGATTATGTTGGTACGGTGCAGGAGTTGCAGGGCTCACTGGTCTGAAGTTTATTAAATCCTAGTCAAAATGGGGTCAATGACACCAAAAAACCTCGAGAATAAAAAGGGCGTACAAGCATCCTCTTTAAATTGTAAGCTGTGTCTGGGCTCTGTTTTATGAAATTCATCTTTCATTACAAAATAACAATAATTAGAGCAATTGATATAATCATAATTTAAAAACAACAAAACTTAAATTCCAAGGTATTATGAATTAACAAGTTTAGAATACATTATAGTTTACATTGTACATGTACATGTAGTTCAAGAATATAGTTTACATTAAACGAACATTGTATTCTATTATTATATATCATTATCAAAATATAGTTTAGTTTAGTTTAGGAACAAACAAATTCATATGTAGGAAAGAAGTGTCATCATGAAAATATGGAAGACAAGTTCAGAATGAAAGCACAAGGGAGGGGTGTATAAGGGAGGGGTGTATGGGGGAGGGTGTAGGGGGGGGGGCTGTTGAAGTATTCCTACACTCACTTTACAGTGACTTACACAATGTAGAATATGATACAGAAACATCATACCCTTATCCACAGTTCAGGAATACACAATTTAAAGATTTATTGTAATTTAATGCCCATTCTATATTTCACACAAATAATTAAAATCTTTTTCGGTGCAAGCCAAATGCAGGATAATATCATGAATTTCTATCTTTTCATGTCAGAGTAACTTAGGATTTGTGGTGTACCTGGGGGGTGTTTCACAAAGATCCTAAGTTGAACTTAACACTAAGTTGGACTTAAAAATTATGGACAGCCATTAGAGCCTTAAAGTAAAATATATTCAAAAGCAGAAATTCAAGTATTTTAGACTTTTTATAAATTCCACATCCAGAACATGAAACCTCCTTGA
The DNA here is from genome assembly GCA_035222895.1 of Strongylocentrotus droebachiensis. Classification (NCBI taxonomy): domain Eukaryota; kingdom Metazoa; phylum Echinodermata; class Echinoidea; order Camarodonta; family Strongylocentrotidae; genus Strongylocentrotus; species Strongylocentrotus droebachiensis. The sequence goes on from JAVYIG010001308.1 coordinate 207,076, forward strand.
TAATAGAAAATATGAATGATGTGAATCAACATTTTATGCCTTTTAAAACAACTTTTACAAAACATTTTCAAAGACGCTAACGGCTTTCCATAATTTTTAAGTCCAACTTAGAGTTAAGTTCTACTTAGTATCTTTGTGAAACACCCCCCTGGAGCAACTACCGGGGTAGAGATTTTTTTTTTTAACAATGAGTGGCAAACTTTTAACCTTGAGGCAGAGAAAGATACCATCTTATTGAAGCACGAAGCCAGATGGGTTGACAGAGACAGACAGAGGTACAAATCCAGACAAACAAATGGAGTAGTGTACAAATTGAATATAGCCTGCCTGCTTGAATCTAGAGCCAGGAGTTCACAAAAATGGGTTCAACCGACTTAAATTTCCAACATCTGAACAATGATGCAGTTGTTGTGTGCTTAGCTGCAATACTGTTATGGTGAGTTTATTTGCTAGTTTTTGCTTGTTGTAAGCATGAGCATGAGCTGTGTACAGTGTGTAGTAGACATGGTACATTTATGACCCTACACATCAGGGCTTCACAATAACTTCTTTTGGAAGGGGGTCTGGGTCTGAACCTTGTTTAATATAGTAGATTGCAAACATCTAACAAACTCATTAATGTTGATTGTCAATGTCAACATTCTCTCCTTTTAAACTGTTGGGGGAAAATTTGCATGACTTTGGCAATCAGCAAGGGTCATTTATTTTCTTTGAATTTAATATTCACAATAATTTTTCTTCTTCAAATAATGATAAAAAGCTGGAAGGTTCTTCATAAATAAGTTTAGAATTGAAACACAAGCGCCCTTGGGGGGGGGGGTATTTCCCCAAGTAATTTTGTATTATTTTGTTCAATTTTCAAAACAACCTATTCAACCAGAATTGGTTATTATTCAGTGTTACTTATAGAAAAACAGGCATCCTATTATAGATATTGTAGTCATAAAATTCATAAAAGCTTTGATGAATTTCAGCAGCAGCCCTTGGCTTTGACCCTTGACCTCTCTTGACAAAGTCACGTCTGTTACTCTCAAAAAAGAAGAATTAGACTGTCTATAAATTGTATGGCCAAGAAAAATAACATTTCCCTCAATACCTAATTCAATAAATCACTAGGCACCAATGATGACCCGCCGATTGACAAGCTATTTATTTCAGTTATGACATCTCTGTATCAAAAAGATGAAATCTATCCTTAAATAGATCATGTAGATTGAACAATTTTAAAAATAAATATTACTTTTCATTACATTCAAATAAAAAAGAAATTAACTTCAGTCATTGACATGTTCAATAAATAAAACTATATCAAGCCTAAGAATAGGCCTACACAAGTTGCTTCATCTCCCCAACTTTGGTATTATGAACTATTAGCTATGCATGGTGAAATAAAACAAAACTACACTTGAGTTCCACTCTTCACACATTATGGAGCTGGAGATCCATGAATACATGAGGCATGAGCCATGACGTTATGAGAACTCACATTTTCTCATGACAGCTTAATACATTACAGACATAAGATATGCGTAACAAGCCACATAAAAAAAAGGAAATGAAAAGAAAATCACGAAATAAATTGATGTTCCTACCTTGTGCTGATTGTCCATCAAGTTGTCCTAAAACAGGCCTCAAAGCGATCGCACCGAACAGCACAAGCACAACGGTAACCTCCTGAATCCTTAGCCCGGCACTTCCCCGTATCATCTTGCCGGTGATGTGGGAATAGATCTCCAGTATCCTTTCGGGGGTGTAGCTCCACCAAGTAATAATCACGATGACTTTTCGGCGGCTCCTGACTCGCTCCTAAGCCACTCGGGTCTCCATCAAGACTGCCTGCAGCGAGTAAAAATAACCCTTTGTAAGTTGGATTCAATCGTGTAAGAATTGGGTTAAAACCCCAACGGGCCTACCACAGAAACACAAGAGTAACAGAGTGCGGTGGTGGGGTGAACAACTCTCCCCGAACGCACCGCTTGTTCGATCGGTGAGGATCGGTTCAGCACATCACCGAACGTCTGCTAAATAATTGGAAGAGCTGCGAAAAAAAGGTTATAATCAAACAGAAATTACGAATCTCATGAGCCTCCAAACCGGCATTGATAGTGACAAAATGGATTTTGCACAAAAAGTAGCTGGTTACCTCGAAAAAGAAATATTAGATGCGGAGTCCCTGAACTTGTTAAGATTCCAAGCAGACGAGAATGTGGTATTGGATAACAGCCAATCGCAGCATGCGTGAGGCACCTAGCTCCAATTCTACCAATGAATAACATCAACACCGCACTTGATGTCCGCACGTGCGGCTCGGTGGTGCTGCTGGAGCTTGGGGAGTGATTTTCATACTGCGCGCGCGTAACAGCTTATTTCTGTTTCTTATACCGTTAATATTTTTCAGTTTGCTAATAATAATAATCAAAAGAGATGTTAGACTTTTACATGTTTACACTTGTCAAAAAGGACGGTGTTAAAATACAGTTTAGTTAAAACATTTCTATTCTAGGCAAGATAATTGAAGCGGTACAAGAAAGAAATTAACATATTGTGCAATTGGGAATTAAACGGACAATATGATAAAATCGTTGTTTAGACTTAAGATAGAGGGGAAGTAATGAGAAGTTGTTTTCTCATTGAATGATCCTTATGACAAATATCAGATAAAACGAAAGACAGAATTATGGCACGATATAAAAATGAGGAAGAGGGAGAAGTAGGGGGTTATGAATTTTGATACACAGAAGTAACACTGGAGAACACAAGCATTTATGAAAGTTTCGAGATAAATAACTAGTAGAAGAAAAGCAGCAGGAGAATATTTGAAGTGAAAAAATGGAACAAGGGCGATATCACTATCTTCATCACTTTGTTGTGAACTATACAAATTTGCCAAGTATTTGGTCAGATTTATTTCAGAAAGACAAAATCAGCGTACATGTACATAATCAAATCATGCATGACCATAGATGACCCCGTATTGAACTCTGTGTCTGTTTGGAGTGGAGGAACTATTAAACATGGGATGCACTACCAAATCGGGACTGTCTGCTCTCATCTCTCTCCTCCAGCTTCTCTCATTTTAATATTATCGAACTAAAACGTGTTTCATATCAAGATTGGTTTGCAAACATACCAACATTGCACAACAAAGAGGTGAAGTTTATACAATGTGACAGAAAGGGAGAACAATTCTTTGTTTGAACGCGGAATTGATATCACGAATGCTGGTATTGTCGCGCGCTGGATTCGGTCGTAGCGAGCCATCAAACGCGTAGAACAATTACTCCTTGTGCCACGGTTAATTTTGGACAACAAATCCTTTATCATTTTAGTCAGAAAGGGGTTTATATGGTACGTAACGGTATATAGGCTTAGTAATGATAGTGCAGATTACGTACATGTACCTACACGTTTCCAAATTGACTGAAATTTTAGCATTAGCACCTTCCCCTGACAACAGTATGATCATAACGAAAGAGATATTGCAGGTGGAAAATAAATGAGTCTATTTAGAACAAACAAAAATAACAACGCAGTTAATAATAATATCATTGTTGTGGCAATTTTGTTAATTTCATAATCAATTTGCATTCTCCTCGTTATTTTGATTGCCTCTTTCGAATCATTACCTTTATATTATTTTGTCATGATATGAATCCAGAATTTTGTCCACCAGTCTTTGTGCAGAGGGTTCGTATAGATTTTTCATCTCTAAAACAACTTAATTAACTTGGGCGCATGTAATTTAATAATCAGGATAACGTGCTTTGGTTAGTATTGATTATAGTAAGCGACCGTGACCTAAACTAGCTCCCGTCTTCTTTGTTCGTCTCCCATCTTCTATCACTTTCTCTCTTTCTCTCTCTCTCTCTTTCTCTCTCTTTATTTATTTATCTATCTATCTATCTATCTATCTATCTATCAATCAATCTATCTATCTATCTATCTATCTAGCTATCTAGCTATCAATCAATCAATCTATCTATATCTGTCTGCCTGTCTGTCTGTCTGTCTATCTGTCTGTCTACCTATCTATCTATCGATCTATCTACCTTTCTATCTATCTATCTATCTACCTTTCTATCTAAATGTATCTATCAGTTTTTCTGCATAATATTTATTATGCATGTTTGCCTATTTCCCGTAAGTTTGTCCAAAGTGTCGATTCTCTTTCTTTCTTGTTGTCGTCAAAACTCAATATCTAGGAGCATGATTAATTCATCAATCTCCTTCCTATATCTGAGCCTCTCTCACTCTCACTCCCCCCCCCCCCTCCACCCTCTCTCCCTCTCTCTCTATCTCTCTCTCTTTCTCTTTCTCTCTCTCCCAATATATATTCTTTCCATTTTCCATATTTTATCTAGCTTTCTGCAACACATTTAGCTGTTAATTTTATCTTCTCTATCTTCAATATATTTGTATAGCGCTTAGAGACATTTGTATTAAGCGCTATATAAAAGCTAAATATCATTATTATTATTATTATTATTATTTGATAAACATATCCCCCTCTCCCCCCTCATTCTCCCTCTCTCTCTCTCTCTCTCTCTCTCTCTCTCTCTCTCTCTCGTCTCTCTCACTAATTATATATCTCTTTCCCGTGCATCCTTTCCTCTATACCACCGATCAATATACAATCCTCACAATAATTTCCTCGGGAGGGCATTCGAAATAGCATCCTAATAAATGAACTACCAAAGCAAGCTCTCTCGATCAGCCGGTTAATTTTGTCAACCAAATTAATTGTGCACAGCGCACACCCCGGTGCAGCCGAACGCAGAGAGAGGAGAAAAGTCAACATCGGGACGCATTTTCATATTCCAATTATGGCACATGATCGTGTAGAAATAATAGCATGGTCCCCAATGATGATATGTTCACATTGCCGATAATAAACTGTGAAGTCCATCCATCCATCCAGTCAAACTTCGACATGACTGGAACAAATCTCCATTGTCCAACACCATGTATATAGACCACAGAATTTCGAATTTACGCTTTTACGCAAAATGACCTAAACAAAATAATAATTTAACACTTACAATGCTTGCCTTACATAGCAACAAATGCTGTCCTGTTCATTTGCATCAACTAGAGAATGATTATATGGTTTAGACCTGTATGTACAGTAATTTAATTCGTCCCGAGATTAAAATCTCATAATATTACTTCGCACAAAATTAGCAAGCTGGTTAGTTATTTTTCTTTCATAATAATTATATTCCCCTTTTTCAACACCCTTGCAGTCAAAAATCGTTAACAACTCTATGCTCTCGTGTGCAAAATTGATGGCAACATTGTAACTAGCGGAAACAACAATGAGGATAATCAAACACAAAATTACGAGTGGCATCAAGTACATGAAATAGATGAAATAACACGAGACAACCTGGCAATGGGGACACCCCCTCGCACCTTCTACGCGAGTTGACGCATCGCGCCATCACAGTATAGGGATCATGCAAGCCTCCATTGTCATTATTAATCTCGCTTTGATGCGCTAGGATAACATCTTTAAATAGACAACATGAGATGACAAACAAAGAAAGAAAAAACGTTTTGGCCATTTCCTACAGAGCTGGCAATTTCCCGCTCCCGTACCGATGAGTTCAGGCAATAATTGCACATTTAGAATTTCTCCCGTGGACCATGACGAGAAAACAACACCATACGCACCATACCATAATTGGATCCTCTCGCAATTAATTACTGCATTACAAAAATAATAATAAGACAAAAAAATATAAATTATGAATTCACTTAGGCCTATAATGAATTGTTGTCTGTCGAAGATGCCAATTATGAATTAGTTGGGTCTTCATTTTGTGCGCATTTGTCTATGCAACGGTCTAATAATTTTTGAACCCAGTGATAATTGAAGTAAATACGTCAGGGAAAAACTGGCGATCTGGCGATGCACAATGTGATGACGGTTGTTTTAGAGAAATTCGATTCTGAAAATGATTACCCCCTCTTTCGAATGGTAAATGACTTTCTACCTACGTTTTTACAAAACGATACACGAACCTCTCAAAACAATTCTGGATTCTTTAATGTTTTGTATATTATTTTCCCAAATTCATATGTTACATACGTAAATACATAACTTGTAAGTTCTAAACAATTATAATTTAATTTATGAAGGTAATTTGCCCAAACTGAATGTGGGTTTCTATTGAAAATTACAAGGAGCTTATCATTTATCACCTTTATTTCCCCGTGATAAAGCACCAACATCTTTACACACAAAAAAAACACATTGGCAGATCGGAAATAATCCCTGCAACGAAATCTGATTTATTTCCGATACATTTTTTATCGAATAAAGCATAATTCGTTCAATTCATCTTGGATCCAAAGCGTCTCTGTTCATGGATATCGCACGCGTAGTAGGAAGAAACAAACGCGACCGCGCGACGGATATTGAGAGAGGGCGCTAGACTTGAAATTTTGTATGAGAAGAATCCTTGTCGAAATGCGTTTTCATGAAAGTTCCTCGTACTTTTTCTCATTTCAAATTGCATGGCGCTTACATATGACAAATGTTATTGCGAAATGCTGTAAAATTAATAATTCTATAAATAAACTGTAAAATCATACATTCCAACAATAGAGAGAGAGAGAGAAAGAAAGAAAAACATATACGCGCAGGACAAATTTAATGAAAGAAAAGAAAAATAGCGGCATACGTCGGTTTCTTTGAAACAAAGTGACAACAAACGCTTTGATGTTTTCCGTGCTGTGTCTGGAATTGCCGCAAAGCCCGCAATCATGTTTATAACAGTTTTGTTTATAGAAACAAATACAGATCCCAGTCATGACAGAAGATTGCGACGCAAAAGAAAAGTTGGCAATTAAGGTTTGGACAACATTATCTCTTAGGTAGCTTGTTTTTAAATATTGGGAGATGTTCCCCGGGGCAAGGAGGGTGCCTGGGTGAGGGAGGGCTGCCTGGGTGAGGGAGGGGTGCCTAGGACACAACATATTCACTGACAAAATAATAAGATGTACCGACGTGCTCAATACTGTGTCGACCCCCAGGTCATGTTTACATACATAAAACAAAAGCTGGGTCTGTCAATATATTTGAGGAGGCCTTAGCCCGAACTGTCGATCTTACTCCTGCCGCGGTATAATGTCCTTTGGCAAGACATTGATCTACATTAAGCCACACTCCACCCAGGTTATGTAAATGGGTATCTGGCAGGAATTAATTCCTTTTAAAATGCTAGAGCGTCGTAATGGTAGCCATGCTAAAGTCGGGATAATAATTTTGGAGCGCCATGATTTTCACGTCTGACAGACATCAGCGCTATACAAGAACCCATTATTCTTATTATTTACAGAATATGTGAGTTTCTTTAAAACTATGTAATTGTCCTATAATCTTCACTTACTGTAAATTAAAATTATTTGGAAGAATGGATGGAAAGGAATTTGTTTGTTTGTTTGTTTGTTTATTTATTTAAATACGGTGATTAAAAAAGAGGAGTGGGGAGGCGTGGGAAAGAGGGGGAGGGGATAAACAATGATTAAAGATATTCCATGCGCAGGTATTAAACAAAAGCAGGTGTGGAAATGTAGATAACGATTCAATGAGTGACGTGTGTAGCAAAGGGTAGATTGTTTTTGGAATTTAATCATTTATGTATCAATTTCATGTTTTATCTAAATTACTTGAACAGTGAAAGATTTAAGAAAAGTACTTTTTTGTTAAATGTTACACAACTTTCATTTAAAGGGATTGGGTAACTTTGTCTCAGATTCTGAAACAAAATCCTGGATTTAGCTCAAGCTGCAATGATAATTATAAACCTTTAGGTCAATCAGGAACCCCATGACTTTTACAAGCCGATCACCTGTCAGATTATCTAGATATTTATGATTGGAAATCGAAATCAAATCTTGCATTTTTCTAACGAGTATGGTAAAAAACTGGTCACTCAAAGATTTTCACTTTTTTGAGGCACTTCATGATCATTTTGAAGCGAAATTTTTGTAGGGTTTTAATATTACACTATTATCACAGACAGTGATAACACGTTTAGGGCCGTGCATATCAAATTTAACATTGTTATTAAAACGATGCCTTTAATCAAACGGAGTGAGTAATTAAATTTGATTCCAATTGCCATTTATAATGTCTACACGCACTCGGGAATCGATTCAATAGAGCCTCTTCTAAGTTAATATAATAAAACGAACTGTTTGTGAAAGCTATATCGAAACACTGATAATTCGAGACGAGACACTTGTCTTTTTAAGACACCATAGTTTTCCCAAACTGATTCTCAGTCGAAAATTTCAAGGCACGATTTCATCGATTCGTGCCTCGTCTCAATCAATACCCCCAAGATTTCTCAGTTTGTTATGGCAAGCAAAATCACGCAGTACTCAGCCTAGAGCAAGGAATATCCCATTATTACGATTAGAAAACGAATGATTTAGTATTCATATCCAACTTCTTGATTAAGAATTTAGAAGCCAGATTCGAGACATCAATAACGATACTAATTTAGTCTTGATATTACGAAATTGCGAGATACGTGTCATCATGAAAAAGTGCAATTGACTTATGTATCAAATTTCCAATTAAGGAAAACAAGTGAATTCTAGATGCTATTATGAGGAGCCAGAGTTTTGGAACATAGGGATCTCAGTGGAACGTTTTTTTTTTATTTTTGCTCTCTTCGATTCTTAGCGGTGTGAATATTATGTTATTAAAATCGTAATCAAATTAATAGTTTTGTAGTTTATCTGAAAGGGATATGCTGACGAAGCACCAGTATTATACATGTATATGGGCAAAAGTGATAGTAGTAGTATTAGTAGTAGTAGTAGTAGTAGTAGTAGTAGTAGTAGTAGTAGTAGTAGAAGTAGTAGTAGAAGTAGTAGTAGTAGTAGTAGTAGTAGTAGTAGTAGTAGTAGTAGTAGTAATAGTAGTATATGGGAGTAGAGATGACGTGGTCTTGTGGGTACGTGATAGGATTATGGATAACGTGGTCCGCGGTTCGAGTTCCGCCACGGCACTAATGTCCTTTACGTTAATCTACATTTGCCACTCCCTGCCCAGGTGTGAAATGGGTACTGATAGGAAGGAATTCTCTGCATGAGGTGAGCATCGAAATCCAGAGCCGGGGTAATATTGCATGGTGGCGCACATACAACTACCCAATATTATTATTAGTAGTAGTAGTAATACAGTCAAACCTGCTTTAGTGACCACCTGTCTACAAGGACCACATGTTTTGTTTGCCTTGAAAATGGTTTCTCATTGAAACATGTACTAAAGGAACCTGTCTACAAAGACCATTTTTTGCGTTTCCCTTAGGCGGTCGCTATAGACAGGTTTGACTGTAGTAATTATAGAAAATAGCATATCTATATATTCTGATTTATCAACCCAAAAATCTAGTATATGAAAAACAGTCCGGAAAATTAATTTCGAGGCGACTGATCAAATAATTAACCTAATTTAAGTCTCTCTTTTGGGCGGAGTAATTAATATGAATGGCCAGTGACTAGTCCCATAATGACTAACTATCTAACTAAAGCATGGTTTACTTTGAGAAATATCAAACTTGTGAATATAAACAAAGTGGTGTGCAAAACTAGATAATCTGTAAATGTACTCAGTTTGCTCATTGTTATAACCTTGCACAATTTAGCATTCCATATGCCTTGATTGCGAGGCTGAGTACAGGTATCTTCACCTCATGAGCAGACAGCAAGCGGCAGGGGGGGGGGGGGGGTCGTTTTGTTTGTCTGTCGCCCAAAGAGGAAATACTCAAGAATGTTTGGGTTCTGAAGATTCGCCTTTTGAGACTTGGGAGGAGACATCACTCGCCTCCGACGTCACACGTGCAACCTCTACTCTTAGGGGAATCTTGACCAACTAAACAGTAATCCCACGTCGTTGACACTGCATCGCATTTGGGGAGGTTAGGGTGTAAACGAATAATGAAGAGCTAACGTAACGTACATACATAGAATTGGAAAGTACGAATGTAATAAGAGTATTCATCAATCGCTTATTACCTTAATATCTTCTGCATTGAAATTAATGCCAAGAATAAGGGGGTTGAACCCCCCCCCCCCCCCCCACTAGCTATTCTAGAACGATGGCAGTATGTCCGATAGAATCATATTAGGGGAGGTCATCCTCCTACCGCAGTATTTGCCCCCCCCCCCCCCACTTAATATTGGGTTTTAATTCGTAATAAAGGGAGTATGGCTCGGAAAGGTGTTCAACGGGAGTGCCATAAACGCAAAAAATTAAACAGAATAAAGATGGTCAATCATAATTTTACAAAAAAATACCTTTCTTTGTAAAAACAAACAAACAACCAACATCCAAAAAAGATGAAGAAGAAAAAAGACATTATAAACTTCGTTTGCAATTTTGACGTGGATTACATGAGGGGTAGGTTTCGCAGACCCTCACCCCCTCCTACTATCAATTGTATAATGATTTTGCAAATACAATAAGATAAAGACCTTCTATAGTATGTCTTTCCTTGACAATCTGTCACAGATAAAACTGTACCTTGGCAGATTTTTAGACACCCTGGATTCGCCTAGGGTAGCAATAGGAAGCCATCCCCATACCAAAAGCCAAACAAGACCTTTTGACGTCCGGTTCAAGTAGGGTCTGACCATTCAATCATCCCACATCGGCAATGACAACCAAGCCCAGTCCCATGCGTGTGATTTCATGCTGTGTTTACCGTGCACTAGACGAGCACGGCTTGCGCTCATTCATGACGTCTTTGAGAGCAGGGGGAAGGTCAAAATCCTGGCCGGAATATCAACGAGAGGTGGGCCCTATAGCTGGACCCTCAATGGGAATCACAACAGTGTCATGAGGAGGCTATTGGGTTCTTCCCAGTGGTCAGTCGGAGATTTTTTTAATCATATTTCATTATCACAATCCGAAGCAACCTTGTGGTACTTAGTGAATCGCAAGCAACTGCAAGAGCTGTAAATTTAAAGGAATACTAACAACACCACTTGTGAATAAGATGCCATTATGTCAGAAAAATGCACTTTCTGGGAGACATCAAAATCTACAAAGCTTACCCCTTTAAGAAGAAGAGGTAGTAGAAGAAGAAGAAGAAGAAGAAGAAGAAGAAGAAGAAAAGAGAAGGGATAACAAAAAAAAAGATTTAGAGAAATTACAAGAAGAATACAAAGAAGAAGACTAAGAAGCCAAACAAAAAAAGAAGAAGAAGAAAAAGAAGAATAAAGGAATGAGAAGAAAAAGGTGGAGTAGAATAATAAGAAGAAAAATAGAACAAAAGGAGGACGAAGGAAAGGAAAAGATTGAAATTATTTAAATATACATTTTATAGCATTGTAATAACGGTTTGTTGCTAGGGGCACTTACAGTGTATTTAGGTGGGTAGGAGTAGGGGGGGGGTGTCATATCATCCTTACCATATATTGCTTTACAAGCCTCATGTTAATAAACTAAAATCCTCTTTAACTGATAGTTAATCCTCGTTCAGAGGGAAAACAATTATTTCTGGAATACCTTTACACTATAGATACCCCAAATATAGACACGGGCTCATATACATTCTGGAAATATTAGAGGTGTGCGACTTCCACCCCCCCCCCCCCCGAAATCATAATCAGCGCCTCCCCTCCTCGAATGTTATACCATCTTCAATTCACCAGTCAAAGAATGCTCACTTCGATGCACTGAGAGAAAGTCTGGATGAGCTCTACATAAAATTATTGTTCCCGATCTACTGAAGATCGTATCGCACTATTAAATCTGCATTAATATTTCCCCTATTTTCAGACAGCGTTTAGAAGTCACCCTTAAACACCACCTCCGACAGGAAAGATAACATTACCCCTCTATGTTCCACTTGTACTGGAAATCAGAAATGTAGCGGTCTTATTAAATGCAGCTTACATGTTGTAAACTGTATGATCTACTGAAGATCGTAACATACTATTAGAATAGACAAGTCCGTAGTTTTAAGCTTCAAGTTTTCAGTTTTAAGAATTACATTTATACTTCAGTATAATGTATATTTTATTTATGATACAGAATATTATACTTTTTTAAAATTATATCCAAGTATTGCGTTAATAGTGATGTGCAAACGCCCTGTGCAAACGCCACTTCTATGTATACACTTATCTGCTACCTTGGTATATTTCACTTCTCTTTCAGTACACTTCACTTATAGTATACTTATGTATAATTTCACTTCAGATCTAGTACAGTGTAATTTCACCTTTACCAATTGACCTTTTTGATGTTCATTGTAATAAACCAGTACATCCAGTACATAATGCTGTTAATGCGATTCAATACCGGGGGTTATTGATTAATTCTAAGAAACGGCTACATCCAATACACATACAATAAAGGAATGTGCATGACTGTTAATAATTACAGTGAAACCAAATACAATGTCATGCTCCACTCATTTCCTGTTTTAGGTTCCAGGGTGGAAGAGAGATAGGGAGAGAGAGGGGGGTGGATAGAGAGAGAGAGGGGGGGGGGGGGGAGGGACGGGGGAGGGAGAGAGAGGGAGAGAGAGAGATAGGGGAAGGGAGGGAGAGTATAAATTAGAGAGGAGAGACAACGATGAGACGAGAGAGAAGGAGAGATAGATAGAGAAAGAGACAGAGAGACAGAGAGATAGATAGAGAAAGAAACAGAGAGACAGAGAGATAGATAGAGAAAGAAACAGAGAGACAGAGAGACAAACAGAAGAAATGGGCAGAGAGAAGGAAAGGGAAAGAGGTGGAGGGTCGGAGAACGACAGAAAAGAGAGAAAGAGAGAGAGGGGGAGGGGGGAGTAGAAATTAGAGAGAAGATATAGACAAAGATGAGACTAAAAAGAAAATGAGAGATAGAGAAAGAGGAGGGATGGGCAGAGAAACGGAGATAAACATCCTTAGAAAGAGAATGGGAAAGGGAAGGGGGAGGTGGTCGGCGTAAGAGAGAGAGAGAAAGAGAGAGAGAGAGGGGGGGGGGCTGAGGAGTGGGGAGGAGAGAAATAAAAGAGAAAATAGATAATGAGATAACATAGCCAGAAAGAAAGAGACAGATATGAGAGGTCGACATAACATGGAAAATGGATAGAGGATAAGCGTGAGGAGCAATGTAGTTATATCTGACAAGAAATAAACAACTGGAGTGGAATCGTGTACAACGAGATGCCACGACTCGAAGATAATGATGACGGCGTTAGGGCATCATCTCATGTGAAACAACATCGTGTTTGATTGGAGCGGGCTTTAATGTGCTGTAACATGAGGGCGTTAACTCCGCGCCTGCCAAAAGGATCTTAAACCCATACGTCCTTTCACCCTAACGACATCCTTGCTCTGACATTCCCATTCTCGGGAATGGGTATCTTCGGAAAATTGCTCGACTGGACACGAATCATCGCGCATGGGACTTAAGGTAGGGTAAGGGGTATATTTAGGTGTCGGGTGCAGCCGCCTGGTACTTAATTGCGCCGAAGCTTCCGTGAAATTAAAAGATACATCATAACGATGTTTCTATTTTGATGATGGGGTGACTCACAATATGAAAATTATGTATCTCATTTATGATACATGGATGTAATTTTCAATACGAGTTCTTAGCGTTCTGGTGGGGTTCGGTACGAAGAATAAAAGGTTAACAACAGTTGTCCTGGTGATGTTTTAAGATGTGTTTTCTTCAAAGTTACTTTTTATCATACCATACTTTTACAATCAAAGATATTTGTTTCACAACAGTGACTGTAAGAGAATGACATCGTATTAAGCCTAGGTTGAATAACTTTATCTTAAAGAAAAGGATTTATAACTTGTTACAACTCGCGTGACATCAGGAGATGCCGAACAAATTAGGGGAAAGGGAATAATGGTTAAGGGTGGGGGAAAGGAAGGGATACGAGAGATTGTGAGAAAGATAGAAAACAAACATAAAGAGGAGACACAGAGAGAGAGAGAGAGAGAGATAGAATGGGAGAGAGTGGGAGGGAGGGAGAGGGAAAATGAAAGAGGGAAGAGAGAGAGAGAGAGAGGGGAGGAAGAGAGACAAAGAGAGAGGCAGAGAGAGAGAGAGAGAGAGTTATATTCTAAATTCCAAAGGATAAGATGTCGAATGTGAAATACACGAATGTTGATATCAATCACTCCACATTCATGCCAGGAATGTTACAAACATACATACCGGTAGTTCATGTCAGTGAATGTTGTTGTTGACAACTAAAGTCTACATTCCATTTAAGACAGCAACACCTGTGTGTTTCATTCTTGCGCAGATTACTTGGTAAAGAGTTCTGACAAGAAGAATGAAACCAAAGTTTATGAGCCCCTTGAAAACTCTTGGAATTCGGAAGCCACGTTCACACGATAGCCACTCACTCGAGAAAGTATAACCATCGTGTGAACGCAACTACATAGTCGCAAATTAAAATACGTGAAAATGTGTGTACAGCGAATATTTCTTATGCGAAGGGCTTTTTAACGACAACATTTGCAATATATAATGTATGAAGTTGCTTTGCATTACGTGTCATGTCGGTACTCATGTAACAAATGCACTCATTATATTAGTTCGGTTTATTTGTATAGAAACGATAGCATAAAGATACCTCAAATAATAAGTGAGGGAAAAAATGACTTTAAAAATGCTCCCTCGTATACATTATGTCATGTAGGCTCACGCACTGTTAATGCACAATGATATTATCAGTGTTTTTTTAGAACAACGTAGGGCCTATAACGACGTGTATATTGTCTTGTTCAGACATATTAATACATATACTTTAGAAATTGCCTTGTTACTTTTGTTAGACAAGCAAATCGAATCTATTATCGTTGTTTTATGGTGATTATAGCCGCCATTTCGATGCCACAAGGGAATTAACACAAGAGAAATAAAAGCCATTACATTCAATTATTACATTCGACAAGAGACTGCGATATCGACCGATAGCGGACATGCATTGCATCCTTAGGGAATCGTAATAACGATGTATACCAACTCCACTCGCTTACCGATACTGCAATTTTCTCTCATCGCCACACTCTCCTGCATACACTGTGCGTCAGAATTGCAGTAGCGCGGGAGGGTTCTGATTTGTCGTCATTATGAAAGCGGACGTATTATAGGCTGTCTGAAAACACTACACTCGTTGGGGGCCCCGTAAACGTGTTAATTAGATATCGACAGATATTCGGATTGCATAAAAGGGGCACCAGGGTGATAATGTTGAAGGGTGTCTAAAGCTGTCATGCCTGCATTGGTATAGGGATGTTAATGATGTAGAATTGATGTGGAGGAATTCGGAGCGATATGACTAGCTAAGCATGGATTAGTTAAAGTAGGGCAGCATTGGGAACTATAAGCCATGACTTGATATGAGTTCATTGACATGATTGTATTATCATAACCACTTTCACGATCTTCATCATCATTAATAAATTAATTCTTTGAAATGCTAGAGCAACGTAATGGCAGCACAGATAAAGCCAGGGTAATAATCTCCATTCTCCAAGTTTAGAAGCGCTTAGTGATTGTATAATAAGCGCTATATAAAAACTTAGTATTATTATTACTATCATCATCATCATCATCATCACTATAATCATCACCACCATTAACATCAACCATCACATCATCACCATCATGATCTTATTCACTTAAACAACCACCACCACCACCACCACCACCACCACCACCACCACTACCACCACCACCACCATCACCTTCATCATCATTATCATCATTTCTATCACTACCATAACTACCATCATCTTCACCAACACATCACCATATTATAATTCATTGTGCTGAATCTGTACTTAAAGATAAAGGTGAGTTCTGGTAAAAAAAAAAAAAAAATTAATTCTCACAGAATCTAACGAAAATTACACTGAATGTTCAAAATTACAAATAAATGTCATTTGCCAAACAATTTTAGTAGAAAATGTATTAAACCCCGACACCATTTTGTGTAGTCCCATATACATCTTTCTATGTACAGTGCTTGTTACTTTACCAAGACTGGGCCAAGTTTATTATGATTTTGATGACTCCAGAACTTTGCAGTAGGCCTACACACCAATACTTACATGCTACATGATCAAATTTTTCTGATCCATTCCACACCTTTTCTTTCACAATGCAATCGGATGACCAGAACTCACGTTTATCTTTAACGTTACCAATGTTGCTTCCCATAACCTCCGTTAAATTAAACACCATTTACGTCGATAATAAGTTTGTGAAATATGGACTATAAGCGACGAAATTGAAAGAAAATCATTTCAGTATGTTTCCATGTTTAGTAGATTACCCAAGCAACAATGCGAGTAACATTTCTACTACACAACAAGAACTCGGAAAATGTTGTGGTGAATTTTTTTCTCCATCCTGATTTTCAAGTACATGGGAAATGATGGGTTTGGTGCTTATGTATAAACAAAGGTTTCAATCGACCAAAGTGGAATGGGCTGGCTACATTTAAAGGCTGTGTAAACAAACATCTTAAAATACAGAAATCCATGTGACCTTTTTCTAACATTTTAGCCAAATTAACGATCAATTTCCTTAAGTGCTGAAACTAAATTTTGCAATATGCGCGAAAAAAGCACTAAACTCATCAATATTAGTAGGTACAAAATCTAAAAGGGGGCTCGATTTTCAATCATATTTCTTTGTTAAAGAAAGAAACGTGTCCGACCGACAAATACCCTCTTTTTATCTACCAGGTCAACATGTTATCATTACAGAAATAAAATGATATTAAGTCCTAGTCCAATTTCCACATCGAGTGTGTGAAACGTGCAAATTACGAATATCGAAAGCAAAATAAATTGACACTCGTTGCATGCTATGTTTGCATGTGTGCCCCAATCAACGATGTTGATTTGGGTAGAAGCAGCGCGGAGGACTGTGAGTTCAATTGGTGGAGCGACAAGGTTGAGGGAAATGAGGATGAGGAGGGGGAGGGAGTGGGATTTTTTTTAAAATAGGAAACGCCGATTTTGAATTAATAACTGCTCTATACTGTAATCCATTCCAGCATTAAGATCTACCAATCTGATGAGGGTGGGGGATAGGTACATGTTCCCCTTCGTAAATAAACTGAATTAGCAATTGTTAATAAGACTAGCTGCCTATCAAAATGTTCCCCCCCCCTCCTCCCCGTCTAAAGAAAATGGCTCAACGTCACAGCATTTAGTGCAACATATTGAGCAAGATATATATGAATAATGTGTACTACATCCATGATAAATTATCTCATTAAAATATGCCCCCCCCTTCAGAAAGCATGAATACTTATAGGTACTACAAAGTAAAAAACGATATAGGTGGATGATTTTATGCCAATTAAACTCTCACAGCCTCACAGGTATTATAAAGGTTGGTCTTGTTAACTCTAAAATTAAGGTGCGCTGTATTTACTTGAACTAAGTTATCATCGATAAAGGACAAAACTTTCCAGTGGCATATGATAGGGGGAGGAGTGTCCATACAATCCAAACCAAATTACATATATATACAACAACAAAAAACAAAGGGAATATTGTATATAAATTCCTTATGAAAAAAGAAAAGAAAAGCGAGTTCATAAACATGTAGGATACAGCTGAAAGAAAAATGGGACAGGAACAGAATGAGATGATAAGTTTTATGCTGCAGAGATAATATATATATATCATATCACCTGTCAGCTATCTACCATAATAAACATAACCAGCAGTTTATTTTTGTTCAGTGCGTTTCCTCAATAACCATGCCTGTCAATCACGGAAAAGGCGCGAAAGTTACTTTGCTCTTAACACAAAATCAAGAAAGACCGATACCGATCCGCGATCGAATCTTGTATTTTCATAACCTATATATCAAAACTATTTGACAATGATCCTCATCCCAGATAATCACGGTTTTGGGGAGAAAAGTGGGAAAATCAACACTTGAACCAGGTGTGCGTGATCGAGAATGGTAATATTAGGAGACAAGTTCAAGCAATTTGGTGTTTGATAAGCACCTTTGTCGTCGGATCACGGACCCCGTTTTATTGCACGACCCCACGCCATCATATCCGTGTCAGCGATGTTAAACAAGATTATCTTTGGTAATTACAGTTTGCTGTCTGTTACGCCACCAACTCTCGATTTCCTCTCTCATTATCTCCCTCTCTACCCCTGTCTATTTTCATCTTGCTTCATCTTACCTCTTTTCTCTCTCCAATTACTAACCTATCTATTCTCTTTGCTGCCCCTTTCTTAGGCTCTCCCACTCGTTCCCTTTCCCTCTCTCTTTCTCGCATAATATACATTAGATGTATGTTAATGGTTGGAATAAGGATTCAATTTCACTTCCTACCTATCGTGAATCTCTTTGGGACTTATTCGTTCATTTATAATGAATACTGCTATATTTCTTAAACTTGTAATTTCTCCCATCTAAAGAAAACAATTTCGTAGCGATAAGCGCTGAAAATATATAATTATAGGTCTAACTCTAAACGATAGCAATCATTAATAGAAGATGCAAAAGGAAATAACGAAATCAGGCCATATGAAAAACACCAGGCACTCGTTATCGATGAATTATACTTAAGTATACATTCAAAAGTGATGTGAACAGCACCAAGATACTTTAGATAGTGCAACACTACATACGTAGAACAGGTGAAGTGATAGTCAAATACCACACACAAATAGTGATATTAACCTTCCCGCACGCGTTTACTCTCCTGTTTCCCGCCATATTTCTCGCTTTGTGTGTCAGCTAGTGACTATCTATGGCAGATCGCGCGGGAAACTATTTTTCGCTGTCAATTCTCTCTCTCAAGTAGTCTGCTATTATGCGTTTGATGTTGAAATTAGCTACTAAGTCATTAATACTCTAAATTGTGGATTTTACATAGAGGGGGTCGGGAGGTCGGAGGGTCCACCGTTCATGATACTCCCCCTTATTAGTGATTGCATGAAAAAAGCTATGGGAAGTGTTAATTACCAATCTCGATTAAAAATATTGTTTCGATTGAACAATCATAAACACAATTCGATGACTGAAATACATACACTTACTGCAAGTTATGAAGATGAAACACTCAACACCGAGTGCTAAAGTGCCACGCCCACAATGCCATAGAGGACCACTACTGAAGGGGCTTGCACCCGAATCGCATGATACTTTCAAAAACAGTTAAATCAAGCAACACAGTGTTTGTGGCAGACATGCGTAATAATATCAATATTTCAAAATCAATCTCAATTTATCCAGCAATGATTCTAATAGCAAGATCTAAATAGCAAGTATCGGTGGCGGATCCAGGGAGCATGAATGCTCTTCTCAGCAAATCCCAATCTGGCATGTATTAAGTACACATTGAGGGCTCAACGAAAATTTACCCTCCCTCTATAATGCCCAGGCATCAAATTTAAACTCTCAAAGGTACCAGTGAAATAATGAACAATTACAAAAACAAATCCTGAATCTGCCTCTGTTAGTTCACAAACGATCTATAGGCGGTAAAAACACACTCCTTCGTTTGATCAAAGGGGACTGCCAAATCCCAGGTTGTGTCAGGTGTAAATACAAATAGCGCGAATAGTTGGGCCCAAGATAGCATCAGTAAATGTTCGCAGTAAAATAAGATGACGACCATTTCATCACGTAGAAGGTCGTTGCCATGGCGACAGGAATGATGGGATGTTGAGCGAAGGCCAGTGTGCTCTTCAAGTTATCTCCGAATCTTGATTACTATGAGAAAATGTTCTCCATTCATTAAACAGTTGTAATAGGATGTGGCATCGTGGGAATTGAGCGTAAGAGGGAGCAAGGTAAAAGGGTGGGGACTTGTTTAGAAAGGAAGAAATTTTATGTAAACCTAGATTACAAAAATTGTCCAGGAATACCGAAAGTCGCTTAACGTTAGGCCAGGTATAAACCTGCCCAAGTCTATTGGTCTATGGGTCTATCTAAGTGTTTTTGTCTGGTGGATAACTCGCCGAACCACAGGGTTCGCGGTTCGAGTCCCATCTCGTCACTTATGTCACTTGGCAAGACATTAATCTATTTAATTTTGCCACTCTCCACCCAGGTGTTCAATGGTCACTGAAAGGAAGGAAGTCTTTGATATCGAAAACGGTAGCCTAGCAGATATAATGTTGGAATGCGTTGAACTCCTTGCGTGGTGGATATTTATGTGAGCTATAAAAATATCAAATACATTGTTGTAGTTAACAGTTTAAACGAAGTTTGAACCGTACGTTCAGTTCGTACATTAATTTAGCCCATCGATTTCCGGAGTGGAAAATATCAACCTCTCCGTCCGGCACAAATCACCATGATTATGTTATTAAATGAAAGACACAAGCTTATCGCAATTTCTTATGTGGAGGTGTCGTGGTCTACTGGATACGTCACCGGACTGTGGATCACATGGTTCCCGGTTCGAATCCTGAGGTGAAGTAAATGGGAAACTGGCAGGAATGAATTCCTTGATCTGCTAGCGCGCCATAATGGCAGCCATGTTAAATTTTTGGGGGTACAAATATTGTGGAGCGCTAGGAGTGTTGAGTCAATACAAGAACACATTATTATCATTTAATATTACTCTCTCATGACCAAACTAGTTATTTTTTCTTAAAATTCGCTACAAAACTGCAGTACTTGATATACGAAATTCAGGAGCTAACACTTTGCCTTCTATAATTCGATAGGCAAAGTAGACTAAGCCGCTTTCGAAGATGAACTGTTAGAATTACCCCATGGAATAAAACAATGATCATAACTCTGACGTGCATATTCCGTCAAAACATAGATACATTGCAGTGCGCCATAATCCTCTGGGAATTCTCTTCCTCTCCAGAAAAAATGGCAACATTTGCTCAATAAACATCAAGGTCGCTGGCAATTTTTTAAATCCAATATTATACAGTGAGTGAATCAATAAAACAATGCACACACAAAAATCATGAAGGTCTGTTTAAATAATGTCACTTGGGGGAATTATATCTGCAGCGCCAAAGTCCCGCACTCTGCAACGCCGTATCAATGTTCAGATTTACTCCAAAAGTGTCTAAAGACATAGGAGGCATCCAGAGCAAAAATCTCTAGTGGGATTTCGTAAATCTATCGTCAAAACTTGGTTTTTGCGGATATTTCTCCCTCCTCTCTCTTCCACCTCCAAGAAATTTTCGGATGGATTTTGGATTTTGGGGGAGGAAAGGGAGAGGGGTTGGAAGATAGGGGATAAGCGACTCTCTCATCAACGGTGGATCCCGGTGGGACCACGTACATTGTCACAATCATGGTAATTGAATGGAATGGTGGGGGATTTATGTGCCCATTATTACGTTCAACACGCGGTAATTAATTTGTCTCATGCAGCAGTATGTATGTATGTATGCAGGCCGTAGCGAGGCAGTCAGTCAGAGCGGGAGCTTGTGTATTACCTGCGTGCAAACCTTGTATATAGCCACGCAGAGCGCAAATGAAAATTGTAGACAAGTAACAGGCGTGTGTAAAAGGCAACTCCGTTGGAATACTTCCAAAGTCACTATTTCCACGAAAAGAAAGCTATCGAAATTGAAAACAAGTCTTGAGATGTCGCAAACTAGCCCCGCAAATCACAAGCATTCATGAGGAGATGATGCAGACAAGAATCAGGCTTGCATCGAAGGTAATGAAGAGCTTAACTCTGTCTGAAGACACAATTCTCAGAAAAAATAAAGCTTTCAAAATTTAAAAGCTCTATAAAAACCGACCACCACATACTACGTTCGGCGAAAATCATCCAACGACGATGGGAAAATTCCATTAATTCAACAACAACTAAGGAAATGAAAAGTAGTCAGATCTTCAAAACCAACGTCCTACACTCAGCAACACAGAATTATTCATTGATCTTAAACGTAAACTCATTATCCTTTTGCCCCAAAATAGCAATTGTTGGTCATATTGTGAAAATCCTGATATATATATATTTACATTAGACAAATTACCATTACACCTGAAGTCTAGATATCACTTAGCGCTGTACAGATATAATACTACCCGGACATTGGATTCAGGCCTGCCCTCACACAGTGTTGTACATTCTCCACTCCCAAGGGAGCATTCCAGCCAGACGCCATTTTAGAGACATTCACAATGCTCAGCAAACTACAATGACTTTAGCATCCTGAGGGTATCATTTTTTAACATCAGGATGGAGAGTGGCAAACGGAAGAGGATGTTAGTGCTGCATGGGCTTGGGTTTGAACCCCTAACCTTGTGATCTACAATCCGATGACTTATCCACTAGACCACAACTCATCTACAAACATGTGCATACTTTCGAATATACACCAGGATTACCAGCACTGCCACATAGCACTTTACCTTGGTTTACTATAGCAGTGGACTTTTGCATTGGGCGATACGCCGGTTGAAGAAGCGCGGGAAAATGCGGCTTTAAATTTTCAACCGATACTATGGATATCGATTATCTGTCACGTCTGCAAGCCGATACAGCTACTCCCCGCCACGCGTTTTTGCCTTCGCGGTCCTATCGGTTCGACTCAAACCGGAGGCAATTAAAGGTGCACTACGTCCAAAAGTAGACGTTCCTTCTGATTCTTTTGAGTACAGTTGTACATCGAAACAAGATAAAGATTTTTTTTAAAAGAGGACATTTGCACTAAAGCATGGAAAAGAGTTGTTTTAATATTCGGGCACAAATTTTCAAATTGGTGGGAAATACCAATATCATATTTGGTAAAAATCATATAAATAATTACTATGACAAATATTGAAGAATAAAATAAATGAGCGTCGTCACAGTTGCCCGAACTAAATGAGTACAAATAAGTCGTTTGGTAAAAGCTGAACAATAAGTTTCACTGATGACTTTTTTCATAAATTGTTAAACAAATCCGCGAATAATCCGGTTTGTTACGCACAGAATCAGAGTTGTACAGACTTATTATACATAGTCAAACAAGAGACAGGTAAACAGAGATAGGTAGATGGATAGAGGGATAGGTAGATATATACAGATATAGATAGGTGGATATATCGTTATATGAACATATAATATATGAAGTTCTGCGACGCAGATGACTATTGCAAATTAACACAAGGTGGACTAAAGAACCCCGTTAATATGTTTAAGATACATAGATATATAGATACAAAGTGTGTGAGAGAGGGAGAGAGAGAGAAAGAGAGAGAGGGGGAGGGACAGAGTGGGATGTGGAGAGAGACGGAAAGAGAGGGAATGCAACGATAAGAGAGCAAGAGAGAGAGAGATAGAAAGAAAGATGTAAGAAATGGAAATAAGGAGAAGGGAGGGGGGGGGGGGGGTTATCTTTTATGGAGACGAACGGATCTCATTTTTTCTTCTTTATCGATGCAATTCTTTGCCGAGATTTGGGACGTGTACACTGTGCCACGGCGGTCACGTAGTGCTAGAATGGAACCGGGTTTCCCGTAACCATCCGGGATTAAAGGGGCTCATCTCCTTCTAAACCATCCAATAATAAGAAAGAACGACAAGGAAATATCCATCAGGATCGAAGGGAGAGTGACCTGCATGTGTCTTTCATCGGAATTGAATTTTGGTTTGGTTAAACTTGCCTTACCCGGGAATAATTGTTTTTGTATCAACTGTGTATAATGTCATGATTGTGCAATATGTTCAGAGTTGAGAAAATAAGACATCTAAATATTCATTTGTTAAACAATAATCATTAATCCAAGAATATTTTGTTTTATTTATTTATTATATTTATTTTAAACGTATTCATTTTATTTATTATATTTATTTTAAACGTATTCATTTTTATTAATTATATTTATTTTAAACGTATTCATTTCATTTATTTATTTTAAAAGCATATGCACACAATATGTGAAGCTATTAGATTCCATTTTTATGGACGTAATGGAGAAGTATTGTGCTTATCAAAGTTGAATAATTGACTTTG
Source organism: Strongylocentrotus droebachiensis (assembly GCA_035222895.1). Classification (NCBI taxonomy): domain Eukaryota; kingdom Metazoa; phylum Echinodermata; class Echinoidea; order Camarodonta; family Strongylocentrotidae; genus Strongylocentrotus; species Strongylocentrotus droebachiensis. The sequence continues at coordinate 231,028 of JAVYIG010001308.1, forward strand.
CATATTTCCTTATAACCAGAATGTACATAATATGTCAAAGGAATAGGCTATGCGATGTATATGTAATTTACTTTAAAGTAGCAACTTCGGGAAGACAAAAAATAAGAAAAATAAGACATGGCAAGTCCAAGATTACAATCTCAATTCGTCTCATAGTTACATTTAATACAAGCCTACATGGAATAAGGAACATATTACTTTACGATGCACAGACAACGTTTTACTTAAATTAATTTAACCCATCTAATCTCTTGTAATAGTTGACTCGATATCGCCTTTTTCATCAAGTACTATACAACAAATGATGTTAATTCATGTTAATTAATGTCTAATAACTCACTGTATAAAAATATCCCCACTTGTAAGCCCAAAAAACGAATATCATAGGAGGTGTACGAGGGCGGAATAAAGAGTAAATTCCCAATCCTGCTATGTTAAACCAAGCATAAGGAACCATGCTAAGTGAAGATAAGAAAATGAAGGCTAGCACTTTGTCGTCTACTTTGTCCTTAAAGGTGGAGTAGATAAAACCATTTCGCCTTGGGACGGTGGGTAATAATATGCACACAATTTGTGTATGACATGCACTTTTGAATTCGGATGTTATAGTTGAAAAAGTCAGAAGTTGTCAAAGTGTGCATGGCATGCTGTGTGATGGAATGTATTTTCCGTCATTGATTAATGTCATACCCGCTTCCTTTCATCAATATTTGTCATAATTCTATAATTTCGTTTATTATTTCATTCGATAGCGATGTCACCGAAATTTTGCTTCTGTCACATAAAGATCTCTCTCTCTCTCTCCCTTTCCCCCTTTCCCCCGCCCTCTCTCTTTCTCTTCCCCTTCTTGCATCTGTCCCTGTCTCTCCCTGCTTCTATAGCCGTATATCATAGGAAGCTATCGCTGTATACCTATTCTGCTGCTAAGTGCAGTTCTCTTTCCACATAATTATCTTTCCTTCTTTCATTCAAACTTCCTCTGTAAGATATCATTCCCTTGTCATTCATCTGAATGTTTTTCCCTTTTTCCATTTCTTCCCTCTCTATATAATTTATCTCTGGGTGTCTGTCTGTCTCTGTCTCTTCAATCACTTTCTTTTTCTCTGTCTCCACTCAGCTATCTTTCTCTCTCGTTCACATTCTATCACTCGCCCTTTCTCTGTTTTCTCTACATCACTCCCATTCTCTCTGTCTCTCTCTGTCTATTTGTGTGTCCGTCTGTCTGTCTGTCTCTCTCTCTCTCTCTTTCTCTCTGTCTCTCTTCATCCTTGTATCATTCTCTGTCTGTCTCTCTACCTCTTAGCCCGAGACATGTAGAAAGTAATCGCCGCCCATTCTGCTGCTAAGTGCACTGTTTACATTGGGGATCATCATGCTCCCACTGTAATCAAAGGCGTAGCCAGCTGGAGGGAGAAGGGGGCACATGCCCACCCAGGGGACGAAGGAAAATTCAGTATGGGGGAACAGAGTGATACAAAACGAGCAATGGTGAGGGGGAGAGGGGGGGGGGGGGGGGCTAGAGGAGGAGGGTATATGGACTCATGTGTATTTTCTCAAATTAATATAGAGGACTCGATTTTCTATAAACAGCGTTCTGCTTAACCTTCCCCACCCCTCCTGCCTATCTGTCTCTCTCACTGTTTCTTCTCCTCCCTGTCCCTTTGTGGCTCTCCCTATCTATATTCTGTCTACACCCCTCTCCACCTCTCATCCCCATTCTCTCTTTATTTCTGTCTCAATCGGTTGCATTCGCGAAAACACGTATAAACGTACAATATTCATACATAACGACTATAGCAAGATAGTTATCCAGTAATGAATGAAATGACCATATCTTGCTTTGAAAACTCAAAAGTATTATACACACATGGTACAGTCCTTCCGTGCCCCGTGCAGTATTACTGACCGCTGACTAGTTAACTCAAAATGTAAACAAAAATAACCCATAATCTCAAGCAAAATAAAAGGACCGTAGTGATGAACAAATAGATTTGCTTCATCTACTGCAGATATGAAACTCTTATACGTGGGACTAAAGAGGTACAATTCCTTTTCAATAATGATTAAATAACTGTTTGTGTATGGAATTGAGGCGAGCGAACTGCCAGTCTATTCGACAGATAAGTACTGTGACAGTACATACGCATTCATTGTAACGAACATATTCTGTGCACGTGTTCACCAAACACGCTATTAATCTATGGTAGATATAAAACTCCCATAGGCCTATCAGGAAATAAAAAAAGAAAATATAACCTGTCCGAAATAAATTAAAAACACTGTATGCGTTAAGATGAGACATGACTGTATTCATATACTGCAGTCAATACGAACAGTGTACACATACGTTTAAATGAAACGTTACCGTATGATGGACGAAACAGTTTCGTCTAACCGAGATATGAACCTCCCAGATTAGGTATTATAAGATGATGATGTGGATCCTAATCAAATGATTGGTTGAAAGCGTACACGTGACCGGTCATTATCCAATTCTGATGACCGGTCATTGGTAAAAACATTTTATATAACAAATAAAACATCATTTTATATAACAAACAAAAAATAATCTTACAAAACAAATTTTACACAGCATTTTGTTCGTGCATTAATGCCCTCACTGTTGTGTATTATTTGTATACTAACAAGAAAAATATGTTCTTTCCAAAATGGTTGAAATACTGAGTGCAAAGAGATGAGTTATTCTTTAAAAAGACAACCATGTGTACGCACACAATCCCATGCAGTGTTATTCTAAAATGATCGAACATAATTTTCGTCTAATGCAGATATGAACCTCTTACAAAATTATAATAAGAATCAACACCATCTCAAAAGGAATCGGTTTCTTTTTAAATTGCAAGAGGGTAATTTTTGTAATTGTAATTGTAGTTATCTTCTTCTCATGCACAGCCATTTGGTGGATACTTTAAATTCTTGATGGGGGGGGGGGGTGGGTGTTAGATACAGGCACGTAGCCAGAGTTTGGTGTTAAACGATCGAGGTAAAAAAAAAAGGGGTCTAAAAAGTTCAACCGATCCTGGAAAAAAAAGTGGGGGGCATGTGCCCCCGTGCCCCCCCCCCCCCCCCCCGGGGGGGGGGGGGGGCTACGTGCCTGGTTTACATAAATAAGCTTAAACAAACCAATGATAAATGGGAGTGTTTTCAAACAAAAATGTTAATGTAGCGTTTTGACTTTGGCTTCGCCCATGTCAGCGTGCATGAAGAGTTGTAATAAATGTATTGTTTATGTGGGATATTTGTTATGAGAGTGATGAGCACGTTGATTTGGAATAAATACAATCCATTACATCGACTTTTAATAGAACAAAACCGATCTCATGTGAAATGTATAGGTGATGACGATAGTGGTTATGATGAAGGAGAAGATGATGATGAAGAAGATGATGAAGATGATGATGATGGTGGTGGTGGAGGTTGTGGTGGTGGTTTTTGTGATTATGATGGTGATTGTGATGGTTTTGGTAGTGGTGGTGGCGGTGGTGGTGGTGTTGGGGAGGGTGATGTTCTTGATAATGAAAATGTTAATGGATGATGGTGATGATGATTGTGGTGATGATGTTGGTGATGATAGAGATGATGGTGATATGGTTACTGTAGTGTGGTGATGATGATTATGATGCTGGTAGTGATGATTTTATAGTAGGGATGGAGGTGATGATGGAGATGGTGATGGTATTGATGATAAAGAAGATGACGGTGATGAAGATAATAGTGTTGATGATGATGGTGATGACGATTTAGAAGATGATTATGAAGATGATGGTTAAGGTAATGATGATGATGATGATGAGTGATTATGATGTAGTTGATGAAGTTGATAAAGATAATGACCACGATAATCATGCTGGTGAAAATGACGTCGCGATGACATTTACAAAAAATGATGACGATGTAATATTTTGTTCGATAGTATGAAGGCTACCGGAAACATTGATGTGCGTAAATAACAATTCGTCTACGCAAGATGTGAAACAACTTTCAGCAAGAACTGACCTACATTATTCAATTGAAGTCAGTGACCTCGTTAAAAGCCACTCGGGTTGCATTGCTGATTAACTGATTTATTGATAGAAAGACCTTGCAATGATGCAACGTGAATAAACACATACATTACAGCATAAATAGAGCAAGGTACATTTTGCAGCACACTTGAAAAACCAGCACAGACATACGGCGGTACATGACGGACAAAATATGTGGCGGAAAGTGTATCAAAACTTTCGCGCTCTCGAATTTCTGCGCCGCAGTGTATCAGGCGATCGCTTGCTAGTCGCTAAACATGTCAAGCTACGGGGCTTACCTCTAGTCCCATGTGAAAACGTATTGTTATGACCTTCCACGCGTCTCGTGCACGCTGCAGGCGAGAGAAGTGTAATTACACGCCGTGTCTGTCGGGAGCGTACTCCGCCGGAGATAGTCCATGTGACACTGGCAGCCGCCGCCTCGATCTCTTCTGCCACTGCCGTTGCTCCTCCTGCATGCCTTGATAATGCGTTCTCCTTTTTGGAATAAAGGATGCACTCTCTTCTCCCACCCTCTCTCACCCTCTGTAGCGTTCTCCACTATAGCTAGATCCCTTTTCGATCTCGCCAGCACCTGCCCAAGGGAGGTGTGTAAAATCAATGGAGATAGATTCTCCCTCTGCCTCGGTGTGGGTTCACCCACGAACGGCCAGCCACACCACGCTATAATTACATACGGACCAGACCATCAATTATTAAGTAGGTAATGCTATTGCAGCATTAAGATCGGTCGCTCCGCATCGTGGCGTAATGAACCGGACGGCACGCGCATTCATGCACTGCACTTCCCCCACCAGGCACGCTACAATTGCAATACCGGGTTCCTTTAAACTTGCAGTGACGGATAGGGGGTGGTGTTGGTCGGCTGTGATAGGGGCTGGTAGAGGCGGTGGGGGAAGAGGATGATGAAGGTGGGATTATGGTGGTGATGTATAGTGTGATGGAACAAGCCAAGAGTGAACGCTTAGAGATGAGCAGGGGCTCAAACTTTAACCCCTGTCACCTAGAAGAAAGGTGTGTGGGGCAAACAAATCCACAAAGAATGACAGGAGTGAATGAGGGAAAGAACAGAAAGAGAGGGGGGTGGACAAGGATTTGAGAAAAAGAGACACTCAGAGATAGATAGAGTAAGAGAAATATATATGTATATAATATTTCTTATTTGTTTTTATAGGTGTGTATTTTATAGGCCTTTATTATTATAGAAAGAGACGGAGAGAGAGAACGAGAGGGAAAGAGAGTGAGAGGTGGATCAATAATCATAGAAAAAATTCAAATATATAGAAGAAATTTAAATACGATAAGAAGGGTCCAAAGTCATGTTTTAGACAGATGCTTAAAGAGGTCGAAATTTGGGTTGGTACAATGACAATATTATACGTGTGTACTATGCTAATAGAACAATATCTTCCATGAAAATAATGATACTAACACAATCCTGCGGTCAAGAAAAAATTGGAACATGGAAATGTATATACGAGATGAGATAATAACCAGTCTGGAGATAAAGTGAAACAAATATGAAGAGATATCATATTTGTAAACTACGCTACAGCAACCTGAAATAAAATGAAAATATATCAATTCTATTAATAACGGTTAATTTGTACTACAATGTAACCAAACTTTAATGAAATGCAATCTATACTCAAAGTAAATAGGTCAATAGGTCAGTACTGTGACCACAGAATAAATTTAATGATTATATTGAAGCATTCATCATTCTCTGGAAATTATGACTATCCTCGTCAGATTCTAGAACGTGTGAAAATGAAATGTGTTTGACATTGATCCGGTGGGGGGGGGGGGGGGGGGAGCTTGACTTGAAAGTGGATTATGTTACTGGTTAAGAATAAGATTATAAGAAGAATGCATGTACGACTGTTAGTCACAGGCCGTGTGTTGACACAAACAGGCCATTGATTAATATCATTGCATATAAAAACAAGAGCACAGAGATATAATTACACGGTATACCCTGCGATGTAGGATGTTTGGGAGTGTGTAGGTCCAGGTTGGGGAAGTATAGCCTCGCTTTAAGGCTTTAACGAGCCCCCCCCCCCCTCCTCTCAATATTGGTTACGTCTGATGTTTAGAATTATAGACTAACACCTCTTATGTCTCATGATGTAAAAGTAAATTGTCAATGAGAGAAAAGCTGGATATTGAGTGTTAGTCTACTTAGTCCACACCCAATCAACACATTTTCATTGATGGGGGAGGAAAAGTATAATTCGTCTCGAACCTAGGCTAGGAGGAAAGTATTGATAGATGTTTCATATTATTTTAATGTCTTTGTCTAGAAATTCAGACGTGCCGTGCAGCATGCGATTCCTTCTAATTTCTGATTTTTTTTTAAATAGAAAATATATCATACCAAGTATGAGGTAGATGTGGGAATGGGTTAAGACGATTATAGATAGGGGGAAATATTACAGCATATACATGTGGCTTAAATAGGGGTTGCGTCACCTCCCACCCAAAATAGATATATATTTATAGGTTAATATAGGGGGTTCCCCTCATGGGCCAACATTAAAATACTGGCTAGATGAATGCAGAAAGGGGGCGTGACCTTATACCATCATAATAATGTTGTTATGAATAATAACAATTACTGTAATACTAAATATCTATTAACGTAATCTCAGCGTCTAGAATACATGTACAGGTGTAGTTCGTATGTGTACATAGTATGTACCATTGTAATTAATTCTACTGTGGTATTTCTGTTGTTTTACATAGAGGGTCTGTACAGAAAGACTTGGCTAGAAACCATCGATTCGAACAAGACCGTGCTCAAATTAGAATTGGCTGGGGAGTTCCTGACATGACTTGTGGAAAACTCGCGTCCGTAGCGGGATCTGTGACGATTCAAAAGTAATTGCTCTGTAATGAAATCAGAGATATTGATTTTACCTGTTTGTTCTTTGCCCTTTCCGTCTCCCCGTCATGCCACCATTTTTCTATCCCCTGGTCTCTTGTATACCAGCTCTTATACCCCCATCCTCTTGCAGACACCACCATTATACCACTTTTGAGTCTTTATCACCTCTGCCCCCACTCCCACCCCTATATACCCCCTCTCTATCTGTCATCTCCCCCTATCCCTACCCATCCCGTCTATCTCCATCATGATCATCTATCTCTCTGCCCCCTCTCTCCTACTCCTTCCACCTCCCCTCTCCTCCCTTCTTCCTCTCTTTATCCCGTCTCTCTCTCTGTCTCTCTCTCTCTCTCTCTCTGTCCCTCCCTCACTCTCTCTATATCTCTGTACCATCCCCCCTCTATCCCTACTCACCCCGTCTATCTCTATCATCATCTCTCTCCCTGCCTCCCTCCTCTTCCTCTCTCTCTTTCTTTTCCTCCTCCCTCTATCCCCATCTCCTATTCTCTCTTCTTTATCTCCCTCTCTCTCTACCTCTCTCTATTATTCACTTATTAAACTCTTCTACTCCCTTCACCCCTAAAACATTACACCCCCTTCCTCCGCCATCAGCCTTTTACATCCTCGCAGCAGAAACCCTCATTCTATATATAATAATATAAATCTGTTTTTGCCCCGTGCACTGCAGGAAAGTGCTTTTCTCTGAACCAGAATAAACTGTCTCTCCGGACCCGTGACGATCTTCACGTATGTTGATCCGACCATCTCCAATTTGGATTAACTTTTCAATCTACTCTTAGCCCCATAGCTCCAGGAAAAGCAGGCCCTCTCATTTCAAATTTCATCAATAAACAACCGACACGACATGAAAAAAGAGGAACCCACTGAGAATTAGGGCGGAGGGCAGCCACTGAAGTAAGGTGACTTTCAACTCAACGTTAAAGATTGTAAGGAATTAATTCATGCCAAAAGATTTTCTGATAATATTTCAATAAAAAACAATACTCTTCTATTAAACCATGATCAGAAATTAACTGCATTTTGTATAATGTAATTTCAGAAAATAACGCTTGATAGATACGAACGAATTAAGAGTGAATAGAAAGACCAACCCTTTTAAAGCGCGCTGAAATGATAGTTAATGATAGGCTGATTTTGAAAGAATATTGAATTCTGGGAAAAGTATGAAAATCTTTTGTGTTTTTATGTTAGTTTGGAAGATTATCATAGAAAAGGTGTCCCCTATAAAGGACGGCTCTTCAACTGCCCCCCCCCCTTTACCCCCCCCCCCCCCCATTGCATCCTAACGATGAAAAGGGGCAATACATTATATAAAACAAATCCTTCTCATTCAATATAAGCATGTACATTTCATCATATCCCACATCGTGCTGTTAAATCACTGTACTAACAGGCATATCCAGTATTAATGGAAGTAAAGCATTCATATATATAAATATCAAATATCTAAAAGATTCCTCTTATTTAACATCATCACAAATGGAAAGCATTCACTTATCTTACGTCTTCATTTAAGCCTTCTTGAGCTCCTCCGATGCCGTCTTATATTTTTCTTCAAGAAGCTTATCTATCGGAATGCGAACGAGTGTACATTTTTCATATGTTTAAGTACCTGTTGGTTCACAAGCTTCCAGATAACTTGAAGTAATCTGACTCAAAGAACCCCGGGGGTTTGGGATATGTAGATCAAATTTAGCTCCTCTGCTCTAGCTGCTTAGGGTATTTGAGTCATATATGTGATTATTTGTTTAGCCGGCAACGCGATACAAGTGGAATCGGAATTCGGAAATAAATAATCAATTTTCAACTATTGCATGTAACTCCAGATGTGGGAGTTGGGACGTTGTACCCCACCCCACATGGGACCTCTATTTTGCATTTTAAGGTACTATGGTAGATTCAGGAAAGGGTGTATTAAGCCCAACGCACACTATACCATTTGACTACGATCCGATTTTGAAAGAATTTCAATATAATTTAATATGGGCATTCGAATTTTCTTTAATATTTACGACCGAGGATATGAATAATCATTATTCATATAAATAATAACAGCTGAATTTCAAGGGATTTGAAGGTTCTTTGGAGAAGGAAAAGCTAAATCAGCTCAGAATCGTAGCTATTGTGTATTATTTGAACCAGAATCGGCTTTAGTTTTTACTAAACTTCCAGTTGTTAGTGTTCTTATTATCATTCAGAAATTATCGCAGTAAATAATATTTGTAAAGCGCTTAGAGACAGTATTTCGTATTAAGTGCTATACAAATCCAGATTATTATTATTAGCCTGCAATAATAATGGTGCATAACATATAAACAAGTTTATGCAGCTTCCATGTTTCAACGTTGCACCTTTTTTTTTCTCGTACAAGACGGTGCACAATTCAACCTTCTGAGATTTTAACATAAAAGTAACATCCTTTTATGACGGTGTAGGTATGGGCGATTTGTGGTGCTTATTTGAACCTTTAATTCTCGATGCGAACAGACCCTAGACATGCTGGACGCAGGTGATGTGATGTCGGCGATGACTGATGTCTTTGAACACGACACCGACATTGAAACATGGGCGACGACTTCGGCCTTGAGAAGAAAGAGGGGGACGGCTGGTGATGGCAAGAAATATGCCTACACACAATCGATGGCTAAAAGTGATTGGATATGCTAAAAATATAGATGTTTTACTAAATAATTGTGACGATTGCTTGATAAGCATAATCATGGTAATGTGATACAAGAAGGTTTTATTTGTGTAACTTTAAATCTTAACTGTACTGAAAACGTTCATATCAATCTGAATCAGTGATCACAAGCTCCCTCATACATCTTTGGATATTGCTATTGGTACCAGAAAAAAAGTCGAAAAATAACAAGCTCAATTTGATATCATTCCAAGAGGGCCTCGCAAAAGCAGATTTTCATTTCTTTTCTATTGTACATTTACTGTTCCCGTTACTCCGCGGTCAGTTTGTGACTATAACAGTCAATTCGGAGATATTCTGTCCTGTACAAAATGATCCCCCTCCAAATGTCCACGGATATTTTATACACATGCATGGAGACGTCCCACTTTGTCCGTTTTTTAATTTTTACTGCCAAAATGACGGAGGTCCTTCATGAATACCTTTTGTTTGCAATCTTGAGAAGAACACTTCCATTTGTGTATCAAATGAATAATGAATACTTAACTCTCATGAACACGTCTAGCAGTCGTCTCGACGGTTTAGACTTTTCCACAATTTGATACATTTAATAGGAAATTAATTTAAAGCCAAGGAAGACGAATCTATTATTCATCATAACGAAAATCCCTGACCAGAAAAAAAAAACTCATGTAAAATAATAAATAGCAAATATAGAAAATGTCATCACCAAATACCAATGAAAGGGGAAGTTGTCTGGGATATGTTTATATTTAATTAATAATTATTGCGCCCTGTAATATTGCCTTAATCAAGTAATGAAAACATTCCATGCCACGTTAATCATGAGAGGAAATATTATTGCTGTATTTTCGTCAGTATTATACTGGGATCTTGGATAATCGATGTATGCGTAAAGAGAGCTTTAATCACTATTCTAAGAGCTAATCACAAATCCGTTTTTATTGATTTAATCAGTTAATGAAACGAATCAATTCACATTCATTCCAGTTATATACGGCTTATTAATATGGATATATTTAAGTTAGGTCTGCTGTATTACTGCAGTTATACTGGGAGCTTTGATTTTATGCGCATGCATATAGATGGCCATAATCACAACTCGGAGACATCAATCTTTCGAAAAGCTTCTCGTTAATGCTCAGACGGGCCCCTCCTATCCAAACACTTTAAGTTGTTTTGCTAGGCGACGCTAACCCGAAATGAAAATCCCTCAAAGGTACGACTTTATACCTCTCAAATTACAGATGAGTGACCTAAATAATTCGGAGTTTTTAGACGTAGAGAATAAAATGGACAGTCCTTTCCCGATGCCCTCCAATACCAGTAGCGCATTGTACGAAACCTTCATCAATTAAGAGCTACTACTGGTACATGGAGATGGTACTTCGATGTATATTTTATATGAGTCAAAACTATTTTGGATAATGGAATTATTCAACAAACTTTGATACATCAGCTGAAGGGCAATTCATATGTATACTCTAGTGTATATCCAACTTAAAAAAAATTGGATTACGCAATCCGTCATTTTAATGTTCGCTCATTTCGATAAGTGATGAGCAAGGTGATTACAATTGCCTTAATCTGCTTAAGTTGATTTTTTGAAAATCTTTGCGATCGTTTTCTTTGTTCTTTTGAACAACGTTTATCAACACAGCCAAATCAAAATCCCATCACAGTTTTATAATAGAAGACTGAAAATGGCAACTTAACAGATAGTGTTGCAGTTTACCGCCTGTACTCTTCTAAAAGATGCTATGCTATTCCTAACAAAAAGCTATGTGGACGTATATGCAAATATCTATTCATAATACGCCTATTTTTTAAGCCTATAGATTGGTATCTGTTACATTTTATACTACCTCTCTTTAAATGTCTTCCTTGATATCGCCTAGTATTTTGAAAGCAGAACTTGGAAAGAAATATTCTAAACGCACATGCACATCATCAATATCTCCGTAAGATGTGGACGTATCGTACGACAAAGAGAGAAAATACGTCAATCGGAGCAATTAAAATGCAGTGTAAACTCGAGCTCGAGATGGCGCATGGAGTCCAATTGGGTATAGCCGCAAGATTCGTTTGCGTTAAAATATGCTCGCGAAAAAATGTAGAGGGGAGAGGGCTTCTAACCCCCCCCCCCCCCCCCCCCCCCCCCCCCCCTCGGGCTAGCTAGGGTTAAAGCAATGCTGGATCCATGCGTTGAAGGGGGGGCGGTGTTTGAAAACCGCTTAAGTCCATCAATTTCACCATTAATTTCACAAACAGTCTTTGTATTTTTGTTGTTTTGATAAAGGGGCCCTCTGCTGGTAACGGATGGAACAACAAGCTTTAATGACCAAGTATCTAATATTTGCCCATAATAAATATATGTATAGCTTGCCTGCTGTAATTCTCGCTACTGTAACCATATAACTACAAAGTTTGAAACTTACTTTATCTTACAAAAATGATATATCAAATGCTTATATCCCTCTTCGAAATGAAGATGTTGATGTCATGGAATTTCTTGGCGAAACGTGCCAACTTAAATGTTTGAAGCAGACGACTCGATGGGATCGCGGGAAAGTTAAAACCAGACGACACCACGTGGCTATATCGCCCTCTGTGTACAGAGCGTGACAAAAGCACGATCTCCGACTTATCACGTGATTAATTTGGGGGGAAAGGACGACATCGGAGAGGAGAGTCTACCCTTCCATTCGTGTTGTTTGTTTGTTCTTCTGTCTGTCTGGCTAAACGGGATGGCTTGAACCTGCCTGTATGTCTCAGTCATAGGAGCCCGAAGTATACTGCGTTTATGCAATGTGTTAAGTCACACAGTACAAGATGTATGGCAACAAAATATGACTAGCATGTGATCGAGATTGACAGTAGTAATTTACCTTTTTTTGTATTTACTTAGAAATATACTTCGTGAAAATCCTCTGTTTAATGGAGATTAAACAGTCGAGATATAAATAAACAATTGTTGTTCAACCAAAAGAGTCAAATAATATCATGATCGTTCCAAGTTTGAAACTAGTCTCTTCCTGTAATAAAAGGAAAGAGAGAAATATTAATAATAATAAGTAGAAGATCAGAAGAAGAAGTAGTAGTAGTAGTAGTTGTAGGAGTAGTAAAATTAGTAGTAGTAGAAGTAGTAGTAGTAGTAGTAGTCTAGACTAGAAGTAGTAGAAGTAGTAGAAGCAGTTGTTTTAGTAGTAATAGAAGTTAATAATAATAGTAGTGGTGGTGGTAGTAGTAGTAGTAGTAGTAGTAGTAGTAGTAGTAGTAGTACTAGTAGTAGATGACAGTAGTATGGTGGTGGTAGCGATGGTAGTAGTAGAACTAAACTGACTTTTCTTTTAAACAAGAAGAAGAGGAAGTGCTTGAGATTTTGTTAACTCTCTGTTATTGAAAGAAGATTATGTAAATAGACAAATTGTTCTGTATCCGGCAGGAGAAATGCACATTCAGTTCACACTATCGTCACTGGTAACGAAAATCGGCTATCCGTACCATATTAAAAGCCAATCATATATATTAAAATCACTGGAAAAATGACGTGTTCGTCAAAAGTGAATTTTACGAAACTTTCCGTTTTAATCCAACTTGATTAAAAGTATATGAATCTGTAACTGAATAGAATATTCAATAAACATGGCGCCCTACGTATTTAACCTTCTGATAAAGCAATATGACCGAATAATAGATATCAGAGCAGAAAAGTCAACATTTAAACGATTAAGCATTCCCAAAGGAGGTAATTTTCCTTTCGTTAGCCCAATTCCATAAATTGATAGAAAACTGGGGCATCTAAACAAAAACAAGTTCCTCATATATTACGTTGGAATCCAATCACCGTCTAAACCCATGTTAATTGCATCGATGGTTTTGATTGACGTGTGATTTATGAAATTTACATGAATAAAGAAGACGTAGCGAGCGTGAAATAATTGCGTGCCGATACCACCCATTGTGCAATATTTTCTTAGTTTTTTTTTCTCTCGCTGAAACCTAGACTTTATCTAACCTCTTTTCACTTAACAAAAGTACTCTGTCCTAGAAATCTGTCATGCACTTCCAATTCAACTCTAGTGATTAATATTCACTAATATATGTCTATAAACGTGATTCAATAATTGGTGTTAATAATTCATCGGGTTTTGAGGAGCCACTTCGAAATTAAGACGGTGAGAATCGCAATGCGTGCGGTATTGGCCTTTCTTCTCATGCGCTCTGACACGTACCATCTACAGCTTGCGTTGGGTGAGGGCAAGGATAAAGGAGAGAGAAAGAGAGGAGCGCCGAAGGCTGAATCCAGTAGAAGATTTCCCGCCACTTGATCACGGAATCGAACTCGAGAATGCACCGAGCGCAAACACCCCCGTACGTCGTGAAAGTCGCCTTTATCTGCGAGCTGAAAGGCCTGTACAAGTGCGCGCGAGCGAGCTTATGAGAGCGTCGCCGTGGATGATGATGGCGCCAGAGCGCAATATGTCTTCCTGAGTTAATAACGCGCGAACGCGCTTCAAATCCCGTAAGGCGCTTTTGTACGTGTTCTGTGTGGCTTACTCGTCAAGTTTGTAATGCGATGCTCATCTATTTCTTATTCTTTCTTCCCCCATCTCTCTCCTTTCTCTCTCTTTCGTTCCCCCTCTCTCTATCTTTGATTTTCCCACTACCTCTCTCATTCTCTGCTCTACTTTTACTCTTCTCATCTCACTTATATACCGGCTACACATAGTGGTAAATGAGGATAAAAAAGACACATAAAAGCTTACCCATGTATACATCGATATTCTTCCTCCATATTCAAGGCAAAACTATTTTTCTCTGTTTATAGTATGTTTCTCTCTAGGTTTATTCCCCCCTCCCCCCTCATCTTATCATCAAAAGCTTCGTCATGATTTCGTTTTATAGTGTTCTAATTTGAATGTATATGATACAAATTCGAGTTAATACTCCATTAGTCCATTGAAACGTAAGTATGAAACTGAGTGACATTTTGTACATATTGTGTCGTTTAACTATTGAAAATAAAATGTTTAAATTGCAATGTCGCCCATAAAGTTGGAATAACATGTTCTTACCCCTTTACATGAAATAATTGCGACAAAATCATTTATTCTTATTTCAGAATATTTGTTTCGGTTACAATCATTTCATGAAAAGAGGTAAAGAAACAAATTATTCCGAATGTTGGGAAACAATGGATGCTCCAGTTGAGTGGAAGGGCTGACTATAATTATATTGATAAACAATGCAAACAACTTAACTTATAGTGTTATTCATAGGTATTTGTCAGGACTTACTCCAAAATCATGTCGTATTTAGGGTTTTGCTTTTTTGTCTCTTATATATAGCTATTGTCAAAGAAAATGGAACGCAGCGCAAGAGCATAGGGAATTGACAGGAGTGCGATTATTTCGCGCCGTGTCTTCGTTTTTTCTGGAGGAGCTGGAATATTTCCTGAGAAAACTTCATTAGAGCTAAGAGGGAGGCGGGGATTTAGCGCAGGAATTCTCCAAAGTTGGCCAAAGGAAATGGCGGTATTGACGTGAACCTGTGTCCACCAAATGTCAACTGTAGAATAAACAGGGTTCTGCCTCAAATAATCATTTCGCTTGGGAACCCGTACCATCCCTTTTCGTAGGGCGCTCCGCACTGCCGCCTTCGATCATCCGCTCGTGCGCAATCACTGACTGGTGCACAACCACATCTCGCGCAGCCGCGCTCGTAGAACGCGTAGTGAAAGAAGGGATCAGGACACCATTCCAATTTCGACTTCGCGCTGTGCGGACAACTCCCTCCTTCTCTTCATCTTACTATTTCTATCCCATCCTCTCCGTTTCGCTGCGGAAGTCCTGCTCTCCGAAGGTTCTATCACAACAGACTTGGAGAGGTAGCAGGAGGATATTGTTGTTATGATTGCAACCATTGGGATGTAATTAATAATGCGGATCATCATTGTTGTCGTCATGTAGTATGTCATTATGCATTCGTTTCTCCGGCAGAAACTCATCAAGAATATTGAGGCCCACAAGTGGCCAGGGAGCTCGTATACGGCACTATAGCCGAGGAATGCTAATCCCCTTCTTCATTATATCACACAGTGTCTTCGGCAGTGTTGCTATTATTTATTTTGTATCAAAACAAACGATGAAATCTAATCTAATCAGTCCGATTAATTGTCAACCTTAAAAACAGTGAAACCGGTCTAACCCAAATTACGAAATGA
Organism: Strongylocentrotus droebachiensis; assembly: GCA_035222895.1. Lineage (NCBI taxonomy): Eukaryota > Metazoa > Echinodermata > Echinoidea > Camarodonta > Strongylocentrotidae > Strongylocentrotus > Strongylocentrotus droebachiensis. The sequence continues at coordinate 246,870 of JAVYIG010001308.1, forward strand.
TGGTAATCTCTTTTCTTTTCTTGAATTTAACATTTATAACATATTAACCATAATATTTGGTAGTACTCACTTCCCTACTTCTCTCTTGAATTATGTTGACGGTTTGATAGAAATAACTAAAAATACTAAAAATGCCCCCAAACTGAAAATCTATTCAGATTTTGTAACCATTATGTGTTGGTTTTACACTACAGAGATGTGGAGTTGTGCTTATCTTGTTATTGCTTAACTGATGATAATTTATCTTGAGCTAGGTGTTAATAAATGTTTTTCTTTTTTTCTGTAAATTTTGTATTGTCTTTAGATTGCCAAACGATTCCATTCATCTTGTTATTATATCACACGTTGTCATTTCTTCCGTTCCCCCCATCATGAGGGGGCCATTAAAGAAATACAGTTGATTGTTATTGTCGTTGTCAGGGAATTGCCCTCCAATGGAATTGTATTGTTAAAAGCAACAAAAGTATATTGAAAGGAAAAATGAGCGTAATTTTTTATGGTACACTATCGCTTTAAAGATGAAGTTGAGTTCTGGTCATGCGATTGCATTGTGAAAGAAACAGTGTGGAATCGACCAGAAAAGGTTGATCATCTAGCATATAAGTATTCGTGTGTATTGCAAGGTTCTGGAATCATCAAAATGATAAGAAATTTGGCAAAGTCTTGGTAAAGTTACAAACACTGTACACAGAAAGATGTATATGGGACTACACGAACACGTGGCGTAAAAATCCGTCCCGATTTTTACGATGTTACATGACATATTTAGAATATGAAGGCATTTGAAGAGCCATGCTTTTCAGGGAACATGTTTTATCTGATGTTCTTTCACACTTGCATAGTAACTATGATAACGCTCACAAATTATTTTTCACCTCTTCCCAGAACTCAACCTTCTCTTTAAATCCGAAGATCGTATATAAATCAGGGATTCGCTGACATCCATGTGATAGTTAGCACGCTGATAGCTCACTGCTGATTTCTCCACCACGTAACCCGATATGTGGCCTCAGCGAAATTAATCAAATACCACCAACCCGCCAAAATCATTGCGATATTTCAAGCTGCTGACAGATAAGATCTCGCTCTGCCATTGAGTGTGGACGGGTTAGACATTAACGATTTCCCTTTTTCGGGAGGGGGGGGGGGGGGGGGCTATATATTTTTCTAATTTTCACCCCCAAAATTCGTCGGTAAATAAACATTCGAATTTCTCTTAGTAAGTATTTATTTGAGAAGCCTCAACCAGCAAAGGCGAAAAGCTGACTTGATAGATAGGAGGGGTGGCCTACTAAAGCTAAACGAAGAATTCATCAGCGTCTTAATCCGTTAACCAAAATATTAATCTCAACTAGATAAGTAGATTTATATAGAGAATTCAAAATTTGAATGTTGCCCTCAGCGCTCAGCAAGATACAGTAGCTTTTCTAATATGTTTACAAAAATCATATAGTTTCTTCGTCTTGTAGCCTTTCTGGGATCCATTTAAGCAAATTTCCACTTGAATATGAAAATGGATTATGTTGAAACATGGATAGAAATCTGCACTGTTCACTGATTTGGTGGTCACGATTGAATGATGATTGTAGAAGGCCCTTCATTTTGGGGTTTTCAGCGCCATGTTTGCAAGGTAATCATTTTAAAGCGATCATGCAGAGTGAGAAATGATGCTAGCTTGACTGACATATCACCGAAAGACTGTCGGAGAATGTTTCCACTGATCAGCCGGCGGAAGAGAGAGAGAGAGAGAGAGAGAGAGAGAGATATAAATAACAGATACGAGAGAGGGAAGGGAGAAAGGTTTTAAAATAACAATAAGAAATTATAAAAAAAGAGAGATTTTGAAGAAGAAAACAAAAAGATTATTATTATGAATAGAGAAGAAATATACAAATGAAATATGTTAAATCAGGAGTGGGTGAAAGAGAAGAATGTGTGTGCGTGTGCTTGTGTGTGTTTGTGTGTGTGTGAGAGAGAGAGAGAGAGAGGGGGGGGGGGAGAGAGAAAGGAAAATATTTGAAATATACGGGAAAGATAAAGAGAAAAGGAAAGCGTGTTCAGACAAAAATAGAGGGGAAAATTAAAAAGAGGAGGGATGTGATTATGAGAAGTGTGAAATAGTTTTAAAAAAATACAAATTGGAATAATGGAAAGAGAGTAAAACGGAAGAGAAGAGAGAAAAAGAAAATTGCAAGAAGTAGAATGATTATAAATTGTGATGGAGTTACATATAATAAAAATAGAAATAAAGAGGATATATATATATATAAAGAGAGAGAGAGGGGGAGAGAGAGAGAGAGGGGGGGGAGAGAAAGAGAGATAAAGAGAGATAGATAGAGAGAGAGACCACGGATAGAATGCAATAGAGTAAAATTAGAGAGTGAGAGATCCTTGGCGGAATGATGCATGATGGAACGAGCTTACTAGCAATCAAGTAAATGATGAAGCTTATTGATTTTGATGATTGAATTACATCTTCTTGGATTTACCGCCTTCTAAAGCGAGAGGGACGAAGAGAGATAGAAAGAGAGAGAGAGAGAGAGAGAGAGAGAGAAAAGAGAATTTAAAGTCAGTTCAGAAAATCATAAAATAGAAATGAACCAAGGCAGAAACAGGGAGAAAAGGAGAAAGGTGAGGGGAAATAGAGTGAGTGTGTGCGTGCGTATGTGTCTGAGAGAGAGAGAGAGAGAGAGAGAGAGAGAGAGAGAGAGAGAGAGAGGGGGGCGGGGGGGGGGGCGAGGAGAGAATGTAGAGTATTAGACTTGGAAAACGGAAAACATAGTAAAAAGGGGAGAGAGAGGGTCAGAGTAAAAAGAAGAGAAATAGATATAACAGGAAAAAAGAAGGAACCTTCTTAAAGTCGAGCTAGTGGGAGAGAGAGAAAGAGAAGGAGAGAGTTTTTTTTTTAATTTGATTAGGGGGGGGGGGGTAACAAAGAGGGATGGGAGGGAAAGAGCGACAGTGAAAGTGGAAGAAAGTAGAAATGTGTGGAATAACCTTTGTCCGAGTAAGTTGCATGTCAAAGAGCTAGAAGAAAACAAAACAAATCCAATGAGTCCGCTATAAATCTAAATGATGTCAGAGATAAGCAAGATTAAGAAGAATGTTGAAAGGCGTTATAACTAAGCTCTGAACAGCGCCAAGTGTATATGCTTTCGACGCCAGACAGGCATCTCCAGCCCGCATCCAATCCCCTGTGCAACTTCTCACCGAGTCTCGCAAAATATCTGCTAAATGCTCCTATAAATAAACGGCTCTCTCTCAATAATTGTCAACGCCTGACAAAAATTCCACCATGATGGCTCGAAGCACAGATCCAGTCGTGTCCGATAAAGAACGAGAATTTTTTTTCATCAAGGTTCTAACAATATCTAATCATCTCGAAGGCTCAAATCCAATATTTTTGCTGCATGATTTCATCCCGTTGCTCAACTCATTTTTTTCTTCTTCTTCCTCGTGCCGCCACTTCAGAACTCGATGGGATGGCGGAGTAAATTGTAATGAAGGCATGGGGGAAAGGGGTGGTAGTATATAGCGTAGATATGAGGAATAAAAGGGGGTATCTTAAAGCGCATTTTCATAGTGTGCATATGACTTTAATGAGAGAAATGGTTCAAATTTCAAAAAAAATACCTGATTATAAAAATTATAGTAGAATATGATATAGAGGCATGGGAAGAAAAGGGGGGTTTTCCTCGGGCGAGCATTTGACAATATGCTTTCTGCGGTCGTTTTAAAAGATTTACAAAAAATCTGAATTCCCAATGTTAACAATTTCTAACTTGTATAGGTGCTTGATGTATATTAACTATACCTAAATCACTTTTCTTCCCTATATGAACTTCAAGTAAATGCAAATCCTCAAATACATTGTATTGTGGATCAATCAATCATAACCTGAAATGGGCTATCCGCCGTATATCTCATTTATGTATGTATTTGTATGTATTTGTATGTTGTGATGATTTTATACGGAAATAAAAACAAACAAACAGTGAATTGATTTTTCGAAAGTACTCGCGATCGTGTGGAGTAATGTAATGCATATTTTGAAACTGGACTATTCACAAATATGATCATCAACAAATAAACTGACAAGAATAACAGGGTAATGGTTTTCCGACATTTTAATATTTGTTTGTGTGGTACCCCACATGCTTCCTTTAAGAAACCCTGCATCTCATTTAGCGAACATTGCCCGCATCCTCTTTTCCCTCTTGCTTTAACAGACTGGCTCCAACTATATACGGCCGAGATGACCATTTTATCACGTCGACTTAGATTAGACTTTGCCTCGAAAGCTTTGGAGAAATTAATGACTTGACACTCTTTCTAGATATACATGAACGCTGAAAAGGAGATGAGAATGAATTCTTTTTGGGATCGGTTGGGGGTTCTACGAAGAAGCTAGGGCCAATCGCAGGGAAATGTGTAGTTATATATAAATTGTTCTGATAAGTAAGGAGAAACAATTAATCTATCAGAACAATTTATCAGGAAGGAACAAATAGTTATCCCGAAAGTATACAGTTCAGGAAGTTAGCTTTCGTATTAGTTTCTTCCGATGCGTTTTGGAGCCGACCTAAAATTGATCAAACCGTCTTCTGGAAACATGCCATATGTTTCAGCCTGATTTAAACCTTTTTTTTTTAAAGAGTCACAATTATTTATCAATTGAATATGAGCACAGTTACACAAGATATCGCCAACAATGTGAAGAAATGGATCAAGTATTCAAGTATGTCTTGGGAATTTTCTTTTAAAAGACCGTGTCGGAAGTGAAAAATGAAATAGATGAATTATGTATCACAGGAAAGCTTATAAGTCATAGATTACATGAATATAAATGATATACTATTTTAGTGTCTGTCAGAGGAATAACAGCTCTCTGAAAACTTCGAAATCTCAAACTTAAAAAATCGGAAGTTGTCGACCTAAAAACTAGCTATCGACTCCTTGACAATATCATCTGGTCGTGTCGTGGTCGAGTGAATATGTTACACGACCGTGGATCACAAGGTCCGTGGTTCGAGTCCCGCCGTGGCACTAATGTCCTTTTGTGAAAATATAATTTTGTTTTACGTGAATATTTTTCATCTGTAAATGTGTAACTTTAGTTGGAACTTTGTATGTAAATGTAAAAGTTCATTTGCAAATTTATTAAGACCTATATGTTAAAATAATTTTGTTAGTTTGTATACAATGTTATAAATTATGTAAACATTTTCTTTATGAGAGAAATGAATAAAAACCTATGAAAAAAAATATCTCAATATGCGTACACATATTAAGATGATATATATATATATATATTTCGATGAAAATCTTCCAAAGGGTGTGGAGATAGTGCACACATTACATCGTGTGTTTATAACAACCAATGGCCCACTGGTAATACTGCACATTCGAAAAGGTAGAGTGTTATATCCACATTTTGAAAGAAACAAATGCGTGACAACCTTTTCAAAGTGTACCACATTTTACGATTGCTGGATTCAACACTGTAAAGGGCGAAACCAGCATAATTCTATTGAAAATAAAAACTTACCATATCTTCAAAACGCTGTCATTTCCCAGCACTTTTAGATGTTGATTCAATAGTTTAACACGTGTGTAGGGTGCTGACGTAGTGCGTATTCAAGAGCTATAAAGATTCCGATTATTATTGTTAAACAGTTAGCAATATCCCCACGAATTGTTTTTTTCTTTCTTCAGATTTGTTTTGTAGATTTTGTATATTAAAATAGATTTTCAGACGTAGAAATGCTCTAGGCTGATGAAAAATTAAGCAAATCAATGCTGGAACTAATTCGAATAACAGATGTGAATTTGATATATAAACACCTGAATAAATCAAAATGTTATTGTCTTATGTGAATTACCGTCTTGAGAAATTATTTCACATTTTCAGAACTAGGCCAATGAATTAATGTAAGTAGGTTAATAATGAGACAGAAATGGCCTGGCGGGTTCATATTACATGTAAATGAAAATTCATAATCTACAAAATAATTTCATTGACTACCTCTGTAAATCATCTTAGCTTCTTTCTCTGCGTCTGTATCTTTCTTTGCCCCCCCCCTCCTCCTCTTCATCTTCTCATTTTGCACTTCCCCTCTCCGTCTCTCTTTGTATACATGTTATATAATATATCTCGCTCTATCTCGCTCTCTTACTGCTCTATTTATCTTTCTCTGTGTAAATTCTCTTTCTCCGCGTATTACTCTCTCTCTCTCTCTCTCTTACTCCTGTCTTTATTACCCCCTCTTTCATCAATACAACTTTTTTTCCTCTTCTGCTCTCCCCCTTTTCCCTTTAAGACATATATCAATCTTTTCAACCTATCTCTTTCTTTAAATAAGTATGTCCTCTCTCTCTCTCTCTCTCTCTCTTCCTCACTCTGTTTACCTTGCTATCATTTTTTCCCTCGTATCTACCTCTCTATATTGTTTTTTTTAATAATAATTTTACAATATATATTTAAAGAATTTTCTTTAGCTCATTCATTATCTTTCTTTCTCTCTCTCTCTCTTTCTCTCTCTCTAGCTCTCTCTCTCTATCTCCTTCTCTTCCTGTCTTTCTCGTGTCATGCCTTCATGTCCGTCTCTCCGTCTGTCTGTCTGTCCTGTCTTGTCTGTAAGTCTGCTGGCCTCGCAATAATTTCCCCCCGATTTCACGCAAACCCTCGTCGGCTGGATGATTTATCATTAATTACCAAGTCAGCGAACCCTCGCTACTTATCTACCCACAGATTATAAATCATAAAGACACAGAAAACCTCAAAATTGGGTTTGTTTTGCCCGAAGACGATAAATCAAGTTTTGGCAATGGCGTCGGCTGTGGTTGATATGCATGCATTACAATCATCATCAGTTCTCGCTTTCTATACTTCGTCAGACAAGACCATTATGCGGAGAAAAAAAAACCAGCGAATATTTATCACTTGTTTGGGGGGAATAATGAGGTTAAGAAACGATTTTTGTAATCAAGTAATGGAGGGAAATGTGATTAGAAATTAAATGTTTATTGCATAACGTCGTTATGAACGAGACGACTAGCTTTCAGGAGCCAAGTGGGAAATAAGAAGGGAATATAAACATTCTTTGGAAGTAGAAATAGAGTAACAGTTACATAAAATATGTGTCTTGCTGGCTCATGATGCGTGCTTGTTTACGCGTGATGGATTTTTCTTCATTTATAAACAGTTTGATTAGCTTATATTGATACTCCATTACAGGGATCTCATGATCTAGGTTTAATTTATATTTTGTGAGAAAGGCCCATTCACAAACTATCTTCACCTTCTACCGTACATGTTTTATGTATAACTCTTCTTGAATAATCTATCTCCGACTATGCGAAAATTGGCGTATAATACTTGCCCGACGACGCAAACAAAAATCTATAAAACCGGCTTTATGACAATTTAAACCTGACATTTCAAAAAACATAATTGTTTATCCATGCAAGAAAATAGTCTGTTAGCAATAATTGTCCCAGTTTTATATTAATGCGATCAACATAACATTTAGAGAGAGGGGGGGGGGGGGGGGGAGGCATGGAGAAAGAGAAGAAACAAAGTAACATACATAAAACTCCCAATAATATCAGAATAACCATGGATGTTGTCATCACCTACATTTTAATTTCAGGATAAGATTAACACTGCCGCATCTTTTCACGACTGACCAGTGCTCATGCATGGTGCCCGATCCCTTCTTGGTGCACAAAGAACGACACCACGCGTCTTTATCTCAGCAGAGATGTGGTTGTACACCAGGCCGGGTGCTAACGCCTATAAAACGCCATCATGCGAACGGGTGCGTGCATGCAATGGGTGGCGTCACGGTTGAGTGATCACCACAGTGTATAGACCTGAGCTGGGAGTTTGATTGCATCAAATCTCATAATTCCACCCGGGATTTTGACCTTAAAAGATGCAGAGGGTGTTCAGCTACTTGACCAAGTGTGAAATTAGTGGGGCTCACGACTGGCCTTCATTAATTCCATGATACAGGCCGTGTTCACACAAACAGAACCAACCCTAGGTGATCCGGCATGATAACCTTGGTTCTAGGACGACTACCCTCGGGACAACTTACCCCCGGACAACTACCCCCGGATTACCACCCCCAGTCAACTACCCCTTAGGACAACTACCCCCTAGGCCAACCACCCTCTAGGACGACTACCCCCTGGACAACTACCCCCTGGAAAACTACCCCGTAGGACACTACCCCCGGACAAGTACCCCCTGGACAACTATCCCCTAGGGCAACTATCCTCTGGACAACTACCCCGGGAAAAATACCCCCGGACAACTACCACCAGACAACCATCCTCTAGGACAACTACCTCCGGGACAACTACCCTAGGGGGTATTTGTCCTGGTGGGAAGTTGACTGGGGATGGTTATCCAGGGGAGGGGGATGTCCAGGGGGGGGGGGGGGGGTAGGTGTCCGGATACGCATAACCTTTCATGACAAATTTCATACCTCGCACTGAAAAGACACACGACTGACCTTCACTAATTTTATGATACAGGCAGTGTTTCCACAAACAGAACTTCCCCGATGTGCTGCTGCATAATTCGTGGACTAACTCTTTCATACTGATACAGACGTGTAACTTGCCTTCATTAATTACGAAAAGTACCCGAGGTGATCTGGCATAATGACCCATTTCATACCTCACAATATACAGACACATGATAGGACTCCATCACTTTAACAAGCCGTGTTTCCACTGACAGAACCAACCCGAGGTGATCTGGAATAATCCATACACGACCCCTTTACGACTGGTCTTCTTTTATTGCACAGGCCGTGTTTCCACAGACATAACCATCCCGAGGTGTACTGGCAGAATAATCTGTAATCCCCTTTCATATACCACGGACCTTACAGATACACATTTGGACTTCATCATTTATACAGTTCGTGTTTCCACCGTGCTAGGTGAATATTGGTAATCGACCCAGTTCATACTTCGTACTATCCAGCCACACAAATGCCCATCATTAACTACAAATTGTATGTTGCTATATAGACTGAACCACTCGAGATGATCTTGCACGATTGTTTAGACGATGCCTTTAATGCTACTTTAAAATACAGACCAATCATCGGTCTTAGTTATACGAAGCAAGTATTTCTACATTCAGAAAATCCGCACAGATGCTCCGTTTCGCAATACAGTTCCATCCCCATAACTCAAGATTATCTCTGAGTTTGGAATAAATGCGTCTCAAACTACCGTAATCATCGACATATGGTATATAAAGCACAATTCTTAGGCAAGGTGTACGGGGCCCTTATCTTCTTCATGCAGTGTTTAGTTCCAATAGAAGACGAAGTCCATATTTTGTTCCATTGTGTCCACATTATTGTACCTCTTGGTACATCTTAGTACACGTATAGGTCTCTGCCATATGACACCACACCTATTACACCATTAACATTACACCAACACCTAAAATAGGCACCTAGAGGGGTGTTAAATATTATCGCACCCCTCAGCTAAGTAGCCGAAAATCTACCACTATTGCTGGGTGCAGTTTTGTACAAATTAAAGATTATTTGAAAGACCATTACTAATGATAACAATTGGGAAAAAATTATCTGATCGATTCCTAAATTCTCCCAACTATATTATTATAATTCAATACAATTTTAGGTGAATGTAAATCGTCACCAAGCAATGAATTCGCTCTATATACGATTCCAAATATTTAAGTGTCGAAACATATTTAAAAGCCTGTTTTATGTCTTATTTTCAAGGCACTTCCTTAGCACTATTTTCTCTCATCTGAACAATGTTATCAAGTCTCTTTAAGGGGACTATATCTGTATGTTTATAAGTTAAGGGTCATCTCGCTATGAACGTCTTTGGAAGTAGATCGCTTGTAATCTCGGCCTGTCATAACATGGGATTTTTCTGCTATCTAGACCTGATATGAAGTTAGTATCAAAGGGTACCCGCTACGTCAGAGCACCTTACGCAAACAAAGGATCTTGTAGTTATCATAGGCTGTGCATGATATAGCATCCGTGTGACATTTATCCTCTTTTACTCTCTCTCTCTCTCTCTTCTCCGTGTGTCTCTCTCTCTCAAACACACACACACACACGCAAACACACACGACACACGCACACCCTATCTCCCCTCTCTAACTTTCTCCCTACCCCCTCTTACTCCTCTATCTACTCTATACCTCCTCTCTCTAACTCTTTCTCTCTCTCTCTCTCTTTCTCTCTCTCTCTCGTAGTTACACATCTACACGATGTATTATTGCTTGTTGTCTGATGCATACACCATCCGGCCACTATTATACACCATCTCTTTCCCTGTCACAATTCCACCCCAATCTCTCTCTCTCTCTCCTTTATTATATAGAGAGTACCATGGATTATCAAACAATGAGTCAATTTTCACATTACATAATCATGACGAACGCATTACCATTACATTTGCCTTTACCGACTTCAAACTTATACCAACTCGTAACCTTCACGAACTTTCCATAGCATACCCAACCCTGAAACGACCCCTGTTATAACACTATGTGAGAACTCATACTTCATCTAACTATAAGCTTGGTGATAGGGTATCTTTTTCTCATGAATATAATTATATTGAATATTCATTATATGTATCTAACGCACAAAGTGATGAGGAAGAGAGAAGTTCACGCCTTAAATTAAACAATGTAGGTCACGGATTTTCGGCGTCTCTCACGCCTTTTCAAAAAAATAAGAATAACAGTAGCGTTTCCTAGGTAATGTGCAGAGAGTCTGCAGGAAAAAACCCAGGGGTATTACCTTTACAGCTCAAAGATATATCTTGGTGAAAAAGTTTGATCACGTCACAGAACCGGCACAATTAAGGTAAGAAAAACGTTGTTTTGGGGGGACATAGGCCTACATAAATACACATATAAGCATACTCTCTCTACTTTCAAAACTGGGCTTAAAACTCACCTGATGCTCAATGCATATTGTTAAATTTCAATGTTCTTTTTATACAATGATGTAAAACAAACAATCACACTGTGCCACATTGTATGTACCTTGGCACCATGAAGTTGTATGATCTAATGCAAGTTAACATTTAATATTTCTTTAATCTTAAGTATGTTGAATATTAATTTAAATTATTTGTATGCGCCTTGAGCATCTCTAGAGATGGATATGTTGCGCTTTATAAATATTGTTATTATTATTATTATTATAAGAATTTGTACCGACTGAAGGAAAACTCGTAAAGCATGTTGGTATTAAAGTAGAGGACACTGACACCTTCTTCAATCTCCTCTGTTTGTTTCTGACTCAGCAAACTAATTTCTTTGTTAATGGCCTTTGTCTGTAGGATCACATGGGACGAAGGAAGGGGGGGGGGGCTCTATTTTCTACATCTCAGCATTTTCTGGCTACAATCGCCATAATGACGCCATTAGGCAACAAAAAGGTTGTTAGTAAGATGCTATTTTAGCGGCAATACTTTTCTTTAATTGATGTTACACTTCCTTTTCTCAAAAAAACCCAACAATATGTCACTTGTAAGATCATCACATTGCTCAGTATCCGAAAAGAATCGCATTTCCCCCTTTTTTCTGCGGGCTTTTCATTAAGCGGCCATTTTTAAAAGATTGCATTAGTAATTGAATTCAAGATAAGGACATTTTCAGAATTATCCCTCATCATATATATTCCACGCTTGGTTGATTGGAAATGTAATCATTTGACGCCATCCAGCTCTTAAATCACACGGTATTTTCTCTCTTCTTCTTTGGAAAGACCCATTTGCATATACCCTGAAGATTTCAGCGGGTCCGGGGTAAAGTAGGTCCTCCATCCACGGGGGAGTTAGGCGGAGACTTGATGGGTGAGCACCGCTAATCGAGGTGATGCATGCAACCAAGCGCGTCGCAATAACAACACTATATTACTTCATTTCCCCTTTTATTTCGCATGAAGCCCGTGGACTTAATAGCATGCAATTTACATCCAATGTTCATTTTTGTCTTATTTTCTTCGAATTATATACTCCTTTTGTGTTACTTTGACAAGGTTTAATTGGTGTTTGTAGTCCGTTTGACTGCCAACTTGGGATCATGAATGTTTTTATTGGCAAGAGTTTCCACAACTCAGAAACGTGTATTGAACATATTATCTGAATTTTTTAAAATATCTATCCATCCATCAAATATTGCATGAGAAATGCAGAGTAAAGAGGGATACTGGGGCATAAGACTTCTGTAAGCCCCCCTTCCCTCCCACCCACAATGGTATCTCCCTAACCTTAATGGATATCAATTTATTCATGAAAAAGGAAGAGTATATTACTTCAACAAAATGTTTACATTTCTATTTCCGCCTGATTATGATGACAAATATTCATTTGAACTTTCAAGACTTCTTAAAAAATTGATACCTAAACGACAAGCGCAAACAAATATTTTGTTCCAATCAACTTTTAACAAGATGCATGCTAGCATCAAGAACTGTCCTTGTTATAATAATAATGGAGTATTGTATATAATAATAATAATGGAGTATTGTATATAATAATAATAATGGAGTATTGTATATAATAATAATAATGGAGTATTGTATATAATAATAATAATAATGATATGAATTTCTATAGCGCCGTCTATCTAGAAATTCTATGCCGAGGCGCACTAATTATTACCACGGCTTAAGCCTAGCTGCCATTACAGCGCTCAAGCATTTCAAAGAATTAATTACTGCCAGATACCCATTTACCTCACCTGGGTCGAATGTGGCAATTGAAGATTAATGCCTTGTCAAAGGACGTTAGTGCCGTGTCGGGAATCGAACCACGACCTTTGAATTTCAACTCAAGTGCTCCAACCACTCGACTTCGACCTCGACTACGACTACGATAGGGTTCATGCCTGGCACATTGCCACTCCTATCGCTCCGCCGCGGTTTTTCCGCGTTATATCTGAAAAGCCTTAATGGCCTCTACAACATGATTTGCCACGGGTCATGAAAATATTTATCGACTGTATTTCAAAACGAGGAAACTCTCGCCTAAAGAAGTCCAGTAAACATGCTAGGATTAAAGAGAGAGAGGTCGACAAGGGGTCATAACGAGGGCGTGCTTCATGAACTCTAAATTTCCTAGAGTTCAGCAATGGTGCATGCATGCGCGATAAATGCGGATGGCGTTTCATAATGGAAAGGAAAGTGCTGTGGCGTAGCGCATACGTCCCCGGACTGTGAACCATAATAAACGAGGTTCGAATCCCTGCTATAGCACTATCGTTCCTTGGCATGACGCTGATAAACACTGCGCGCTGATAACGGTTGTCGGTGTTCAAGGGTAGATCATAATCTCTAGCGTTATTTGAAGCGCAAAGGGACGTTATAACAAAATGTGATATAATGATGAACGCTATTATACAAAAACAGGTTATTGTTATCATCATGATCATTATCTGCTTACAATGGCAGTCCTTCTTCAACAAATAATTTTATAATGTGTTATAATGTTTGAGGAAATTTAGTATTTGTGAAAAAAATTATCATTTCGTTTTTGAAAATAACAGTTTATATATAATATATGTATTTTCTAATTTATGATTCATTGTCAGTAAAATACTTCTTGTACTTGATATTATTGTTATCGAAAAACTGTAAACTCATATGAATGCAAAATAAAATAAAACAAAATCAGTTATCAACTACAGGTTTTTCAAGTAACTGTCTCTAGCACGATCGCAAATTTTCCAATAAAATCAATACCCTATTGTGTGTCCAATACAAATCATGTTTTTGTTACGTAACACGTCAATGTCATGTTCGCATATTTCGATAGGTGACGCAAAAGGCTATCGGAATTGCGTTAGGCTGATTTGTTTGAAAGTGCTTACATCTCTCTTCATTTGGGGGAAGATGAACATAGGCTGCAGGATTGAGTGTATCCATTAGCAAGTAAATAATGAGGTCGATACTCTGGAATTTGCACTATCATTCTCGTTCTTCGTTTGCAAACAATAGGCAATTCACACAATTCAACGATAACTTAGTTTACGCTCCGTTTCTAATTATCATAAAATATCCTGGGGAATGTTTCACAAAGACTAAGATCGACTTTAAGTTGAACTTAACTATGGCAGGCCGTTCATGCCACTGTTTGCTCTCACCGTTTACTGGCATAGGTCTATCAAGGGACGTACAAATCTTAGTCACAAATCTACATAATTTACATTTTTGATAATTCATTATTGAAGGAAAGAATATGATCTAAATATCATAATTGAGAGACCAATAGTGAGAGCAACCATGCAGTGGCATGAATGGCCTGTCATAGTTAAGTTCAACTTAAAGTCGATCTTACTTTCTGTGAAACACTCCCCATGTCACGTAGGAGTACGATGACTAAGTGGTAGAGCAGTGGTCTCCTAACCTCAAGGTCTGGGGTTCGAAACCAAGCCAACGTGCTTTTCCCTTAGGCAATGTATTAATCCGCATAACCAAGTCCCTCGAATAGGTCTTAAAGGCGTATGTCCCCAGTGGTTGCCTTACTTGGAAAAATAACTTGCATTTTTAGGTAAAATGTGATCAGTCAATCAAATAACTCACTAATCAATTTTACAATATAACTTTAAAGGAAGGGATCCCGTCGCTAAATGATCATGTACGAAAACATAACGTGCATTCTCAAGGGAACTGCTATTTCTGGGAGAAAATCAGCAATTTTCTCACCATCCAAATATTTTCGGCGTCCATTGCCACTCAACTTGCCAATCCAATATTTATAGAATGGTTTTGGGATATGGTAGAATGATTTATAAGAAGCAAGGCAAATAGGTGAGCATTACAGAACTCCTTAACAGCGCCGACTTGACTCTGAGAAAGCCGAACCACACTGCCAGTAGAAATGTAGAACATTTTTTTAATACGTTTCTTTGCAAGAAGTGGTGGTGTCGTAAAATAAACGGTGAGAATGACATCGTAAAATGAAAATACTTGGGGAGCGAATCACGATGATACTAAAACCAAGCCATGTGAGGATTATAACGATTGCAAGTTAAAGTGTGTAGCTTTGAAATGATTGTAAAGTTTAGGGTGTTTTGGTGTCACAATGAATGCAATGTTAAGGGTGTTTTGTAGTCACAATGATTGCAAAACGTTAAGGATGTTTTTATGTCACATTGATTGCAAAAATCAGGGAGTTTGGTAGTCGCGGTGATTGCAAAGTAAACTGTGTACTTTGTTAATTATTAATTATTGAACATTTAAGTGTGTGGCGGTCACAATGCAGACAAATTTAAGTGTGTAGAGGTCATAATTATTGTAATGTTTTGTGTTTAACGGTCACAGTGATTGCGAAGTTCAGTGTGTAGCGGTTATGGTTATATATTTAGCAATCATTATAATATGTAAGTTTAGTGTGGAGCGGTTAAAATAATCAAACATAACTGTGTCTGGTAAATAATGAGTGCAGAGTCAAGTATTTCGTGTCATATTGACTGCAAAGTGAAGTATGTTTGGCACAATATGAGATTAGCGATCATAACGCTTGCAAGGTGCGATTTTTAATAGCGGTCGCTTGATGAATTAATATGTATGTACCGATTTCGGCGTAAATTATGCTTCACGCATCATCCATCACACAAAAGGGCAGACGGCTTCAGGTTATGTGTCCCAGATGTTCGGTTTGCGCGCCATTTTAAGCGAAAAGTCCATGAAAACTGGCGCGAGTGTGAACGTGCTGTGAGTGAGATGGACCAAAGTGCAGTGTTTATTTGACGTCTGCTCTCAGGCCGAACCCTCAATAGGAAACTCGTGTGAACAAGTTGAACGTGTGCCCAACCAACCGGGTATGCTCCTCAAGATTCAGCCTAATATGATGATGGTCTGAGGAAGAAACAGAGGAGGTGCTCCTAAAGGGTAGAGGGGAGGGGGAGAGGGGTCATAGTGCCCCCACTTTTTTAAAGTGCCCCTTTTAGAATAAAGTCGTGCTCGTTTTCAATGCTATCGAATGTCCACCCAATGTAATATATTATAATACTTAACGTTTGCCCCTATAAACTTTCATGACATATTCTCATTAACTGCTTCAATTGCCATGTGTTCAAGAATATCATATCTGCATTGACAACTGCATTTACATCATCACAATGTCATTTGTGTTAAAAAGAGACGATGTTTTAATCAACCCTCTCCCCCGGCAACAATGGATTTATCGTACCTCTTTAACATGTGCCCCTAATTTAAAGCGTCTGAGAGCATTTTTTTTTAAAAACTTGCTCGGTACGTTCGCTTGCATTCATAGTTTCTCATTAAGCTACATATCAAAAGCCTTATTCTTTCTTCCATTATGAGGCTGTGCTTAAAAGAACATCAGGAATTGTGATTTAATCTAAACGAAAAAATGGAATCGGTCTCAATACGACCTCACAAATCGCAGCTTTGTTTTTGCTCGGTCGCTTCGCTAGCTCGCATATGAATCTTCAGACAATTACACAGAGCTGTAAAATATGGTGCTGTAACAGTATCTTCGATCACGTAAAGAGAAAGTGTTGAAGATCATCCCATGTAATGTATTAATTACTATATAGGAGTATATACCAATGTCTACAAATTGTACTTTTCTGCGTTTATGTTACCCTTGCAGGTGCCCCTTATTTACAGAAAGTGCCCATTTTCAAGGACGCTCTGCCGCCCCTAGGAAGATGGAGATTGGTGGAACATGAAGCTTATTTCCTCTCCCTCATCTTACCTTTTTTCATCTTCATTCCCTGTATTCCCTTCATTCCCCCTTTTTACCCTTTCTCTCTTCCTCCCTGTCTCCATTCTGTATCTACAATTTCTACTTTCTTATTTTTTTAATACGTACAGGCTTTTTAGTACTGCAAAAGTTTTGGCAATTTAGCACAAGCATCATTATGTCTTAAGCTATAAGATACACTATCAACAAAAACAAGAACATAGTAAATTTTGATAAAAAGGGCTGTGAACATGGTAAATGGAATAACAAATATGATATTTGAAATTATGTAATTTAAAGCTGGATTAAAAACGTTTGTTTAAAACTCACAGTTTCGCGGGGACACAAAACGAAAAAAAATACTATAAGAACATTTTGAAATAAATTCTAATCAGATGATGTTGGTTTTCTCCTACAAATTAATATACATCAAAGTTCAAAACAACAACGACAATAACGAATTACACATAGGTTAACAATCAATTGTCAAGTAATATCATTAGCATTATCCTTAATCAGATGCGTCAATCTCGATAGACCGAGAGAAAAAAAAGATGTTGGTTTTTAAAAACTTACCCTCCTTTCATCAGCTATTAATTCCGGGATGAGATTGGGCTCATCACATATGCTCTTCATCACCAGCAACCGCCGCTATACCAGTCTGCCGCACGCATGAATCACTCCTGGCGGATGGATGGATGGATGGGCGCTCAGGAAATCGGCACAGGCTGGGAGATTCCGATATTATAGTCCGTGCGGAGATGAAAAATTGGAAAGAGATAGTTGGATTCCAGTTTATCGAGGACTCCCCCTCCCTGCCAGACAAGCGCTCGTTTGCGGCTAGTGAAAGTAGAAGATGACGAGAGTGAACGTGGAAGATGACGATCGAAGCGAAGAGGATTCTACCTGGCGAGGACAGACGAAGAGGGGGTCATAACATTATTTATGCTTAATCAGTTGATTAATGACATCATGGATATTATACTCCTCTTGCGGCATACGATTTGACGTCCTGCCTTCCGATGCAAGACACATGTGTTCTCAAAGGAAAGTGGTAGAGTAAAGGAATCCAATCCCAAATCGCAAAGAGGCGATACAATCAAAAAACAAAATTTATTTGCCTCATACAATTATTGCTAGCTGACTGTTTATTGATGATATAGGCCAAATCACTTTTTAGTCAGCTTAACGTAGAAAGTATAACATAAAGTTCTTGTACAGTTAAAAGGAGGTAAAAACCATCGACTTCAAATTATTTGGGCATCAACTGAAATACAGAGCTCTGAACTGATGACAGAGGTACAGAGTCGCTGAAATTGTATTACAGAGCGCTTTCCACCACCTCGAGGTGATACATTTTCCCCATGAAAAAGAGTTTCAATATCCAGGAATACTCTTCAGCTTTTCCAGTCTAAGATACAACAAAGAAAAATCCCATTAATATTCATAAATTGCAAGATGACTAATTTCGACGTTCTGTGAATAATGTTTTAAAAGTAGATGGTGATGCTTATGTATAGAATCAAACTCTGAAAGCTCCTTTTACTATGGCAAAATTGGTTATGGATAACTCGAGAAGTCCGTGCATGTACAAATGTACGAGACAAAAGCAAGTTTAACGACGAGTCGTTACTCCAATATCCACGAACAGTATCAATGAAATCCCCAAACTCGTCAACAATCAGATATCGTCCAGCATGTATTCATCCACCTCCCAAGTCGCCCAGTGAACCAAACTGGTCTGATCGCACACGGTTTGTTCCCCGCAAGTTACATCCAAAATTGTCGGTCAAATTGTTCCTCGGTCGATCATAATATGACTTATTTTATTGGGATGCGATCCTTCACAGATGCGAGCCCGAAATACAAAGAAGCTTGTAGAAAGCTATGAATACACGTCATGATTGCAAGATAAATGATGAAAGCGTGACTGAAAGCGTGACTGACCGGGTCGACGACTGGAATACACTCTCATCGTTGCTCTCATCTACAAGACGATGACTGTTAGGCGGTGCCTTCAGAAACTATCTGGAGGAGATTTTCTCGGTCCCTCTCGGTTTCTCTCGGGCTTCTCCGTCCGACTGTTTGGTTGGTCTCTTTCTCTCCCCCCCCCCCCTCTCTCCCTTTCTTTATCGATGTGTATGTGTGTATGTGTTTGAGTGCACGTATCTATCTCTCACTGTCTCTGTCTGCCTATCTTTCTCTTTCCCCCTCTTCTCTTTCTCGCTCTTTCTTTATGTTTCTCATTCTGTGTATGTATCTATCTTTCCCTCTGTCTTTGTCTGTCTGTCTTTTCTTATTTCTCTCTCTCGCTCTTTCTCTCCATGCATACCCCTCTCTTCTATCTGCCTCCGTCTCTATACCCATCTCGCCCCCTCTCTCCATCTTTCTCCTCTTGTCTTTATATTTAGGTATTTTCTCTCCCCTCTTTCATCTTTGTGAATATTTGCTTCGCTTTTATCTCATCCCCTGTCTCATCTTCCCTCTTTCACTCTCGCTTCCATCCTGCCTGTATGTCTCTCTATCACGCTTCTCTCACACAAACACACACACGCACGCACACAAACGCACTCACACACTCACTTACTCACTATCTCCCTCTCTCTCACTCACACCTCCCTTCTCTCTTTTTCTACCAGGAAGGCCTCTTTGATTTTCGAACCAGCGCCTGTGTATTCGTGGCGGCACCAAACTATAAAGCTTCCTCATGTTTATGCCGAAACTTATTAATGAACTCGTCCGCTTCGCCGAAATCTTCAATACTCGGCGTAAATGAGAGAAAGTGACGGCGAGAAAGAGAGAGAGAGAGAGAGAGAGAGAGAGAGGAAGTGTGAGAAGGGGGAAATAGAAAATCCCAGCTGTTTGTAGATAGATCAAAGGCGTAAAATGCATTGTGATTTACTTAAGAAAAAATATATACCTCAACAACTGGGAGAAAGCTAATGACAAACAAAAATACAAATTCCCTTTGAATATGATATGGCGTACATTCGATATCGTGTAAAGTGGGTGAAAATCAAAAAACAGACATAACAAGTTGATGTAAAGCAAACAAAAATGGTTCATGATTCCGAGATCAGCGGCAGAAACGGAAAAGACAAATACTCCACTTCAGAAATATTTTAATACACTAAGATTTAATAGTGCATTTAATCAGCTTGTATAAACACGATTTGTTGCTTATTCTGCTTTTCTCTCTTTCCTTTTTTTCTGTCTAACACCCTGACCCTCCTATACCATGATAAATAACTAATCTTTTGTCGCTCGTCTCTTTTTATCTCTTCTCTATCTATCTGGGAGCGCCAGGAGTGTCACGTATGACAGACATGGGCGCTATACATGCAAGAACCCACTATTATTATATTACTATTATCTCGACATCTATTCAATATTAATCTAGTATACAATTTCATCACTTATTGTTCTGTTTCTTAACTCGTACTCAATTGTTAAGCATAATTAAGTTTGGTACAGATATACTAAAAGGTAACTTTATATTATACAACTATATACGCACAAACACACCCACACCCACTTCATACGAATGTTTGCGAGTTTTTCCGATATACATATAATTATATACATAAAGAGAGAGAGAGAGAGAGAGAGAGCAAGATATAGAGGAGACGGATAGAGAGATAGAAGATAGAGAGAGAGAGTGTGTGTGAGAGAGAGAGAGAGAGGAGAGATCGATTGATCGATCTTGACAAAGCCTTTGGGCATGTCAGATTTGGCGAAAACTTTTACGTCTTCACAGAACATTGGGGATTTTCCTTTTGCCTATCTATCTATCCATCTATCCATCCATCTATCTATTGACATGCTTACGTACACTTTCTTCTACTACGGTATACCAGTCTAGTACCCCAATTTTGAGCATTATTACAAGTTTTGTCCATGTTTTGTCCATGTGTAATGGGAGGCGTGTACACACATGCACGCTAGATCATCAGACCCGGGTCGTGTTTAGAGGAGCGGGCTTC
Organism: Strongylocentrotus droebachiensis; assembly: GCA_035222895.1. Taxonomy (NCBI): domain Eukaryota; kingdom Metazoa; phylum Echinodermata; class Echinoidea; order Camarodonta; family Strongylocentrotidae; genus Strongylocentrotus; species Strongylocentrotus droebachiensis. The sequence goes on from JAVYIG010001308.1 coordinate 267,596, forward strand.
GAATGTTTGCTACCGAGGGTCCGGTGGCACACAGGTATCTCAACCCATGGGACTACAGACCTACTTTGCTGGAGAAGAAGAGGGTGGATAATGGTTGGGCAAAGGAAGGGAGGGAGCGAGTGCAATAGCAAGAAGTGGAAAAGGGTGGAGAGAGAGAGAGAGAGGATGCAATAGAAAGAAAGGGGAAAAGGAAAGGGTGGAGAGAAAGAGAACCCGAAAGTTCTTTATCCCGAATAATTTGATGGTTTGTAACACATTCCCCCTTTTTGACAATTTTGGATACCCCACTGTTATCATTCCAAACGTTTAGTACCCACATACCATTATACTTCAGAATAGTGAACATCCGAAATAGCAAGCAGCTGGTATACTTGGATGCACCTCACGCAAACTAGCCAACAACTTTTTACCCACCACATACATACAAGAGCCCCATCAATGAGAACAACGATAATAGCCAAAAGGACACACACTACAGTACAATGATGCATAAGGTGTATTCTCACAACGCCCTTTTGGCTTTAAAACTATTCAGGGTTTGATCGTTGGTATGCATGAGACTCACATGATCTAATTAGAACAGACGGTAGGTAGGAATGTCCTCGTAGTGATTACACCTGTACATGTATCCACAGGGGAACATAGTCATTATACCAAGTGATTACAGAACTTTACATCAACTATTTCGTGCTTCCCATGAATCGAACACATCCTTTAACCCTTACCGTACCACTGACGACATTTTGCACAGACGATCCACCCACAAAGGCCACAAAGCCCATAGAACAGTACTAATTTACCGCACACAAACAGATAAAGGGTTAAATACACACTGTTTAGGTCTTGTTTTAATCTAATGATATTGAATAATTGAATCTAATTATCATTGGACATCGTGAAATGACTTATGAATATACCGTGAATCTTATTATCAATAAACTATCAGACTAATATCATAATTATTGACGAACTGAACATATAGTTTTTATGGTAAACGTTGGTTAGGTTTATGGAGTTGGTGGTCTTTTTTCTCGATATGGTTTTGAAAGTTGGCGAACTGCATTGGTACTCAATATCACATTTGTGGAAGCGATGAGAATCATAACGTAGAAACAATCTCATATAGATCATATGTTCTTTTACTTGTGTCGTATAAATAAGGCACTGTGGTGTATTTTGTAATTCTTCAAGAAAAAGAGAATGAAGTAAAGCAGGAACAGGTCTCCTGGAGACAAAGGGAATGTTTAGGTAGAGTAGTGAATGGGAGAGAATATCAGGAATAGGGATAGGGGGAAATATAACAAAAACATGCCTAATAGAAGTAAAACGTGTATTTGAATATGATATAATATAATAGTTATTTTGTTTACCCAAGGAAGCCTCTTCAGCATCAACGCTGCTCTTCCTGAGCACCCTGTAATTATTATCACCCCAGCAAAAGCCAGGTACCCATTTACACCTGGGTGGATAGTGGCAAATGTGGATTCATGTCTTGCCACAGGAAGTTAATGCTGGGCTAGATTCGAACCATTAACCCTTAGCTTGAGTGTCAAGTGAATGAACCACTTCACCACGCCACTCTCAGGAAACACGGGGTAGAACAGGAGAACCCACTGTACTATTCGTATACGAGTAGGGGGAAACCCCGGTGTAGTGGTCCACCTGCACATCATCACTATAAGTAATACGCTAAGGCTCCGCGGGGGGCGCGACGTCTCCGCGAGCCTTTGTAGTCTATTGTTTTTTAATGAGATCGCCGACCCAAGTTGGTGCAGCTATCTCCTCCTGAACCCTCCCCTCGGGGTACCGGTGACCGGTGCCAGCGTCCGCGGGAGAGTCAACTCTGTGGAATTGGCTATACTCCGCCCGAGGTCCTCCTCCGTGTCGACGTCCAGGGCGAAAACAGACGCGACATGCATAATGCATGATATGCGTGACGACAGAGATACCTCATGGATATTCAACATGACATCCGTAGACACACGACCGATGACTATCCACTCACATTAAGTTGCGTATTAAATGCACGCTGAATGGGTACGACTTACCCCGTGTTAGGTATCTTTCCATAGGATGTGCTTTGCATGTAGTAGCTGCACAAGAGATGAACGGGGCTTCCCGTCGACGTCCAAACTTAGAGACCTATTTCCATCATGATTGCCGCGATTTTTATATAGTTTTCGTGAATGGAGGTATGAAATCAAAGCTTATTTTGTGATTATTACGGCCATGTATACTCAAGTTTGATTATCATTTTCTAAAGGAAAGTTTTCACAAGAAAACCAATGGACTGACACTTCAGTCGCAAGCTGCTTTCATTCAACACACAGTACAGCTGCGTGCTCGGGAAGCTCCAACACCGGCACCGGGCACCGCAGGCGTCCGACGCCTGCGGCGCCGGTGTTCGAGCTTGCTGGAGTTAAGCTGAAGTGTGTGTGAGTTCAGCTGAGCTCGAGTCGAAGAGATTTGACACTTTGAAATTGTTATCTGTTGGTTTGCATCATTATTGCCGCGATTTCAATATAGTTTCGTGAATAGATTTACGAAACCTGAGCTTAGAATTAGTAAAAGTATTACTAATGTCTACGTTTTTAAACGACTGTCTGATTTTCTTATGAAAATTTTACTTTGAAAAATGATTATCGAAATTCATGGTCAGAAATAATCACAATCTAGGAACTATTATTATGTTACAATTCTTGCATCAAATCAATGCATGAAAACTTAGTTATTGAACTAGAGATTTTTTTTTTTTTTTTAAATAGGCAATTATGAAGTAGGATGTAGGAAGCCTCAAACCTTAGCCTACTAAACAAATCTCAACAAAGTGTAGGCCTATCCTTTTATGAATTAATGAAAAAGTAGCCCCAGAAAAAAGAACCCCCAAAAGTTGAAAAAGTAGCCCCCGAAAATTTTCCGAAAATTTGAAATGGAGCCCCAGAAATGAAAAACTTAATTTTTTGCCTGCGCCCCCCTCTAGAATTCCGCGGATTTCCGCGGGTCCTGAGTTGAGTGTATATATAATATAGGCGTGGGGTCTATGGGTTTCAAGGGGCCATAAACCCCCAAAAGCTCAGGGGGTTACGTTCTTCAAAGTGGGGGGGGGGGGAGAGATCAGATCGCAGCAAGTTGAGTGTATATATAATATAGGCGTGGGGTCCACGGGTTTCAAGGGGCCATAAACCCCCGAAAGCTTGGGGGTTTTAGGCGTTTAATTAGGGTCAGATGAGCATTTTTTTTAATACTTTATTTGTGGCACCTACGGGTCACTAATTGGCGTGGGTCAATACGTAGAGTTGCGTAGTGTTGCGTACCACCTACGCTGGCCTACGTTACTATATGCTGAGGGACGGAAAGGGGTTCGCAAGATGAACAAAAACAATTCAACATGTTTAATTTTTTTCGCGTACTTTAGGCATAGAAACTTGACCCAGAAAGTACGTCTTTTTACGCAACAGTACGCTACCCTACGCCAGATTGACAAAGCAGTAAAAGCTTTCAACACAGTAAGCAACCATAAGCAAACCCGTACGCCAGCCTACGCATAACCTACGCAGGGACTTTTTTCCCATTAATACGCAGCCTAATTTCTGCGTAGTCGGTACGCCACTCTACAGAACTCTACGCAGTTCCAGTGGCTTAAAGAATAACTACCGGTACAGTTGGATTGTTTTTTTAATTTAATATAAGGCCAAATTTAAAAAAAACATGCTTAAAGCGTCCTGTTTTTTAGAAAAATGGGAGGAGGCCCTTTTTTTTTTTTTTTCTTTCAAAATGGCCGCTCCGTACATTTTCCCTGACATTCAGGCTATTTTTCAAGATGGCGGCCGAGATTTTTTTTTTTTTTTTTTGAAGTCAGAAATACATTTTAGCAGTGCTTTTTATGTTTTTTTTCTTTCAAAAAAAAAAAATAGGAGGCGGCCACTAAAAAAAAAAAAAAAAAATTTCAAAAAATTTCAAAAAAAAAAAAATTGGAGGCGGCCCCCAAAAAGGAAGCGGGCGGGGACGCTAAACATGTATATTTTGTAATGGCCTGAATGGCAAATAAAGTTCTTGGTGGTTTTAATTTAGACAGTCTCTATATATCTATTTACACCCCCGCCCCCCTCTAGAATCCCGCGGATTTCCGCGGGTCCTAAACAAGTATATTTTTTTAATGGCTTGAATGGCAAATAAAGTTCTTGGGTGGTTTTAATTTAGACAGTCTCTATATATCTATTTACACCCCCCGCCCCCCTCTAGAATCCCGCGGATTTCCGCGGGTCCAGCTAGTCTATAATAGTAATACGCTAAGGCTCCGCGGGGGGGCATGACGTCTCCGCCGGCCTTTGTATTCTATTGTTTTTTAATGAGATCGCCGACCCAAGTTGGTGCAGCTATCTCCTCCTGAACCCTCCCCTCGGGGTACCGGTGACCGGTGCCGTCGTCCTCGGGAGAGTCTACTCTAGCGAATTGGCTATACTCCGCCCGAGGTCCTCCTCCGTGTCGACGTCCAGGGCGAAAACAGACGCGATATGCATAATGCAGGATATGCGTGACGACAGAGATACCTCATGGATATTCAACATAACATCCGTAGACACACGACCGATGACCATCCACTCACATTAAGTTGCGTATTAAATGCACGCTGAATGGGTACGACTTACCCCGTGTTAGGTATCTTCCTATATGATATTCTCTATATAGACGATCACACTCGATCACACTCATTTCTTTGCAGTTCTCAAAGAGACACACAACAGCTGACCAACAACTTACATTATGTTGCGTATTAAATGCTCTATGCAAAGGGCGGGATCACCGAGAGTAAAGCGTCTTGCCATAGGTTGTGCTTTGTACTAGCTGCGCTGCACGAGCCAGAGCTGATACACGGGGCTAATTCCCGTCGACGTCCAAACTTAGAGACCTATTTCCATCATGATTGCCGCGATTTTGATATAGTTTTCGTGAATGGAGGTATGAAATCAAAGCTTATTTTGTGATTATTACGGCCATGCTTACTGAATTTTGATTATCATTTTCTAAAGGAAAGTTTTCACAAGAAAACCATTGGACTGACAGCTCAGTCACAAGCTGCCTTCAGTCCACACACATATACAGTACACACAGTCATGCAGTGCACTGTAACTCCGGGAAGCTCCAACACCGGCACCGGGCACCGCAGGCGTCCGACGCCTGCGGCGCCGGTGTTCGAGGTTCCTGGAGTTAGGCACAGTGTGTGTGAGTTCAGCTAAGCTGAGCTCGAATCGAAGAGATTTGACACTTTGAAATTGTTATCTGTTGGTTTGCATCATTATTGCCGCGATTTCAATATAGTTTCGTGAATAGATTTACGAAATCTGAGCTTAGAATTAGTAAAAGTATTACTAATGTCTACGTTTTTAAACGACTGTCTGATTTTCTTGTGAAAATTTTACTTTGAAAAATGATTATCGAAATTCATGGTCAGAAATAATCACAATCTAGGGTCTATTATGTTACAGTTCTTGCATCAAATCAATGCATGAAAACTTAGTTATTGAACTAGAAAAATGTTTTTTTTTTTTTAAATAGGCAATTATGAGTAGGAAGCCTGAAACCTTAGCCTACTAAACAAATCTCAACAAAGTGTAGGCCTATCCTTTTATGAATTAATGAAAAAGTAGCCCCAGAAAAAAGGGCCCCCGAAAGTCGAAAAAGTAGCCCCAGAAAATTTCCCAAAAATTTGAAATGGAGCCCCCGAAATGAAAAACTTAATTTTTTGCCTGCGCCCCCCTCTAGAATCCCGCGGATTTCCGCGGGTCCTGAGTTGAGTGTATATATAATATAGGCGTGGGGTCCACGGGTTTCAAGGGGCCATAAACCCCCAAAAGCTCGGGGGTTACGTTCTTCAAAGTTAGGGGGGGGGGGGAGAGATCAGATCGCAGCGAGTTAAGTGTATATATAATATAGGCTTGGGTCCACAGGTTTCAAGGGGCCATAAATCCCCGAAAGCTCGGGGGTTTTAGGCGTTTAATTAGGATCAGATGAGCATATTTTTAATACTTTATTTGTGACACTTGCGAGTCACTAATTGGCGTTGGGTCAATACGTAGAGTTGCGTAGTGTTGCGTACCAACTACGCTGGCCTACGTTATTATATTGCGTAGTGTTGCGTACCAACTACGCTGGCCTACGTTATTATATGCTGAGGGACGGAAAGGGGTACGCAAGATGAACGAAAACAATTCAACATGTTTAATTTTTCTCGCGTACTTTCGGTGTAGAAATTTGACGCAGAAAGTACGCCTTTTTACGCAACACTACGCTACATGCCTACGCAACAGTACGCTACCCTACGCCAGATCAGTGGCGGATCCAGGGGGGCCCGGGCCTTGAGAAAAAAATCATGTAAAATCACGCGATTTTTACCTTTTTGGGGGGTTGGGCCCCCCCCCCTGACGCTCAAGGGGGGGGGGGGGGTGCAAATTTTAAAATTTTCGAGGACCAAAAAAAAAAAAATGTGCTCACTACCCCCCCCCCTCCCCCCCCCCCCCCCCCCCCCCCCCCCACTGAGCGACTTTTCGGCCGGCGCGATTTTCAAATTTAACGGGAGCAAAAAAAAAAGAAAAGTTGGGCCCCCTCCCCTAAGAAATCCTGGATCCGCGCCTGCGCCAGAACGACAAAGCAGTAAAAGCTTTCCACACTACGGAACTCTACGCAGTTCCAGTGGCTTAAAGAATAACTACCGGTACAGTTGGATCGTTTTTTAATTTTTTTTATATAAAGCGAAATTTAAAAAAAAACATGTTTGGCGTCCTGTTTTTTCGAAAAATGGGAAGGAGGAGGCCCTTTTTTTTTCTTTCAAAATGGCCGCTCGGTACATTTTCCCTGACATTCGGGCTATTTTTCAAGATGGCGGCCGACAATTTTTTTTTTTTCTTTTTTAAAATCAGAAATACATTTTAGCAGTGCTTTTCATGTTTTTTTTCTTCAAAAAAAAAAAAAAAAAAAAAATAGGAGGCGGCCCCCAAATAGGAAGCAGGCGGGGACGCTGTTTTTTTTTTCTTTCATAAAAAAAAAATCAAAAAAAATTCAAAAAAATAAAAATAGGAGGCGGTCCCCAAAAAGTAAGCGGGCGGGGACGCAAAACATTTTTTCAATGGCCTGAATGGCAAATAAAGTTCTTGGTGGTTTAAATTTAGACAGTCTCTATATATCTATTTACACCCCCCGCCCCCCTCTAGAATCCCGCGGATTTCCGCGGGTCCAGCTAGTACAGTATAGTACGATAATACTCTGTAAAGAGGTATGTACTCGAAAAGGAAGAAGAAGAATACATTTACCCCCAAAAATATAAAAAGCACAAGTCATTTAGAGAAGATAAATCTAAAATCGAAGAGAATAACTTGCAATCATTCCTTGCAAGTTTCCGTATAAGAATTTAGTTTGTATTGTCTATATTGTTGCTGATTTGGAGTAGACGGCATTCAAGTTCGAGCATTGACACCAATATTTCGGTAAAACGACGAGATAGATTTTGTAGAATGAACTTTTAATTTATTCATTCATCCACGGGAACCCGCTCTTGGGGCTCTCCGAAGAATAAAGGTATTGCATATGTAATTTCTGAGTGAAAGATAAAGAAAAAGAGAAGAAAATGGTGAAGAATATATGATGAGCACTTCGGCCGCCCGAAGAGTTTCCTCTGCCTTTAATTCAGAGCCCCCGATTGTATGCAGATCATGCTCTCCGCCAGGGGGTATGGGTACATGTAAGGCCCTCACCCACACCCACACCTATCGTGCTTACACCCGATCCTCTGGCAGTATTATATCACATCGTATGGTGGCTCATTTTTCCAACTTCGATTTTTCCATCGTATGGCTTGAAGCCTTTTTGCTCTCTTGCACGTACCCCTAAAGGGTGGAAACGACATGATCCAGCGAGGTTCGTCACGATTATACAAAAATCATATTTCAGATGAAATTTCAGACTTTAAACAGGATCTTGTTTGGTTGAGTAAAGTACGAAGTCAAGAAACAGATATCACATGCAGTCATGACAGGTACATATTAAGGAACTTATACGACCTTAACCTATTCATTATTTAATATCATCGGATTTTTACGTATGTCCGGTTGAGAGCACAATATTTTACTACATGTTAAATTCTTTTCAAATTGCTGAATCACATTTATACGAGAAAAGGAACGCGATAGGTCCTGAACTGGTCCATAATAATGAAAAGAGATTGTATAATTCGTTATGAATGATAAACTGCGAAAAGTAAGTCCGTGGTTCGAGAGTTTGGAATTGGCATGCTCGAGGAAGCCACTTTCATTCTAATAAGTATAAATATACATTTCCAAAGTTAATCAAAATTAACCAAAACAGCACATTCCAAGAAATGCCGTTTTATATTATATAAACGTTTTGTCATATCACCGAAATCACTCAGTACACTAACAACCTACCTCCATGTACAAAATAACTAACACAAGTCTGCAAATTTAAGATTTTCTTTTCTGTCATGCTTGTATGTAGCACTTTTCTTCCAATTTGTGGACGAAGAACAAAATATGAATCGATTTGTTTTCCCTTCAAGTTCGTATTTAATACGAACTTAAGTAACCACCGGCCTGATAGATTGTTAAAAGGTCTGCATTTTACGAATATGATACACCCATTTACCTGCATGTACAGATACACCAGCTAGAGAGATGATACACCCAAATTCTCCCCAGACCGTCGTCAGCCGGTCGCACGGGGATTATCAGTTCTATCTATTCACCATCTCAAACCTAGTCTGTAAACACAGACTCAACTTTACTCTTGAATAAAACCACATGAAATAATCAGGAGAATCAGATTCTGCTTGATGTGTTATGTTTCTTTTCCAGTATTGCACTGTGTCAGAAGCAGCTACATGACATAACTCAGTACTTTCATGTTTGAAATTTAGACATTGTTTTTACTCATAATGGCTGTCAAGGGTCTGTGTCTGCAGACTAGCTATAACCAAAGAGAGAACAAAGAGAACAATAGCCGAGCGCGGGCAATGCGTCCGTTGTTTGTAAACAGCTAGAGCTCTGTCTAATAGTATATGCAAAGTCTGGGCACGAACAACATATATGGTACACGCGCGGCCAGCACCAGATTTAAGATCACTCTTCGATTCGACGTCGTCACTCGCGGTTACGTTGTCCATAATCTGTTAATTTTTCCTTTTATAACGCGTTTTGAATTTTCGTCGAAATGGCTACAACGAAGAAGAAGAAGACGAGTTCACCGTACGGTCGCCTTCGTTTTTCGGTATCTTCATTTACACAGTTTAATGAGGTTAAATTTATCTTTATTTAACAGCTAAATAAGGATAAATTTATCTTCGTTTAGCTGTTAAATAAAGATAAATTTATCTTCGTTTAGCTGTTAAATGAAGATAAATTTATCTTTGTTTAGCTGTTAAATGAAGATAAATTTATCTTCGTTTAGCTGTTAAATGAAGATAAATTTATCTTCGTTTAGTTTAATGAGGATAAGTTAGAAATGTGGGAGGTAGTGTGTGGAGATGTGAAAGAAAAAACAAGGAATCAGTTTGATGACATTTTGACGAAAAGTGAACAAAAATTCGTTCATTTTGAAAAGATATACTGTTATTAATCTATTATCTTAAGAAGCAAGTTCGCATTACTCCATTATACAAATCATCATAAACAATAAGCGGTCATTAGAACAAGGGGCATCGCTAGACCACCAGCCTGAAGGCGATAAGTCGGTAAGATCGAAACAACAAAAGCAAACAAAAACAATACAAACATAAGAGAAACTCAATAAAAGATAAGAGAATATAGTTCTTAAATCATATGCCGACATAGGTTAGAACAACAAAAAACACTAAGATCGAAAACAAAATCTTGCCTCAAGCAAACTGGAATGCCGTGTCGACACCGTATTTAATTCTAGCAGCACCCTGCGAAGATCATCAATGAGATAAAGAAAGGTCCCTTTTTTGACCAGTCGTAGATTATAACACCATTTTCGGTCAACAACCCCCAGTTCCCTAACCCTCATCGGCCTAGCTCTCCAGAACGGCAGTCTGCCTAGAGTTGCAGATCTGTGAGATGAAAATCGCGGTCAAAATAATGATATTCCGTATTCTTTTCTTGATTTTGACTAAACGCAAGAGGATTAGCTAGATTGGCCAATGGATTAGTGACCCAGGGGTTGTTTATTAATTAATTAGGTATAGCAATTTTTTTTTCATATCGTGATTTTTAAAATAAAATCTATATCTATTTTCTATTTCGGGCTCCCTAAAGCAAGCACTTTTCCCTCTTCTTTTCATGATTATGCTTCACTTTAAATACTCGAAGTGAACTATTAGAACTATGTCTTCCGTGACGATAAAACCAATAAATCATTACCTCTGTCTTTGGTATCATGGTTTCATGTCTTAAACTAAAATATAAGATGATGAAGCGGATCCTAATCAAATGATTGGTTGAGAGCAAACACTTGACCAGGCATTTATGTTTGCCTAACACGTAATTTTCATAATGACCGGTCATTATCAAATGCTAATGACCGGTCATTAGTAAAATCATTTTATAAAACATCATTGTATAATTGTATACTACAACCTAAAATGAAATCGTTCCATAATCACGATAATAGAACGGCAATAACCGTCTACGTACGTATAAGACACTGCATATTACACGATTCCTTTACTTTTAATAAAATCCGCCTTGCATTAGACAAATCCTAGTTTTTTCTTCTTCGATCAATCGCCGGTGATCCAACATTTGCTTCGGCAAAATATACTGCAGGAAACATTTCATCAAATTACATTGGGTAAGGGTTAAAGTTCACCTTTGCGTTTAGTGTTAAGGTGTAGGCCTATCAATTACCTGGAGACAAAAAATCCGAGCAGATATACACAACAGATTGTGTATAGCTAGAATGTATGAGATCAAGCTGAAATCTTTACCTGGTATTTTATAAGTAAATGTTTAAGGAGTATGAAGAAAATAAGGGATAACATGGAACCCCGCATAAATTAGAGCTCGCACGGAACCGAAGTCGGTCTTGCGTTCAGCGCGAGCCCCATTGTACGCACGTGCGTACGCGTGCGTTAACTAGTCCGCGCATTGTTCTACACTTAATATTGTTAATAATGTTCACTGAGAATGTATTTAAATTTAAATATCTCGTTGTAGAATTGATATTTGAAGCTCATATTTTAAATGGAGTATAGCTTTATGGAACCCCTCACATCAAGAGCAAAACGTGTTAGTTGGTGATTGGTAAACTATAAATTTAGGAATCCGTCCCGTGTAAGATCGGGAAGCAATCGTCACCGGAGTATGCGTCGCACTTTTAAATCATCAATCAAATTAAATATATTTTAAAGTTTTATTTTCGATATGCTATGCTTTGGTCTGCTAATCCCTTGCTCTGGTACCTGAGTTCATTTTTACAGTTGGTGCTCTTGAAAAATCGTTATTGCCCTCAAAAGCAATTTGAGTTATTTAAAGTTGGTATTAAGATTTAATTCTTTATTTTCAGGAACAAATCTTCAATTGTATGAATCATCGCAAGAACCATCTGCCGTCTAATTGTTCACTAAAATAACAGACCTCACTGAAAATGAACTCCCAAATATTATATCTGAGGGCTTCGAATTTCGCTCTCCACACCCCAACTCGACTTTTCAAACATGTTTCTAGGATTACAACAAAAGGACAAATTCTTCCATCACAAAGAGAAAAATTGGCACAAGATTGTCATAACGTCTTCACGCCACCCAATACGCACTCCGTTTGCTTTTAACACGTTCGCGAGCGTGCGCCAACACTATGCACTTACATCAATACAGCGGTTCAACGCCGCGGTTTTGCGCAAAGGGAGACCCAACTATTCATCTTCTCTTCCAAATTGCCCCAAAATTTCGGGTCTTTACCTAAATCCAATTACGCTCTGTTAGCAAGATGCTGTATTAGATTTTGTTGGATGGTGCAATCAAAGTCCAGATGTCAACGGTGGCTTGTTCTGTTCTTCGTCTGTTTCTCCTCACTTGATTAAATAGACTAACGGAACGATAAAGTCATTTCGTGCAGGTTGTTCCTGCGGGAATTTCGCGCATATCGGTAGCGCCGCGCCGTTTCGCGGGACAATGCACGTGCGATTGAACTCGCATCACCTCTCGCCGCTTCCACCATTGTTGTTTCAGTCTACAATGTGCATGAAAGTGCACAAGAACCCTGTTCGCTCTGTTTGTTTGATTCCTTATCTCTATAATGGCATTAATTTTGCCCGTTTGATGCCATAGTTATTAAATTTCAGTCATGGTGAGCTGAATTGGAACATAACGGTGTCCTCTAAAGAGATACACCTACATGTAGTAGGCCACACTGTGTAACCCATGTGAGCATGCGCATATGAACCAATGAATTTAAAAAGTGGTATAACGAGAAAAAGAAAGCATTGGTAAATTATGGAGGAATATTTGAAAATATCCTATTAGTTATATTTTTTCTCTCCTCATAGACCGACATTTATAAATAAAATTATTTTTTCTGGCATATTTATTTGTTGAATGGAAACTATAAAACAAAAATCATGTATTATTGCTTTCCTTTTATTTCGAATGAATCAAGCAACTAATTTGTATTACTTAAAGCTAAACATTGATATTCAATCCATTTAATTTAATTTTGATTTGATTCTTTTCAACTATCTAAAAAAAATGCACACAGTTCACTTCACAGTGTCACTTTCAAAACGTGCATCATAAATGAACACGAAGAATCATAAAGACGAACCATACTAACAATTTGAATATCATAATGAATATTTAACAACCTTATGATGGCGTTAAATAAAAGTTAGAAGAATATTTGGACAAGCTAATAGAGTTATTGACAAACTAATAGGCAGTTCCCAACCCTTCGATTGCTTTCTTCGCCTTTCTGAGCGGTCGCTCTTTTGCCAAACGTACAATTTTGCACACATCGACACGGTACCAATTATTGAGGAAAGAATTGATTTGTGCAACACATTGGCTTTGAAAGATGACATATTTCTGGTCTTGATTAGTTCCATTACGACCATTTTAACACCGGTAGATATTAATCTTGCTTTGGAAACATTATTATAATTAAATAATTAATTTGAACTAATTTTCTTCGGCGAAACATACAATTCAAATTACATTTCAGCGACACAGCATATGCAAAATATAACAACTTTTTTGAACGTGTACGCAATATAATGATAATATAAAGTGAATGAGTTTGAAGCCTATGATAATCTATCCGGTGATAATAAACATTGTGGCAGATTATTCATGTGGGATATAAAGAGTTAATGGTCACGTATTATATTCTTGATCCGAGTTCCCTTACCAATTACCTTGTGTTTACCTGAAGTCAAAATGCATGATGAATGTCAGGAAACGCTTTTAATACAACTCAGACCACAGGTATCATCATCAGTATGATTGTCACCATTGTCCACCTCAAAAACTTTCAAAACAGGGCAATGCCCTGAGGCTCATCGGTGACAAGAGTAGGAAAAAAAGGAACTGTTAATGATCACGACTTAAGCTTGATCCCATACCAATTATGTGACGTTACGTGAACCCAAAATGCATGATGATGAACTGCAAAAATCGTTTACGGAATATTTAGTATGATGGTGTAGCTACGGGAGCCATATAATATAATGGCCCTCAAAATCGAATGAGATAAAAAAAAAAAAAAAAAAAAAAAAAGAGAGAGGGGAAAGGGGGAGGTGTAGGTGAGAGAAAGGGAGATATGACAGGAAATGTTAGAAAAAGAAGATGCTTGCACCTGTTCAATACACTGGCTTTATATACTCGAGGGCTTTGGTATTTTTTTAAAAACATTCACTCAGTAAGACTGGTGCCACCCCCCCCCCCCATACACACACAGAACCCGACATCAACACCAGCCCCCCCCCCCCCCCCCTCTACGACCGAACTCATGCTACGCCACAAGCTAAGCAAACAAACATCACGTTTTCTAATCCCTTCTACTGTATTCTATCCCATGGTTTACCTCTTTGAACAGGCCAATGCTCACGAACTCTAATCCCATCTAAAAAGCAAATGGAGAAACTCAAAATTGGATTTCTGCTCTATTAAACGCTATTTTCTTCTAAGCGACCGGTCATAACGCGAGATGACGCGATGCATCATGGGACGAGGTCATCAACGCTCCCCGTTTTATTCCCAGAGCAGACGATACGAATTAGTTTAATTTGCGGAGCGGAACAAAATTGTGCAAGAAAGTGATTGCTGCCGTTTTTAGATCCAACAAAATCTTGTATTAAAACACCAGGGTGATGCCTCTGTATAGAACACTAAAAGACGTGCATAGTTTGTCTTGTGATAGGCCTGATGACTTATGTAAATTTGCGGAGCTGAATAATATTGTGCGATGAAATGAAAAGAGCCATTTAAGCTTATCACAGAAAACCCCAATTATGTATTATTTCATCAATATTTGTCTTTAAACACACTTTTGGGGGAAAATCTCTGCAGAAGTGTGTCTTAAATGACATCCTCTTTCACATTATGATACAATTTAAGTGAACTTTTGCCATAAATATTTGGCAAATTTGGGGCTCCTAACACTTTAGAGGGGCTTTAAAGAGAGTGGTGAATAGTGGATTCCTTGACTCGGGCTACTATCAGTAGGCTTTTTATTTTCAGAACTCTAAGAGATAAATAAACAGGAAAAAGAGAAACGTAGGAGGAAGTAAGTTCCAACATTATCGATTTTGGAGGGGCAAACGTATGTATAATGTAACGTATAAGATAAGCAGAATTTATCGGGGGATCTTGGATCTGACACTGGTACCAGCGGAAGGAGAAACCTTTCACATGAGAAATGATACCAAGATCGACACATTTGGTAGAGTAGTTTTTGTTTAGGGAGCAGTTTGTGAAGCACGGTAGAAGTTCGAAGTTGTCTATAGTAAAATGCAACACCGTTTTAAACAATTCGTTTGATTTCTTGTCTGAGCTTAACAAGTCATTAAAAACGCCTGAAAACAGATGAAAAAGTACTTGAAATGTTAGGTTTGTGTTTAATCTGACAGTCATTAACATTAATTACAGCTTGCCCAAAGGTTAGGAATGATACACAAGGAAACTGACAATGATACCTTATTTTCTACAAGGTACAAGGAGCATTGCGAGTGGATGTCTTCAACATTATTTCACAAAGATGCTTCTAAAAAAAATTACTCAACCAATGTTGTCAAACTTGGTAACATTTTTTCTTAACGAATTCCCCATCTACTTGTACCGGTTAAATATACATTATTGGAAGTACGCTGGCCCGACTTTTGTGCGTCATCCTGTATAGTATACTCTATTGGAATGAATAGTTACATTTATATCCTGCATCAAAAATTTGTTGGCTTGTGATTGGTTGAGAGCTCGTCACATGACCAAAAATATTTGAGCTATTTTTAGAAAGTACTATATGAGAGTACTATTTTGGTTTACTATTTGGGAGTTGAAAAAAAAATGTGATTTTTTTTTTTTGAATTGAATCAATTTTTTTTTTCAAATCTTAATTTAATGAAAACAAAATATTTTAAATCTTTTTAGATAAAAATTGACATTTTTTTTGTTAAATTTTTTTTTCTCTCAAAAATGTGTTTTTTTTTTGTTTTTTTTTAAATAAATTTTTGATGCAGGATATAAAACAAATTATACAATGCCTTATATTCGAGGTACTGGTTAAACTATGGGCCTCGGTGACTCCAAAAGTACCATTTGCTTCGGGGCTGCGCCCCTCAGCAAATAGTACTATTGGAGTCACCTCTTGCGCATAGTTTTAACCAGAATCTCTCAAGGCAGTGTATATTTGTATACTAATCAGTTTGGAAGTGTGTGTGGGAGTATGTGTGTTTGTGATTCTGGCAATTACAATGATCAAGAGTTGTCCAAAAGTCTCTTTTTTAGAGAGAAAAATTAATGTCCATATTCAGTATTTGATGGTTACAGGGGAATGATTTTTGATTGATGTTTTATTTTAATCAATTTGTCAAACATGTAAAATGCAGGTGAGTGAAACTATTTGATTTTTGTGCTAGACTTTTAAACACTGAGTAACCCCATATAAAAATCTGAATTAATGTGACATCGCTTGACTGTATGGACAATTTCCGACGTCTTGAAATGAAATGAAAAGGAGACTTTAAATGCCTTTTCGCTACAAGATTAGGTTCATGGATTTAATATTTCTTATTCTATTTTGCAACAAATGAACATTTTACTATGTACTTAATTGGTTTGCCTCAATAAGTGTCGTAAACTCAACTTATATATTACGGATTAATCACAATGTCTAGCAAAAGCGAAGGAAAAATTCACAAAAACGACAAAGTCCATGTAGTGACACAAAACTACGCTACGAACACCAGCACATCTAGTTCAGTCTTAATATAATGTTCTCATGTGCATTATCATTATTTGGTTTATCTTTCGAAAAAACTCTTACAATGAATGAAAATGTCTCCTATGAATAAATTACGGGTGAACAATTGTATTTGCCAACATTTTCAGGGTAAGTGAATAAATTACCTTTGATGTAACTCGGTTAGCTTCTAGCCATTCTACACTAATTCCGGTGCCCCGCTGGAAATTACATTCACCGACAACTCTCTGAACTCGAAAAATTATCCCAGGTTCTTGCAATCTCCACTCATATTTTCATCCCCTTAAACAAGCCAGTGGTTTATGCCTGAGAGTACAGGGGCTTGTTAAGCGCACGAAGTAATGACTGAACCCTTATCCTACACTTGATGCGTTAAAACGGCACCGTTTTTGCCAAGGGGGCAGTGTGACTAATGGCATATTAGCATCGCCACTCTACGTCTAGGTGTGTGTCCCCGGGCGATAATGCACTTGCTTCGCGCTCGCTGATTGGTCGACCCACGGTCAGCTGACCCCAAATCATGGAGATATAAAGAAGCTGGATAGGGGAATCCTCAGCAACGACCTAATTGATTTTTAACCGGATTGTTGAACTTTGAGAGTGCTAATGCCACTGGAGATTATTACGTATTTTCTTTACCTTTTCTTGTTAGCCCATTTTGGCCAAACAGTGATTTTGTCCTCTCTTGCTTGATAAAATGATGAACAACCTATGTATAGCAAAAGGTACTGCACACAATTGTCAAGTTGAATTACGTCACCACAGTTAATGCAATTGATCTGCTTCTTTGGGAGAAAAATCAAGAATATTTCCCCATTTCTTAAACTAAACCTAGCTTTATTAGAGTTAAGTAAAAACGACATGACAAAGAGTGAGCGCATGAATTTCTTTCGGTATTACTTTCTCAAACATCGTTACATTTATTTCACTAAAATAGAAAAATGTCAAGTTGCTAGTCTTGCTAGTTTACTTTTATATCTTTTTGGTTTGGATGCAAAGCCACTTCGTCGATAATCGTAGTGACGGCATTACAATTTAATATTCTGGGGTCAATTGATGTCTACCCTATTTTGCACAGTATCCATGATTATAGATGTTCCAGAGCCAGGAACGGCATGCTTCATAACCGAATGACATTTTCTGATTTGTTTCCCACTCATTATTATAGACATCATGCATCCGATCTTAATGACTGGGAAATACGGCAAACTCTGTTGAATGTCCGAGTTATAGTAAATGTGTTTTCTTGATCATGAAATTGTATCGGTTAATGTTGATGCCGATGTGTATCTTTAATATATCTAGACAAGGCAAGCAACCAAGGGACCTACGGTTTTTATTTCTAATCGAGGGCATTGGTTATTAACGATTAACGCCTTACCAATGGCACTAGTGGACCAACTTGATTGGTTTCAAGGCCTAGACCTCTCGCTCCCAAGACCGACCCTTAAGCCAATGAGCCATCACGCATCAGCATATTATAACGCAGTGTCAAACAGTTAGTTGGCATCTACTCACTTATGCATGGCAGGGTTTTTTAAGTTTGAATAAAGTTATCTCGACTTTCAGTGACGAGTATCTTTATATTGTATCGAGGTCCCTGGGCCCGTAGAGATCGATTTGATTTGGGCCGAGTATTTTAGTTGACGGCGACTCCAAAGTAACACCTTATCAATGCTTCTTTGCGCCCCGACTTGGTTTCGAACTTGAAACCCCTCGGTTACGACACCACTCCTTCAACCACTGCGCCATTACAAGTCAGTATAAAACGCAGTGGGAAAGAGGTTGGCATCTACTCACTCACTCATTCATGGCAGGATTTTCGAAGTTTGAGAGAAGTTATCTCGACTTTCATTGACGGGGTATCTTGAGATAGTATCGAGGTCCCTAGGTAGCGAGTGATTTGATTTGGGCCGAGTTTATTTGGTAGACGGCGACTTCAAATTAACACCTTATCAATGGTTCTTTGCGCCCCGACTTGGTTTCGAACCCGAAACCCCTCGGTTACGACACCATGCCTTTAACCACTGCACTATTACAAGTCAGTATAAAACGCAGTGGGAAAGAGGTTGCCTCCACTCACTCAATTCATGGCAGGATTTTCGAAGTTTGAGAGAAGTTATCTCGACTTTCATTGACGGGGTATCTTGAGATAGTATCGAGGTCCCTAGGTAGCGAGTGATTTGATTTGGGCCGAGTATTTTGGTAGACGGCTACTCCAAAGTGATGCAGTCCCATTCACTCAACGGTGAAGATGGGAGAACTAAGGAGGTTGGTAGTCTTGAAGGAAACAGACCGTTAGAGCTGAGTGTGTGAGCTTCCTTACGATTAGTGCTAGTCGCACAAATTTGTTTTTACAAAGTCATCCAAAGGTTTGCTTTTTATTTAAAATAAATTGTATTTCAAAATAAATTCGCTTGAGACGACCTTTTTTACGGTACGATTATTTAGGTTTTCTCACGTCATTTTTTCCCCAGTTAAGTGGTACATATTATATGTGCATTTTAATTTTGTCTTCTTCATTGTTCTATGGTTGCATCTGCGCTTTCGCTTTCTCTATCTCTATCCCTCACTCCATGTATTTTATCAGCATTCGTGTCTCTGAGTATTGTACTGGTGCTCTGCATCCCTCCCTATTTTGAAACATAATATGATTGTTTATCAAAATTTTCCCTCTCTCTATTTCTCTCTCTTTCTCTTTATCTTTCTACCTCCATTCCCGCCCATTCTTCCTATTTTTTTAATAACTTTTCCTCTAATGTAGTTTTAAAAGATGAAAAACTTTGTTGAGAGAACTTATCATCACATTAAAGATATGAATAAGCCATATGATAATATAAAAAGCAATATCATAACTGCAAATGAATGATTAAGAGACCACTGTTTGCGTTCTACGACTAAATTCATATTTTACGATTCTGAGTCATCAAGTAGAAGTCGCTATCACCACGACCAGGGGGTGTTTCACGAAGATCCTTAGTAGAACTTAACTCTAAGTTGGAATTAAAAACTATGGAGAGCCATTTGTAGCTTTAAAATGAAATATATTCAAAAGCAGAAATTCAAGTATTTTAGACTTGATGTGAAATGACGTCATATAAAAATCTAAATTAATGTGACATCGCTTAACTGTATGGAAAATTTCCGACCTCTTGAAATTAAATGAAAAGGAGACTTTAAAACGTAAATTTCACATCAAGAGCATGAAATCTCCTTGATAATAGAAAAACTTAATGACTTGAATTTACATTTTATGCCTTTTAAAATAAATTTTAAAAATATTTCAAAGATGCTAACTGCTTTCCATAATCGTTAAAGGGATAGTTGAGTTCTGTTTTCAGACCGCAAATACCTTCAAAGTGCATGGTTATTGCTCTTATTCTTATCTATGACATTTATAGCGCCCTTTTAGAACCTAAAATTACTATGAAGGTAATTTTAGACCCCAAAAGTGTGAAATTTAGCCAATACGGTCATACCAATTCAGCTCCACTTTCAAAAAACATGGTGACCGTTAATTAATTATTTAATTAAAAATAACAATACATGGGCCGGCTGGTTGTGCGTAATATAACCAACACGAAATGCCAACAAAAAAGCCAACATCGGCATTGGCTGAAATACGACGTAAAAGGCGTTATTTCGTTTTTTTTAACGGGTTTTTTCAAATTTTTCCAAATATCTAATTTTGTGGTGGTACACGAGTATTAGAAATCGTTATATTTCAGCCATCTCTGAACCGATTTTGATCAAACAAAGATGATTTTGTCATTTAAATATTATGTTCTTTCAAATTTGACACTCAGTTTTTCATTATCTAACAAAACAAAAAAATTGTGTAGCGCCCTCCGCAAAAGAGCTCAACTATCCCTTTAAGTCCAACTTAGAGATAAGTTCAACTTAGGATCTTTGTGAAACACCACACCCCATGTCCAGTAAAATTACGTTATGAAACCCACACATCAAATTGTCTGCAAACCTTAGACTATGACCGATCAGAGATCAAGCCTGGCAGGGAGCGAGGGATAGGGGGTCACGCAGCTAAAGAGTGATCGAGTTTCGAGTGCTAGCTATTCGATACCCTGATTGATTCGATTACATAAATTATTTATTCCCCGCTGATCGTCAAGAATATGGGGGGGGGGGCGCAAAGGTTTTCACACATTGGTTAAAGTGTGACTGAACTTGCACCAACTCTCTATCTTCTTAAACTACCACAGATTTTCAAACATCTATTTCCTGAATTTTCGCTTCAAAATAACAACGCAGCGAGGGGTGGGGGAGGGAGGGGGTCTAATGATAATACTACTCCCTCTTGTTTAAACAAATATTATTTAGCTTTCATTTTAAAAAGCCTAACGCAAAATAAGTCCTAGGTACTACCATGAAAACTGAACGGATAGATGCCCCCCTCCCTCCTCTAACAAAATAAAATGAAATAAATAAATATTCAATGTTCCTAGTATAGTACTAGAGCTTTGTGAAAAGCAATGACAAGTTTATCCAACAGGGAGTGGAGAATGTGCATACATTGTGTGCGGGTAAGCCTGAATCCTATGACCGGGGTAATAATATATATATCTGTAAAGCGCTTTGAGAGGGCCTTCGGTCCTGAAAAGCGCTATATAAGAACTAGCTATTATTATTATTATTATTAACATGTTTGCGAAAAAGAAATCAGAAACTAAGCATCACAAGATCAAATATTAACCGTGATCATTGTTTAACACACTGAATTATCATTATTTCCCTTTAACACTTTCAAATAAGTGTCTAATTTTACAGAAAGTCCATGGAAAAAAATTAAGATACATAAACAGACTTGGAAACAAAAAGTGTAATACTTTGAATAAAAAACAAATCGGTTTATTCTGCTCCCTTCTTAACAGTTCTTAAGATTATTTCAGACTCGTCTTGTATTACTACCATTTCTTCACATTCTATATATATCATGAATACCCTCCTTCATTCGTTCTTTATATTCTAAGCTAATACTTAATCCGCCAACTAACGAATACTCCTTTCCCTCCTCCTCGTTCTGCCCTCCAATGTGAACTATTAATGATTTTCTTTTACAAAGTCTTACCCTTTCATCAATAATTCAATACATTCTAAAAATTATTATTATGGAGATAAGCTACATGCAAATATGGCAATACACAAAAGACATAGTATCTACATAGGAATTGTCTAAAATGCGAATGATAAAGTGAACATAATACAGTTGTAATATGAAAACAAATTCTTTGATAAATATAGACATATTAGTTCATATATAATCAGTTCTTGTACAACAGAAATTATACCAAACGGCTTCATTGAAGAACAAAATAAAGAGATTGAACAAAAAAGGACAAGTTTGCGCTAAGTGAATAATTGATGATGATGTGGATTCAAGCTCCTATCGCACGAAACATAATTCATCCTTTCTCCATCTATTACGATATAAATACATTCATCTTCTCGAAATCAGCATAGGCATTAACGTGTCCATATTTGGAGGTTGTTCAACACACGCTGCGATTTAAAAACAGCTCGTCATATTGCTAGAAGCGACATAGAGAGTGAAAAATATTATGAGAAGACAGTGGCGGGAGAAAGAGAGTCAGATGGAGGAAAAGATGACGGAAAGATGTACATGTAAATGAGACATGGTAAGGAAGGGAGCGAGATTTGGAGATAGAGAGCAAGAGGGTTAAAAGAGAGAACGTGTGGATATGGGAAGACTAGATGAGAGAGAAAAATGAAATGAGAAAGGGAGAACAAGAAAGAGATCACGATGAATACTGGATAAAGGATAGAGAGAAAAAGATATATGACAGAAAAGAGAGTGAGATGGTTGTTTCATATGTGAGAGAGATAGAGAGAACGAGAGAGAGAGAGAGAGAGATCGTTGATAGAGGAGAAAACTATGAGAAGAGAGAAAGATCTAGACAGACTCTTTCCTAAAAAAAGAGAGAGAGAAAGGAGGGAGGGGGGGGGGAGAAGGGAGAAATAATATACAAATAAATGTCAGGAGAAATTAAACAGAGGGGCGAATGAGCAGTTAAAAAGAAAAAAAAGTGAAATGCAAACATAAAGATAAAGGAATGAAAAGAGGAGGGAGATAGTGAAGATGAGATAAATTAAATTTCTTCAAATAATCACTGAGGCGCCACAATGGTTCCCAATTCACCCACTCAGGAAAAAAAATGAATATAAATATAATGGGTTTACCCAGGTTTTAAGGCTAGAAGTCTAATCGCATTGAATTCATCCAATTACGACGATGCTCAGTATCCCCAAAGATTGTCTACTTATCTCAAAAGGGGCACGCAAAGGGGTTGAGGGGGCCCTCCCCCATGGTTCGAAAGCAAACAGGTGAAATTATTTATGTATAAAGAGGGGTGATTCATATGCAGTTCTTGTTTATAAGGTGCCCATATTTTCGTAGCTCCATTATTATATTGTGAAAGAAGAGGCCCCTTAAATTTGGTTTCATCTGTTCGACCCCCTTTGATTAACAAATTCTGGCTATACCCCTATCATAACGGCTTGTCAGACTTCATTTTCCGCGCTCGTCTGAAACAAACAAGACGCAGTTAATAGTCCTTAAAAACAAAGTAGTCACACTTAGGCTGTTGTGAAGATACTGTACGATGGAATATAAACAATCCCAAAATAGGACACAAATAATGACAGAAAATGTGTCAGAAAGGGAATGTGGACACCCAAAAGCTCAAAACTTGATTAATTATGCCTGTTATTTTCTTCGCCGTTTTAAAGATGTTGATATAGGGCAGATAACTTTTTTTCTGAGATCCAAATTAAAGGAAAGTGAATGAAGTGGAAAGAAGCAAATGTAATATAAACATATAAGGAATGTTTGAAAAAAGGAAATGGTGTTCGAAGAGAAAACCCTTTCATTAAGAATTGTTTTATCTTTATAAGATGTGGATATACTACGATGGCAATAATCGTCAAGTTACACCAAGAGCACTCGATGATAATTACAAAATGACAATTTTCTTAGTCCAGAAAACATCATCATAATAATCCTCATCATCACTATCACCATCCTTCTTCATCTTCATCATCATTATCATCAATATTAGCAGGATCATCATAATCATCAATATCATTCGCATTAACAACAACAACAGAAAGAAGATTGGTTCACCTGTTGTCATATACAGTGATACGAAATTAAAAGGTCAAGGGTCAATATAGATAGTCATTAAAATTGTTTTAGAGGTTGAATTTAAATCCCGATGCCAATCGATGTTCACTCTCAATATATTTTCCATAATTATGTGGAAGTATACTATATCAGGAACGAATAAACGAATTTAAAACAAATGATTACCGAAACCGCTTTAACAACAAATGTTTTTGAAGAGACGTCAAAGTGAAACAACTGTTACGCTACTACCATCATTAGATGTAAATGTATATCGCGGTGGGTAACTAAAAGCTGAAATGATGTTTGGTTTGAAGTCAAAAGTTCATATTTCGAGGAAATTCATTTCAACACCAACATCGAAAAAAATAAATAAATAATGTCTTAGTTTAGTATCTACATAAGATGTAGACATAGTCGTCACAAGAAAAAGAAATACAATCGATATAGATACAACTATTTCAATTTAATAATGAAAGCGCGATCTTTAAAAAAGAAATCAATACTTCAGAAGAAACAAAAGTTGATGACTAGAACTTCTTTATTTAAATGTTGTCAATATAGAGACGAAAACTCTGTGAATGAAACATTTCCCTCCTGTATTAATTACCAATGTTAACGATCAATTGTATTCTATCATACTTCCTGGATATACTGATATTAAAACATATTCTAAAATCAAGGAATTTCAAATGAATTCACGGTTAGCTCTAAAGTTGAAATTTACCTATTAACATTACCTACTACATTTTCTATCTCGAATCAAGCTAGGTCCGTTAAAGATGAGATATGACTCAGGATGATGCTAATTGGTGAGACACTGATATATCACCTATATATTGATTCTGTTTATTCCTTGAAGGCCAGTGAGAAGCAGTAATTTTAAGAAGACTTCATCTTAAATTAAAATACGTACATATTGATATTCGAATGTACTAATTGATTAAAAAGTATGCCTGGCGATTTTACAAAGCTCATCAAAATTGTGGAGATTTGTTCATATTAAATATTTGATAGCTTATAATTCGTTCGTAAAATATCATCTTTATTTCTACAGAATTTACACCGTAGGACTAAAAATTCTGCGAACCGAATGAATTAATTAGTCAAAAAGTATGAATGACGATTTTTACAAAGCTCAATAATAATGTGGAGATTTTCGTTCAAGTTTAATATTTGATATCTACTATTTCTTTAGAAAAAAATTGTGTCACACAAAAATTAGGGCCATTTAAACTATCGTATTGTACGCTTTGGGAGCTGAATGTACTAATTGATTAAAAAGTATGGCTGACGATTTTCACAAAGCTCAATAAATTGCGGAGATTCGATGGCTTGGATGTTATTATTTTTCATGCACGAGTGTTACGAGGGGTAATCGGGTGCGAGTGTTTAAACAAACACTTGGCTCTCTTGACGCCGACGTGCAATAAGGAGCGAAGGGAGAGGTGTTAATAGATTATGGGAGTGGGAGATAGAGAGGGAGATGGAGAAGGAAAGAGAGAGGGGGATAAGTAGGCCCATATATTCCCACTGATTGTGAATGTTATGGGTTTGTTTTTAGGCTCGGAAACCAGACTCAGTATTATCCCAAGATAATAACTTTTGTTAGAATATGATCATTATCATTTCACAATTCAAACTAATTTTGATTTACTTCCCTTTAACAACTCCTAGTTATTAAATTCAATCACACATATTTTTTTCTTGTACATCGAAACTGTTTATTACTTAACCTATCCATCATAGTATTATCACCAAACCACACTGTGAGGGAATGCAAAACAAGTAGATAGATTTAAAAAAAAAAATAATTCTACTATCGTACACACTCTACGACGAAGACAACTTGGGTCTCATGAACATATATGGAAATTACTAGAAGACACAACCACTGATTTAGAATATGAGTTAATGAAATTCTTTGATTGTAATTTGTAATAGAGAAGGACAAAATGAAAAATAGACAACTTGTGTTAACTACAGAAATGGATAATCCACAAATTCACATGAACGACTAGTGAATAATAATGTTCATAAGTATTCCCGAGTTTTCATTTGCACCTTTGCATTAGTTAACTCAGCTCATCAATTAACAAACCATATGGGTCTGCGATGTAAGACTAGACGTGCTCATCTTCCAATGCCCCTTAATGAGGCGCCACCGCGGCACCACAGTTACTCCATGCCCGACCGGATTCGCGTCGATAGCACTCCCCGTAAAGCCGGCGGACCGTGTATCTAGCCTCCGGCTACAAAGCTCCAGAAAAAGGAGAGCTAGGAACAAACTCAGAAGCAAGAGAAGAAGTAGGTAGATGGGAACTACCCCTCCAGGGAAGCTTATTAATTTTTTACTCTGAATCATGTCTCAATGGAAATGATATATAAAAACTTTCCCGCGGCCATTTTTTCCTCTTTCGAACCCCCAGATCGTCATCATTACCCTTACCTCATAACATGCATCCTTAAATCTGCAGAAAAACCAGCGGTGTGCAAGAGATAGGGATTGCCGGGCTTGCGGGCAGGCAGAAGAGTTAAACCGTTTCTACCTTCTAGCTACCTTCCCTAATTTCCCATATGCGATAGCACATATTCGTTATGCTTACACGTCAGGGCATTAACCCCTTCGAGATCTATCGGTATGTGATAGAGGTGTGCGCGAGGAGATAAGGTGTGGGTGAGGGGTACGGTATTTATCCCTCCTAGATATATAGGTTTGCAATGTGGTGAGTGTGAGGGGTTAGGGGGAAAGGTGTGAGTGAGGGGTACGCTATTTCTTCACCTAGATAATTCTATGGGTATGTAATGGGGGAGTGTGTGAGTTGGTAAGATGTGGGAGAGGGGAAAGATGTGGGAGAGGGGTAAGCTATTTCTCCCTCTTAGATATATTGGTTTATAATTGGTGTGTAAGAGGGGAAAGATGTGGGTGACGGGTAAGCTTTCTCCCCTCTCTAGATCTATTTGTATGTAATGGTGGGGGGGGGGTGCGAGTTGGTAAGATATGAGAGGGGTAATCTTTTTACCCGTTTTTATCTATTGCTATGTGATGGGGTGTATGTGAGGGGGGTGGGGAAAAGTGTGGGTGAGGGGTAAGCTATTTACTCTTTCTGATCTATTGCTATGTGATGGGGTGTGTGAGGTGTGTGTGTGAGGGGGGTAAGAGGGAAAGGTGTGGGTGAGGGGTAAGCTATTTACTCTTTCTGATCTATTGCTATGTGATGGGGTGTGTGTGAGGGGTGTGTGTGAGGGGGGTAAGGGGGAAAAGTGTGGGTGAGGGGTAAGCTATTTACTCTTTCTGATCTATTGCTATGTGATGGGGGTGTGTGAGGGGTGTGTGTGAGGGGGGTAAGGGGGAAAGGTGTGGGTGAGGGGAAAGCTATTTACTCTTTCTGATCTATTGCTATGTGATGGGGGTGTGTGAGGGGTGTGTGTAAGGGGGGTAAGGGGGAAAGGTGTGGGTGAGGGGGAAGCTATTTACTCTTTCTGATCTATTGCTATGTGATGGGGGTGTGTGAGGGGTGTGTGTGAGGAGGGTAAGGGGGAAAGGTGTGGGTGAGGGGGAAGCTATTTACTCTTTTTGATCTATTGCTATGTGATGGGGGTGTGTGAGGGGTGTGTGTGAGGGGGTAAGGGGGAAAGGTGTGGGTGAGGGGGAAGCTATTTCTCCCTCCTAGATATATAGGTATGTAATGGGGGAGTGTGTGAGTGGGTAAGATGTGGGAGAGAGGTAAGCTATTTCTCTCTCCTAGATCTAGTGGTTTATAATTGGTGTGTAAGAGGGGGTAAGATGTGGGTGAGGGGTGAGTTTTTCTCCCTTCTAGATCTACTTGAATGTAATGGGATGTGTGTGAGGGGGTAAGAGGGAAAGGTGTGGGTGAGGGGTGCGTTATTTCTCTCTCATAGATCTTTTAATTTCGTCGTGTATGATGGACGAATTGTATGCGGGGAGGGGGAGGTGCGGCATAGGGGTGCACCTCCCCCCTCCTAGATCTACCGGCTTTTAACGGTGGTGTGTGCGCGATGGTGATGTGCGTGAGAGGTGTGGTGCGGGTTAGGGGCGCGCCTTTCCTTCTCTAGTAGACCCATCAGAATGAAAAGTGTGTGTATGTATGTGTGCGAGGGATAGTGTGCGTGTGCGGAATAAGGGGCGGCGTGGGAGGGTGGAGGTGTGTGTGGGGGAGGGAGAGGGTTAAGACGAGAGTTAGGGTGCGCCCCTACATTTATTGGCATGCACCATGGTGGGTTTGCAATTATTGAGATACTGACTTATTGTGTTACGCCCCGGATTGTAATTCAGTTTAGTCAGATTGCAGATTTGCACCTTCGTTTAACATCCTCTCTTGATATTAGTCTGACCACGCCCCTCCCAGCTGGGTGGTATCGGTAGATGAGGGGCACAAAGTACCACCCGCGCATCAATAATGGATTGTTTTCACGATTAAAGCTTCATCATCATGGCGCTTCCGTTCGACATAACACTGGAGGCGAAAACTGATGGAGGCGATCCTCTGGATGAGAGAATGTGGAGGTAGACCGTAGAGGGGATGGAGTGAGGGGAGAGGACAATCGGGGTGCAAGGTGGACGTGTGTTGTATTTGCTAACGAATAACATTATGTAAAGAAGGATTAATATTTATAATGAAAATAATCATAATAAATTATTCTTGTAAAGCGTTTAAGATCACAAAACAAACAGCTTTGGAAATCATCGCCCCTCTTGCCAATGATTATGATGCGTTTCAGTTTCCACATTTCCTTTTGGAGCTTTATTGTAGGGACTTTTAGATTTGCGTGGACTGATACGTGTGACGTCCATTCAAGCAGTGCATTAAAAGGACGTCGATCGTAGCAATCCCCATTGTCTTCGTGCGAATCTTAAAGTCCCTATTAACTTGTCTAGAGAACTTTGTAATTAATTGACTTACAAAAATGGACACGAGACTACAAAATATGAGTATTAACGTTCTTTCTCGAGGGAAGCGGGGAAAGTATAAATCATATTATTGCTATTAGTTTTATCTGCTTTCTAAAATGTTGTAATTCAGAAGCTGCGTAAGATGAACTCTAAATAAAAAACTGTTTTTTGACATAATTAACATCTAAAGATTGATAGGTTCAAGTAGCAAGTTCACATTTATTTTTAAATACCGTGCTTTACCAAAAGTACAAAAAATAGCTTATATTCCCGTCCTTAATAAACCGCACCCTTGTCCTCTACCTCTTACCCCCTTCACATCGATCTCCCTGATATTACCCGTAGTTCGTCACGTCAATCATTGGACTTCAGAATGTAGGACAATCCGTCCCCTGGGGGCTTCCGTTTCGTCACCTCCTCCATTCCACTAGCCTAAGTCATTCGGACAACATTCATGTTCATTCAATACGACAAAAGCAGAGTCTTACATCTAACCCAGTGGCGGATCCAGGATTTTAGGCGTGCCCGGGGAGGGGGAGGGGGGGGGGGGACTTCACTGGGAATCAATATAGAGAGGATCATAAGACGCGTGACTGTTTGAAGCCCTTTATTGAACTCTAAATTTATCTGACAAGCAAAATAATTATATACTCTTACTTAAATTTCACCCCCAACGAAAAGTAGATATCTCTTTAATCTAGTGCCTTTGGGGTCTTTAGCTTATGATATGGACAAATGAGAGGCACATTCTTCTGTATTTAATGAGTATACCTGATTGCGTTATTAGAAAGTTTAATACATACAATAAAGAGAAAGCTTAAAGAGAAGGTTGAGTTCTGGGAAGAGGTGGAAAATAATCTGTGAGTGTTTTCATTGTTCTTATGTAAGAGTGGAAAACATCAAAGAAAAAATGTTACCTGAAAAGCATGGCTCTTCAAATGCTTTCATTTTCTAAATATAACATGCATCAGCTTATTGAAATGTAGTCCTCATTTTCATGCTACTTGTTTGTGTAGTCCCATATACATCTTTCTGTGTACAGTGCTTGTTGTTTTTATCAAGACTGGGCGAAATTTCTTATCATTTTGATGATTTCAGCACATTAAAGTACACACCAATACTTATATGCTACATGATCAACTTTTTTTGATTGATTCCACATCGGGTTTTTTCACAATGCAATCGCATGACCAGAACTCAACTTTCCTTTTAAGAAGAAACAAGAAAAGGATCAGAAATGACCAAAAAGAAAGTTTAAAATAAAGGGTAAACAAGAAAATAAAAGGAGAGGAAGAAAAAGAAGCTGATCAAGGGGGAATATGAAGACAGATCAGAAGAAGGAGGGTGAAAAGAACGAGAATGAAAAGAACACGAAGTAGAAGAAGAAAAAGAAGAAAAAGAAGAAGAAGAAAAGAAAAAAGAAGAAGGGTAGGAGGAGGGTAATAAAACAAAGTATAAATTAAAATGAAAAATTTGTCGAAGAAAAAAAAAACGGAATGGATAAGAAGAATGAAATAAAGATAAAAATATAAAGTAAAAAAGGAAAAGAAGTAAAAGGGGGATGAAGAAGTGCTACTTTAGAAAGGAGGAAATAATTCTTGCCTTCCGACCGCATTAATGGACCTACGGGGAAATAACAGATCGGGATTATTGGAAGCTAAATTGAATTGGGTTGATGCGAGTTAAAAGGGTCGCTGGTGTAACTGGTTTAAAAGAGATAGACGAAGAGCGCGGGAGAGGAAAGAGAGAAAGAGAGAGAGAGGGAGAGGGAGAGAGAGAGAGAGAGAGAGGGAGAGAGAGAGAGATGGGTATGAGATGATAGGATATGGGGTTAGGAGACAAGGTGTAATAAAGGAACGTATTTTGATAGGATTATCTGGACAATGACCTGTACTCGAAGAGAGGGTTGAGGTGGAGGACGAGGAGAGGGTGATGTCATCAACTTTTTAAAAGGTGACGGGGGTTCACCCTCAGATGGACTATCGCCTTGTCCTCCTCCTTATTACTCACCCTTTTCCTCCTTCATTACGAATTCATCCATGCACTCACTCATTAAACCCATTATGTAGGTCGGTTTTTCTACTTCACTCATCTTTCTCTTTCACCTTAAACTTAAGAAATTTACAGCGAAACATTAACCTCTTAAAGGGGGAGCCTAGCTTTCCTGATATTAAGTTTGTTTTAATAGTGGCAGAAAAATGAAGGAACCGGTCAGTGAAAGTTTAAGCTAATTCTGAATGAATATAGGAAACTTATGATTCTTTGACATTGCGATCGATCAAACACAACTCTGTGGCGTATGTGGCGAGCTTCCCTTCCATTTGTTCTGTTTCTTTTTTTTAAACATAGACAATTGTATTTTACCTCAGGAAAAATTTTCATCAAGCATGCACCCTATATAATTTTTTGCAAATATGTTACAAAATCATTACTGCGTCACATTTGATCAAGGTATGAAGAATAAATGAATAGGAATTTCAAAATAAGAAAAAGCATTCGACACGAATACATTGATAAATATAGAATGTATGAATAATCCAACCGTGAAGAAATCTCGAACAGGTTCTCTTTCATTTTATTATTGAAGAAAATCTTCGAATTAAATTATAATTCTAACTGAGTCCACTGATGAAAGAAATTGAAACGTAACATGTTTTGATCAAATTCTCAATCTGTTGGTGTCATGCCTGATTCGTTATCCAGATCGCGATTTATTTATTCATGTCTCCTAATAGCATCTCGCAAAGACTAAACTTAGTAAATCTACATTCCGAAACGAGGGCCATTAAGATGCCCATCGAAAACTAATGACTCTATATTGCCGGATTACAAGCCAGGGAATTGAGCTATTTGGAAGAACATTATGTTATTTCTCTATCCATCTTATAGTTCATCGATTTGGTATGGCAATACAGGGAACAGTTCGCTCCGGAAAATATCATTTTGAAAGGCTAAGAGGACATCTGGTTCGGTTGTATGACAACCAAGGGACATATTTAGATTTGGGAGACTTCATGAAATTAGAAATACAGCATTCATCATATATTCCATTAAAATGGCTATTTAGGGATTGTTCGGTGGTCTGCAGTCAGCCTGTATTGAATACCTGATGGAGAGAGAGAGAGAGAGAGAGAGAGAGAGAGAGAAGGAAAGATTAAGGGAAAACAGCAAACAGAGAGAAAAGAGAGAGAGAGAGAGAGAGAGAGAGAGACGGAGAAATGCAGAAAGAGAGAGAGAGAAGAGAGAAGGGGGTGGAGGCGTGGGAGTGAGGTGGGTGGGAAAAAGTTATTCGTGTTCTTAAGCTAGTTACAGGAATAGAAAGATGACTTAATAAAGTGAAAGTGGTGACTACAAATGCATTGGAAAGCGTTGGTATGATGCTAAATATAAAAGTGATTATAATCATTGGTAGAATGTAGTATAAAAATGAAATAGTGGTAGTGATGGTGGTGTTGGTGATGATGATGATGATGATGATGATGATGATGTTGATGCTTGGGATGATATGTTGATGACGGAGGAAGGATGGCGGAAGTGCTAGTTGCGCCTCCGGTATCGATGGTGGTATACAAGCAAGACTGAACGTGCTGAATGGTACTTGATTATAAATACAAAGTGTCATAGAATAAGGTTTGTGATTGAACGACAGTTGGGAGAAATGGAATAGATGCACAAAGTTCAAAATCCACAACGTATTGGGAAAAAATGGGGAGAAAATGTAAAACAAAATGCCACAAATTAGAAAAAAGAAAAAAGATAGAAGGACAAAAAAGATGATGGGGTCAAGGATGAATTAAGTGAATTAATTCAGAGGGTAGAAAATGTTAACAGGGAGAAAAATGATTCATAGTGATTTGGAGAAAATATATGAATCATAGGAATTGTATAATAACCGATACTGATTAGAGACAAGAGGGTTAACATATGGACCATTCATTCAATGTGTCATAACAACACCTCAAGAAATAAAGATAGGATATGTTAACGGAAGTGAATACTAACAGATTCATTTTCAGATTTCATTTGGAGAGAAAAAGACGGAAAAATCAAGAGAGCGAAAGAGAGAAAGAGAGAGAGAGAGGGGGGGGGGGGGGGAGAGAAAGGGAAAATTTGCTTCTTTTTTTAAATCGTAGTCGAGTGATTCAAGCGCTGGACTGGAAATGCAAAGTTCGACCCCCAACATGGCACTTTAGCTAGACATTAATCTACATTTGCCACTCCATACCCAGGAGAGAAATTGGGACCTAGTAGGAAGACAAAAGCATTTGTGATGAAAATTGCCATATGCTATCACGGTTACCATATGGTTGGAATACTCCCCAGGGAGTGGTAATGTGGGCATGAATGAATCCGATGACCGGGGTAATAATAACATGTGAAAAGCGTTTAATAGAGTCGGCATTCCGTATAAAACGGTATACGAACCCAGATTTATTATTATCATTATGATATAAAGAGAGAATGAACACGATGAATTACAGATAGGAATAGAAGCAAAAACAACAACAACAAACAAAAAAGAGAGAGACAGAGAGAGAGAGAGAGAAAGAGGGGGAGGGGGAATACAATATCTTGAGAGTTGTGGATGTTCGTTTTGAAGATCTGTGCACGAATCAGCAACATCAGATACTATTTATAATTTCGGGGCCCTCATCTTTTACGAGTTCGTGATCGGATTTCCATACGGGCTCGCCTTGATGGCTCGACGTTAATGTTTCCCTCGACGAAGTGGATGATGATTGGTGGCGGGGTGAAGAAGGTAAAGAAAGAGGGATGAGCGCTCGAAAAAAAAAGAGGGAAATGTGAGAAAATCATAAGAAATGTGTACGTGAAAGAGGGCAAGACGACTGAGTTTGCATGGAGAGAGAGATATAGTGTGTGTATGTATGTGTGTGCGTGTGTGTGTGTGAGAGAGAGAGGGGGAGAGAGAGAGAGAGAGAGAGAGAGAGAGCAAGAGAGAAATCCAAGGGGGAATAGAAGGAGAAGTGCGAATGAAACGGTACATAGGCTAAGTGTACTTATGTGGGTTTGTGCGGTGTGTGTGTGTGTGTGGGATGTATTAAAAAAGAGTGAGAATGCAGAAGGAGAGAGGACGGAGAGAGAGAAAGAGAGAAAGAGAGAGAGAGAGAGAGGGGGGTGAGAGAGAGAGAGAGAGAGAGGGGGTGAGAGAGAGAGAGAGAGAGAGAGAGAGAGAGAGAGAGAGCGCGCGAGATAGAAATCAGGGGGGGGATAGAAGAGAGAAGGAGAAGTATAAATGAAACGTTACATATAGGTTACGTGTACTAGGTAGTTCATGAGGTGTGTGTGGGGGATGTATTGAAAAAGAGGGAGAATGCAGAAGGAGAGGACGGAGAGAGAGAAAGAGATAAAGAGAGAGAGAGAGAGAGAGAGAGGGAGAGGGAGAGAGAAGGGGGATGGGAAGATAGTGTAAGAGAACGTACGGAGTTATATAATGCGAGGAAGAGAAATTGAGATGAAGAGAAAGAAAAAACCAAACAATGGAGAGGGAGTGAGTATTTTATATTATACAAATACGAAGAAGAAATCAATCGAAAGAAACGTGGAAACCATATAATGAATTTAATAAGTACATATACAATTATTTGCATTACTTAAATTAAATGTTTAGAAGAAGACCAAAGGTAATTTATATTAACAAAATTACGTAGGTGTTTTACCTACATGCACCAATTTTGGCAAATCATAGGTGGGAAAATCTGATAGCAATCACATACAAACTACATTATTTATATAGCGCAGCTATAAACATAGTTTACTATACTGCGCTGTGATGAAAACAAAACAGTGTTACTTTACAGACACACAATCACGAACTATTCAAAAAAATTCTGAGCAACAGATGAGGCCTTTTCTTATGTCTAGTGGTAGGTTATTCCAAAGCTTTGAAGCGGCACAACTGAAAGCACAATCTCCGAGAACTGCTTTTGTTTTTGTAAGAGGTGGCTCTAGAAGCAGCTTGTCTTGTGTACTTCATAAGCTATATGAATATGTATGTGATTTAAAAGATACCAATTAAAACGTAAATGGAAATTACATGGTAACTTGTTTTGGGGTTATGTTAAAATGTTCACAAACACATTCTCGGATTGTGGCTATAGTTAATTTTATGTGACTTACTGTGTATTTACAAGGTTGAATATTAAATTGCTTCAATATACATTGCGAATGTCGAACACTTGACGAATGAATAGCAAATCATATAACATAGAAAACTGAACAGAATAACCTTTGTATAAAGCCTCGGTCACAAATGCCATTACGAACTGCTACGAACGCCGTACGAACGATTTTCAGACCATGAAAATTCGGGAAGACCATGGACAAACAGGGAGAGTTCGTACAAACCTTTGTGACCGTAGCTTAAGACAATGAACATGTGACAAGTATAGCTAGACATTAATATTTCTCGTCGCTTAATTTCACCCATGGGGCAGGCCTGAATATTCATACATTCAATCATGACTAACTAATGTTTCTATAATACCTTTCGTGATGTTTCCTTAAATGTTGTATTTGTAAAAAAAAAAATGACGTCAAAACTAAAAATGTAGTCAGACTTTTTTTCAGAAATGTTACAGCAGGGATCTTGTCAAAAAATGAATTACAGGTATAGACGAAAAGAAGATAA
The DNA here is from genome assembly GCA_035222895.1 of Strongylocentrotus droebachiensis. Lineage (NCBI taxonomy): Eukaryota > Metazoa > Echinodermata > Echinoidea > Camarodonta > Strongylocentrotidae > Strongylocentrotus > Strongylocentrotus droebachiensis. The sequence goes on from JAVYIG010001308.1 coordinate 302,758, forward strand.
CGAAAATCTGCGAGTTTGTTGAAACCAAGTTTACAGCTTTATTCCTGGACAAAATCACCATGCAGCAGCATGAACATCAAATAAATTCTAATACACGATTTGAGTCGAATATGTAAATTCATTGTTTGTTTTAATGTTGGTTCGAACTCCAGTAATACAAATATCGCCATACAAACATTGAATATTGAAAGAAATAATAAACAATTACCGTCAGTGAGGTAAGAGTTTATTAACGAATAAAACGAAACACGAGAAAATGTGGTCTAGTATTGAAATAAAAATAATGATGTATGTGTTGTGCTATTTTGTTGTTAAAGTGTTTAAACCTACAATATGGTTCCCCTACAATATCATCACACGAATTTCTTTATTCCAAATGAAAGAACGACGTCTTTTCTTTCATATTCTAAATTCTCTCACCCAAAATTTGCAGTCCTACAGAGGTATAGTTCCAATCTCCCTTCTACTCTTTCGTAATATCATTGCTTTCGGTTTACCCTCATTTCTAAATAACCAAAGCATGCCACAACCTTCACTACAGTGCGTCCCGTAAAAAAACGAAACGGAGTTAAATATTTAGTCAACTCTGTTTGTTGCTACGGCAGGTAGCCAGTGAAAACGAAACGGAATTAAGTCTTTGGTCAACTCTGTTTGTTGCTACGACAGGCAGCCAGTGAAAACGAAACAGAATTAAGTCTTAAATCGACTCTGTTTGTTGCTACGGCAGGCAGCCAGTGAAAACGAATTCGTTTGATAAAATTATGGAAATGCAAGCATTACTTTAAACAAACAAACTATGTTATTCTTGGCTCATTTTTACTGATTGAGGTGTCATATGAAAGGGCAGAAAATGAACTTTCTAGAAATGAGTTTTGTTTTCTTTGAAATTCAGATACCGTCCGCCAAATGACTTTTTGGTACCCTTTCTTGAAATTGTTTTTAATCACTCATGCGTGAATTATGCATCATATGAGTTGCATTAAATGAAAGAAGAGGATCTATCAAAGCTTATGTCATTTCTAATTATGATTGTGATAAAGGTATGACCGGGGTAATAATATATATATATGTAAATCGCTTTGAGAGGGACTTCGGTCCTGAAAAGCGCTATATAAAAACTAGCTATTATTATTATTATTATGATAAAACATCGATAATTTTCGGTTTCATTTTTCTGGGACGCACTGTATAGTTTAAAGAAATATTCATGACAGACAGATCAAGAGGTTTACCCATCCTACATCAAGAAGATTTGATTAGCATGTCTATATTTTATCATATTTTCTTCTCTCAGGGGAGACTTATTAAGAGTATGTTGCTCGAGGTATGTCTACATAGATAGCAGGGAGGTGGGGCCAAAAAGGGGTTTTTAGTTTGAAGGCGATGACAGATCTTGTGGGAAAAGAAGAAAGAAAAAATGACGCTGCCATTTTATATATTCCTCTTATTCTCTAGCTCCTAGCTGTCAATATGAATTGTTGTCTCTCTCATTATATAATTCTCTCTCCCCCTTCTTTCGCACTTCTGTTTCTATTCTCTATCTCTTTCTCAATTTGTTCTTAAAACATATTTGCAATATATTTCGTTTCCTCTTTCTCTCTATTCGCACTTAATGTCTTTACCTTTTCTCTTTATCACTCTCTCTCTCTCTGTATTCGACCTACCTTATCTCTTTTTTCCTATCCATAATTCTTCTTCTTCTAGTTCTATGTAATCTCACACAATTAATATCTAACTATTTTCTTCTTCTTCCAATCACACCTTTCCTCTTTCCCATATCTCTCATTCCCTCCTTCCGATTAGCTTCGCAATATTTCTTCCTCCCCCTCCCTGTATCTCTCCTCGTCTTTCTATTTACCGTATTATCTATAACCCAATGCTTACTTTCCATTTCTGTCTATAATATTTTATGCTCTCTCTCTCCTTTCTCTTGTTTTTCTTCTCTCTCTCTCTCTCTCTCTCTCTCTCTTTCTCTCTCCACTCTTCACCACCTTCTCTCTCTCTCTCTCTCTCCCTCTATCTAGCCAATCCATCTCCACTCTCATTCTCCCTCTTTTACCAATCACTCCGACTCTGTGTTACTTATTCCCCATGTTCATTTACCCTCTTCATCTTTTCCATCCTTTCACTTTATTCTTTTTTCCCTGACGTTCGCTTCTCTATTTCAATTTGGAAAAAGGGGCGAAGCTAAGATGTAGTCGTAATCTGATCGCTAAAACCTGTAGGCAATGAACTAGTCCGAGATACGAGTAAATGTTTAAACCTCATGAGCAATTGGAACAATTTGAGCGAGAGAAAATGAGCTCCGCCCCTCTATATCTCTATTTCTCTCTCTCTCTCCCCTCTCTCTCCATTTCCCATTCACTCTCTCTCTTATTTTTCTCTTTTTAACTTGTCGACGGATCAATGTTAAATATGTAACGTATTATCAGTGTCTGTGAAATGGTGGAATATTGAAGCCCTAAAAAATTGCGCTCCAAAATGATCATGAAGCGCCTCAAAAAAGTAAAAATCTTTGAGTGACCGGTTTTACCATACTCATTTTCCCCAATAGAATGTAGTGTTATAAAAACCGTTAGGAAAACGCAAAATTTGATTTCGATTTCCAATCATAAATATCTTTTATAATCAGAAAGCGATCGGCTTGTAAAAGTCATGGGATTCCTGACCGACCTAAAGGTTTATAATTATGATTGCAGCATGAGCTAAATCAGTGATTTTGTTTCAGAATATGAGGCAATGTTACCGAGTCACTTTAATCGGGGTAATTTATACTGCTCTCATCATTTCTCAAGGGGCTAATGATTTATCGTGACCTTGAATTACGTGATGAATATAAGCTATATGGTATGATGCAGCTGCGAAGAGATTTTTTTATAACATCGCATTAGAATTAGTCATGATCTTAGATGCTAATTGTGTGAACTCTCTCTCTCTCTCTCTCTCTGTCTATAAGTTAAGTAAACTTTACTCTCAAATCCTTTGACTAAAGGTATGGATGTCTTCGATTCCAGAAAACAAACTACGTCACACAAACATCCTAAACGAGATCAAAATAGGTTAATACCATATTTTCAAACTCCTAATATCTAGGAGTCTTTCGATGGCACCCAACTAAACGACACAGAGGGTTCCTCGATGAGCTTAAGACGTCGACACGACATGAAATAAGAGGAGGAGGCGGAGAAGGAGTTGGAAGATACGAAAATGGGTACAAAGAAAATCCGACGCCCATGATTAGGAATAAGTTAATACAGAGGCGTTGTAAAGGAGAGTGATGGTAGCGGGAGGGGGTGAGGCTCATCCCACAATACTTAATTGATTTTGGCAAATTCATGATGGCTGCCGGCATATTTAAACTTTCTTTAATCATATCGTCAAGACAGTAAGAAAGTCACAAAGGACTATGACTAGGTATACGTTTAATACAGGGGCGTTTTCCGAAAGAGGTTGTGTATGTTTATGTATGTGGTGGTGTGTGTATGTGTGTGTGGGTGCGTAGGGGGGATCCCCAATTCGAAATTTCCGATGGCAAATCCAAGTGTGATTTGGGACAAATTTGAACTCTTCTTTAGCCATGACAGCACATCAAGAAAAAATAAAATCAGACAAATTGTGTGTTCAGAAACTTCGGCTAACCTGTTAAAAATAAGGTCGGAACCCCCCCCCCCCCCTCCCCCTCCCACTCTCCAACGCAACACCATCGCCCCTGAGTAAATAAATCAAAACAAAAGGGATTTTGAACAACCTGATAGAAAAACAAAAATGAAAAAATAGACCTAGTAAACAGGCAAGTGCGAATCGGAGTTTACAGACGTAGGAGGACTGTTAGGCGACAAGAAATGTCGTTTTTTATGATTTATGTTGGCGACAGTTTTATGAGGATATTGATCACTTATGAATATCGCTTAAACTATGGAGATCATTATCATGATCATCAAACAAATTGGGTAGGAGGGACTACGTAGTCGTAAAGCATGAGTCAAGGCAAAGCGTTCTTTCTTGTTATTATTTCTTTTTTTCTTATTTCAAAATAAAACGATGTGAAAGAAACTTTAGAAAATTCTAGAAACATTGGATATATGAATTAATGTGGCGAGAGATCTCACACCATAATAACCATGAAGATAATGGTCCAGACGTGTGCCAGTAGATGGGTAACCAAATCAGATCCGTGCAAAATAAAAGTTGGCATGGACGCGGTCATGGGTAGATTATTTGTCTATCAAAACGATTGTCTATTATACTATTCGTAATTATGTACATTCTTACTAGGCTAATCGGTTGGTATTTACCATAATGACAGTGTATCTGGTGACTAATTGCTGATAGAGTCAGGGATTGAAAGCATTAAAAGTGCACTGGAAGGATGGTGAAGATAGATGAGTAAGGAAAGAGAAGGGGGTTAATTTATGTACATAATAATTATGAAAAACAACTTTGTCGGGAACAATGTGTTCTTTCAAAAATACAAACACCACCACTACCAAAAACAACAACAATAACGACGACGATTGAGATACCAATTGATGAAACTGATGAAAAATAAATCTGTTTTGATGAAACAGAGGAAAGTAGAACAGACAATATCAGCATGATCAGTGGGCTTATGGTATCAAAATTAATAAAGGAATGCAGATTGAAATAAATAGAAGCCAATAAGAAATCCCGAGTGAAATAAATGAGCAAAATCAAACTGGAAAAGAGAGCGAAAGGGAGAGATAACCTAGATAAAAATAATTATTTATTGATGTGTATGAAATTAGGTCAAGAAATCTGGGCAAATATATTGCACAATGCGGGATCCTATTGACCGCGCATGCTACGGTATATTGACGTCGTAATAAAGTACGTTTGACTCGTCATCCGATTCGGTTGAATATGATAGCCGTATGTATGAAATCGTCCATTATTAGATAGCGTATTTGAAGGGTGACCGGGGAGGGAGGGAGGGGAGGGGGGGGGGGTTAGTTTGCCCCTGCCCCTTGACATTTCCCGACCAAGTAAAACAAAATCCTAAATAATAACTTAAGTGGGAGAATAATTGCAAGGTACCTAATCATTTGCTGTTAAAATCTTTTGAATTATATTAACATTCTGCTCGGCTGGACGTCGCAAAACGATGATGTGCAAAAAAACAAAAAACAAATCAAAAAGAAGGGGAAACTGGATTCACATTTCACCTATTTAGTTACAGACAGCCCATTAGTTAAAAAGTAAATGTCCTCCTTATATGTTATGAATAAGCACATGTCAACGTTAAGTAATCCAGGAGGAAATTTGGCCCAAACTTTTTCTCGCTCGCCTCGCTCGCTCGGAAATGAATACAATTCCCTTGAAGAGATCGTCCAGGCACATTAGGGCAAATAAAAGTGATTTTTAAATCAATTTAATCATTATCTGATTTACTGAGATATATTATGAACATGGATCAACATTACCTCGAACTGAGGAGGCGCGATAGCTCAGTAAGTTGGTAGATCAGTGGCGACCCGGGTTTTAAACCAAGGCGATGCGCTAGTGCCCTTCGGTAAGGCATTAATCCTCATTACCAGGTCTTTCGGAGAAGACCTAAAGCCGTCGGTCCTCTGGTTGCTTACTAACAAGCATTTATGCTTTCTTAGCAGTCAGATAACATAACCACCACCATCACATTGCCTCGAATGTTTACCCCCCCCCCCCCCCCCCTGGACGCCAAAGTCTGGATACGCCACCGCTAATTCGGCCTTGTTGGGGGAGGGGGGGGGGTGATGATAAAGATGATGTCATATCGGCGGTCACACCAAAGAAGACGACTCAAGGTTGCATCTTATTACACCTGATTGCTTCGTTAAACACGAGAACGATTGGAAGGAAGGCGTCAACATTCTCGACCTTGCTCACTCATCCACAACCTATCTTTCCAGAATGACAGATTTTTTTTTAAAAACAATAAAAGATGTAATCCTACCCTCTTGCAAGATCATAGCTTTGTCTTCACTGTTCAAATTCGCCTCTTTATCAGGAAGATTGTGAGATCTAAGGGAGTGGCAGTAGTTAAAAAGATCTCGCAAGGAGGTACAAATTATTTATATATATTTTGTTTTAAATCAAAAAATCAAATAGGTGACCCCAACCTCTTGCAAGACTACATCATCATCGGCGTAAATATTCATCAATGAATAATACACGCCAATAAAAACTAAAACCACAACAACAACTGTTCAAAAATCCACTCTTTTGTCAGCAAGATTGTGTGATCCAAGGGAATGACAGGAATTAAAAGATCTGGCAAGAAGATTTTTTTTTTAAGAGAAAAGAGGTGACCCTAGCCTCTTGCGAAAACCTAGCATTGTCTACTCAATAAAGTAGTATCTTTGTCAGGAAGATTTTGTGAGCTAAGGGAGTGACAGAAATTAAAATGATCTATCATGGAGATATCCCCCCCCCCCCTCAAAAAAAAAGAAGAAAAGTTGATCCTCTTTCACGACTATTAAAGCATCGTCTTTTCTTATTCTTTAAAAAATGAAAAGCCTTATGTCAGGAAGATATTGTCATCTGACTGAAAGGAATGTAAAACATATACTGATGCCATTGAACAATTTGACGTTTCCGGAAAAGAACTTCAGAGATGCATCGAGATTTCTCTTCTTTATCATCTTCATTATTATAATCATAATCATAATCACTATTGTCATTCTTCTAACCGTCGCCGTCCTCGTCTTCCTAGTCATGAGCTATACAACGTAAAATGTTAATTTATTACCAAATAATTATAGATGTATATGTTCATATTTCCCTATCTGCCTCTTCTCCTTCATTTTCTTTATTCCATCTTCATTTCTATTCAATAGTTCAGTCACTTGTTTATATTTTGTAACCAAAACATCAATTGCTTTCAGTAATATTGTTTGTAAAAGAAAAAGAAGTAATATTCGAATTTATTATCGTATTCTTCAACTCGTAAAACATCAAAAACAATACCGTGGTGCATCGCAGTTACAGGTTTCATCTTTCAGTCTTGCTTTTTTACACTTGTGCCACAAAATATGATTTACAGAGTAAAAATCTTGCAACGTCTAAAACGAGGCTTGCCGAATCGGCACCACAAAGAATCGCTGAAACTGCATTATACACAATCACGGTTGTCTGTGAGTGCGCATCGCAACAGACAACACTTGCACAGTTGCTTAATCCATGGCTTCTAACAAATACATCAAGAAACGTCATATTAGTCTGTGTCAGCGGATTTTGAGAAGGGAAGAGTTAATGAAAGTTGGGCATGAAGAGACAGGGTCGGGCGTCGACTTTCTTCAACCCGTAATGCCGTTTTGAAGATCTTGAACACGTTTACTATTTGCTGTTCCGGTCGCTTTGAATATCTTTTGTACTGTTTAAGTGTGAATTTGAAGAAAAGTGCTTGCCCGTGAACTTGACGAATCTAATCATTTTTATAAAGGGTTTACTTTATAAAAAATAACGAGATGGTTTTATCCACATGAAGTTCATGTATTGTAAAAAGCAAAATCTACCTATCTACATGTATCTACCTATTACATATATACCTTCCTATCTACCTATCTACCTACCTACATGTACCTACCTATCTATCTTCCTACCTAAACCTGTCTAAGTTTGTATGTATATCTCTATCGACCTATGCATCTATACATACCATTTGATCTATCTACCTTTCTATCTACCTCTCTATATATCTATCGCCCTATCTATCTATATATCTACCTTTATATCTATATATCTATCTATCCATCTGTATATTCATCCATCTATATATCTATCTATCTATCTATCAATCAATCACCCTAACTCGTTACCGCAGTATGCCAGGTATTGTGCTGATAAACAGAGAGTCCTTTATTTTCCTTTCCTGGAAAATATCTACCTGAGTGTTATAACGGTTCTACCTGAGCTTTTGCTCCGAGCCGTTGACTGTCTAAACTTCCATGTGATGTGCTGAGAGACTGACAAGCTATGTACTTTTGAAAGGTAAAGAGAAGGTTGAGATCTAGAAAAAGATGGAAGACAATTTGTGAGCTTTCGATTTGGGAGGATGTGATACCAGAAATGTCTTCTGAAAAGGATTCAAATGTTCTCACATTCGAAATATGAAAAGAACTAGCTGAAGGGTTTGGATCAAACATTCAGCAACATTTAGTCCATTTCTTATCATGTTGATGATTGAAAAACCTCAAAGTCGACTCCTCTTTTTATTTACAAGATAATCAACCATTACAGATTGCTTAGAGAGAGTTCCTTTCACCAAACAACTGCATGACTAGGCCTCGATTTCATGAATCCTTATATATATATATATATACCTCTCTTTAGTATGTTGAACAGGCAATAGTTAATGCCAAAGATGTCCGTTGCCCCTGGTAACAGGCCACATAGTTAGATATTATCTTCGGGTCTTAGCAGGATGTACTCTCTTAAAAAAAAAGAGTGAATTTTCAAAATCACGGACGTCACTCCTCTGGAGAGTGAAAATGGAGTGAAAATAGAGTGAACATTCACTCTTTTTTCTTAGAGAGCACTCTAAAATCAATCGATTTTCACTCCTAAACAAGTGATCACGGACTTCACTCCCAAGAAAGTGAAAATAGAGTGAAAATTCACTCTTTTTTTTAAAGAGAGTAACGTCCCCTCTAGCCTACCAAAACAGCTATGCCTCTCATAGCAGTCAATATATCTATATTATCAATAACAAGTGTCACATTTAAATTTGCTCACAGCCAATCAAATGCAAGGATTTCGGTAACTTATAACAGTTATTGTATCTTGTTACTGATAACAAGTGTAGGGCCAAGAAGTCAACTTTACCTTAATCCTTAAAGGCATCGTTTAACAATGTTAAATCTGAGATGCACGGCCCTGCGTATTATCAGTGTCTGTGATATGGTGTAGTATTGAAGCCCTAATAAAATCGCGCTTCAAAATGATCAAGAGGTGCCTCAAAAAAGTAAAAAATCTTTGAGTGACCGGTTTTACCATACCCGTTTTCCCCAATAGACTGTAGTGTTAAGAAAACCGTTAGGAAAACGCGAATTCGGTTTTGATTTCCAATCATAAATATCTTGATAATCAGACAGGCGATCGGCTTGTAAAAGTTATCATTGCAGCATGAGGATTTTGTTTCAGAATCTGAGACAAAGTTACTGGATCCCTTTAAGATAGATCATAGCTTCTTCTGAAATATATTATACATCAGTGCAGTCTACTTCTTTACAATCTGCGTTAGATGAGATGCGCATTGTTAAGCCGCAGGTGGCGCCATACCACATATATAGCAGCTCAGAACGGTACTTCATCATATTATGCTGCGAATAGTTATTGTTGGATGATATTTTTGCAGTTGGTATCGCAATTCCAATCAGCTATCAAAGTATATCAAAGAAGAAGAAAAAAGAAAAATGTTCATCTGGTATAACAAATAATCTAGAAGAAGAGGGTATGAGAATGGGTCCTTTCATCTTTTTTTGTTGGTGTTCCCTTTCTCTCCCACCCCCTCTCGCTCTTCTCTGTTTTTCTTACCCCTCTCTTTTTTTCTCTTTCTCTCTCTGTCTTCTTGCTCTTCTTCTCTCTATCTCTCTCTCTCTCACATTCACTCACTCTCTCTTTCTCCCTCTCTCTCTCACTCTCTCTTTCTCTCGCTCACACACTTTGTCACTCACTCTCTCTCTCTCTCTTTTTTTTCTCTCTCTTTCTCTCCCACTTTCTCAATCACTCCCCCCCCCCCCCCTCTCTCTCTCTCTCTCTCTCTCTCTCTCTTTTATTTATGGAGTGTGGTAGACTAAGATGGAATACCACTTCTCCTACACACATATCATTCGTTTTTATTTTACTACTCGGTCAGGCCACTGTAAACCAATGTCAGCCATCATTACAATCATTAGGCATGAGCTTGTACATGAACATTTTGAAGTACATACAAAAAAGCTGCACGACGGCGGAAAAACAACGAGCAGAGGTGCACAATAGTGTTTACTTATCCTAAATCCCGAGTTTGAAACTATTAGCCAAGCAAGCTCCAGTTAAAGTGATAGTTGAGTTCTGTTTTCAGACCACAAATGCATTCAAAGTGCATGGTTATTGCTCTTATTCTTATCTATGACATTTCTAATGCCCTTTTAGAACCTAAAATTGCTATGAAGGTAATTTTAGACCCCAAAATGTGTGAATTTTAGCCAATACGAGCATACAAATTCAGCTCCACTTTAAAAAAAACACGGTGACCGGTAATTAATTATTTAATTAGAAATAACAATACATATGAGCAACAAGAAAATGCCAACAACAAAAAACAATATCGGCATTGGCTGAAATACGACGTAAAAGGCGTTATTTCGTTTTTTCAACGGTTTTTTCAAATTTTTCAAAATATCTATTATTTGTGGTGGTACATAAGTATTAAAAATCGTTATATTTCAGCCGTCTCTGAACCGATTTTGATCAAACAAAGATGATTTTGTCATTTAAATATTATACGATTTCAAATTTGACACTCAGTTTTTCATTATTTCACAACAAATTATTTTGTGTAGCGCCCTCTGCAACAGAACTCAACTATCCCTTTAAGACAGTATTTTTCAGATCTGAATCATCCTTCCCTCCTCAATTCGGCACCAAGTATTTTAACTTTTCACTCTTACATTGTTACAAAATACTGTAAGAGAAATGAACCACTGAGAATGACAATAACTATATGTTCAAAAAATGATGCCACTTTGTACAAGCAAATAGTGATTAAAAATTGCACACCGCGTTTCCAATTAGGAGATTTGGTTTTTATTCACGAATGGCACAATGTACTGCGTTATAAATGTATTCATATTTTTTGTTATTTTGTTCTTTCTGTTCAAGAATGATATATTTGTTTTAAACTTCAGTTTTTTTTTGGCGGTTTACCGAGTCATATCTGAACGACGATACTACATTTGTAGAAACGTGAAATAGTTAAAGGTTTGATATAAAGTTTCAAACTACTACTTTTAGTCATATTTGTAACATTGTTAAATGGTATTTGGGACATTATATTAAGAGTAATCCTCATGTTCATAGCATTGCTAATTTTCTACATGTTCATATTCTTCTACAATGTAAAAAGAAATAAAGCATTTGGTCAATATTGCCCAAAGAATCGTTCGTGTTGGAGTTAGTGTGGAGTCGGTTTGGTAGTGTGATTGAGGTATGATGCCCCAGTCAGCTCAACGAGAACAACACCAGACCGGCACAAGACCGAACAAAATTACTACGTTACCCGAATTGCCGAGAATCGGAAGGTTCGAAATGCGTGGGAAGTTGTTTTGGCGGTGTAACAGGGGTATGACTGTGTTTCTTACCTCGTATTAATTAATCGATGGCCGATTCATCAATATCGGATAATTTCCTGAACAATATTGAGTAAAAAATAGATTGATTGATTGACAGATTACTTTTTGGCAGCTGATTTTATGATTTTTGTATTAACCGTGGCTAGCCGCTGGTGGGTGCGTCGATTGATTACAAAATTGTAAATTGGTTAAACTGCATGGAAAGGATTGTTGTTGACAAGTCCCTTTTAAAAACACTCCGAAGTTAGTGCCTTGTTCAATATATAGGCCTACTTCCATTAGAAAAAAGTACGTGATATCCTCCCTTTGTCTATCTTTCTCTACAATTATGTATATATCTTTATGTATCCTCTCTCTCCTCTCCCCTCTTTCTTTACCCCCCCCCCCCACTCTCTCTCTCTCTCTCTCTCTCTCTCTATCTCTCTCGTGATTGATTGGTCGAAATGATTATTTAAGCATAATTACACCGATAAAACACCCTTTTTCATTCAATTGCCGTATAAAATGGACGGAAACAAAAAACGAAACTTGGTTGTGTAGACTGTTACTTCAAGAGGATGTGGCATGACGAGGCCGCGTGTCTTTCCCGTGGCCTGACTCGGGGCCAATCGGGTACTACGACTAAGGACGACGCGGCGACCGCAGTATTCACGTGCGTGCAATATACGCAAAACCGAAACGTGAGGAGAACTTCGGTCTGTTTCGCGAACGCTGGCGCGCGCTGACCGTTTATAAAGTCCATTCGTTTACGTGCAGTTGTCCAAAAGAAGTCGTAGATGGCGTTAAACAGTATTTGCCATGCTACACCCGCTTTAAGAGCTCAAAATAAGATTAATTTTGAAACGTTTTCAAATATACTAATACTTTCAAAAAGCTTAAAGGGATCGTTTAACAATGCTAAATCTAAGATACACGGCCCTACGTGTTATCAGTAGGGACTTTTAGAAATGCACGTCAAGAGCTTTGACTGCAACGTGTGACGTCATTTTAAGGCACTGCGCCTGCGTCACGTGGTCTCAGTCGGCGATCGAGAATGCGTCAACCTTGATTTTCCTAAATCTAGTACATGCAATACATACATACATATTGACATTTATAAAGCGCCTTTACATGCTGAAATGTGTAGAACAGGTGTCACATGCACCTGTTCTACAAATATTTACATATTAGCAGTGAAGGGATGTTCTTTTGTTGAGGGTAGAATGAGGAATGTCCTCTTTTTTTTTTGTCCGATGTTTATTGTGATGTTTATTGTGATGTTTATTGTGTTACTTCCTGCAAACGGTTTTCAAAATTTGTAATACCAATCATAAATATCTTGATAATCAGACAGGCGATCGGCTTGTAAAAGTCATGGGGTTCCTGACTGACCTAAAGGTCTATAATTATCAGCATGAGCTAAATCCAGAATTTCTTTTCAGAATCTGAGACATAGTTTCCAGATCCCTTTAAAAGAAAGTGTTACCATGCCCGTATATAAATCAACTGGTAGGCCTAAGGATATAAAGTTCTCCTCGTTTCTTTTACCAATTGCAAGTCACGATATTATTTAGAAAACCTATTGAACTTTCTTCTCACCCGTCCCATTTCAATATTCCCTTAGCAATTATCCTGATTAGTTGAAGTTAAGGAATGGCGTTTGAATAATTAATGTCCATTTAATACATGATAGACCATATTGTATGACAATGTGTTTCACAAATATACGTGCTTACAATTCTCATGATCCCCCGCCTTCGAAGTGTGAAAAATATACAAGGAAACAAAGAAGAATTTCCCGAAGAGTAAGTCATTAAAACGTGGGAAGTCTTTCAATTTTTGATTAAAATGTTATACCTCCCATTCGTCATGTTAAATTTGATATGTGTTGGTTTGCAAGCGCATTCCGCACACATCGCTTGTTTCCCCGCGCACGACGCGTGTACAATTTAGCGTTCGCGCCCGCCAGTGCTACCCACGTACATAAATCAGTCTAGATGCGCTCAAGAGACACCAGCGCTGTGGCTAAAGGCGGGAAAATAAAACCACCAGACTGCAAGGCGACTTTTCGATGCAACGATTCCACATGAAAAACAGAAGCCGGGTCAAATAAAATTTGAGAAAATACTTGGATATTGATATTGCCGCTATCCCTGGAGGATAGATAAATAATAAATGATAGCCGGGGATTCGTGTTTTTCTTCTTCATTTCGCGAAGTTATTTACGATGTCGGAGTTTTTTATCGGCAGTTCATGGCCATGACGGATGTATCGGTATTATCGTTGCAATCGAATCTGATTATTGATATGTTTGGGTGTGCGTATGTTTGTGTGTAGTTATATATATTTAAAACAAATTGGGGGTGGGGGGAGGGGGTGGGTAATTCTCTTTTTTGGGGGGAAGTGCTATCTTTTATTTAAGAGTATTATTATTCTATGAACAAAGTATTGTTTTGTTTTTGTTTAATTAAAGAAATAGGTATAGATAATCTGAATATTGTTTTTCCATATTTTTGGTTTTATAAATTATTGTACGAATTCAGATTTGACTTGTAGCTGATTTAACTTTTGAATGACGTAATTTGTATTAACTTTCTTTTGCTTTGTTTTTATTCTGTTTGGAGAAATGAAACATTTCGAAAAACAAAAATATATGAATATGATCATGGATTACGTCATAAATATGGTTATCAGGTTAGATTGAATGAGAAAATAATGAAAATGGAAGGTATATAACTGCACACTTTGAATTCACAAAAAACAAAATATCATCCCTAATGTGGTCAAGTGGATACCTCGTCGGACTGTGGATCGCATGGTTTGCAATTCGAGTCCCACCCGGCACTAATTTACTTTAGCAAGATAATTATCTACGTTTGCCACTCTCCTCCCAGGTGTGAAATGGGTACCAGAAGAAAGAATTCCCTTGAATGCTATGAGCACCGAAATCGGTAGCGTATAGCAGAGCCGGGGTAATATTGGAGCGCTTTGAGCACCCTGCATGGTGGATATGTGCTCTATGAAAAAACATCATTATTTTTAAAGTTATTATTATGCCTATTATTATCATTATTATTATCAATTAGAAAGAAGAGAGGAAGATTCAGTAACATGCACATCACTCCTTTATCTATTGAACAGTGTTCTTTCTAAGCATGAGAGTTTGTACGTTAAATCACTTAACATCTACTTCAGATAAACATCATCATCACTTATAAAAATGTCTCAATAATTTTTGACCTAATTCTACCATATTTTTAATTTCATTTTCATTCCAAGTAGAAATTGGACATATCTCATTTGAGGATTTATCAACAATATAAAATTGTTATCCAATAGTAACTTAACATTACGTTAGACCTCAGGTATTTACATTTTCATTTTATTGTTATCATCATTCTTATTACATGTATTATCATTATTTCAACATTTCAACTATTATTGTTATAGAGATAAAGATACAAATTAATGATGACAAGTTTGGTTTCATTATAGGTAGAAATTTGACATAATTTATCTTATTCGATAATCTATCAACAATATATAATTGGTATCCAACAGTAACTTCACATCTTCATTAGACTCCAAGTAGTAACATTTTCTTGTTATGTCATTATTATACCGCCATGGATCACACGGAGAGATACCAATTAATGACCACGACAAGTTTGGACCTCTCTCGCCCTCTCCACTTCTAATCGGCGCGCACATACTGGAGATGGCTAATTAAAGGAGGGATACGTCCCCGCCCCCCCCCCCCCCCTCCTCGCACCCATACATTGTGTTGGCCTACTACGCCCGTGGATTGAGGGGCCATGGGAATTTATTGATTTCTTCTATACCCCTAGATCCGATGTTGGGTCAAAATCGTGTATATGCCAGCGTGAACTCATACTGCGTGCTTACTACGCATATGTAATGATCGTTACCACAGATATACATAATCAGATGGATGGACGGCAGATTAGGACTGATAGAGGTATCCAATATGGACGCTGTGAAATGTCTGGCAGTTATAGCTTACTAATATGAGGAGGTCATCGAGTTTTTTTTCCTCCCGTGTACGCTGAGAAAAAGACACTCTTATTTCTTTTCTCAAATAAACATTGATCACAAAGAAACTATTTTCGAAAAAATCAACTCAAGGGAATTTTTTATAGCCTTTTGTATTTCCCATAAAAATCATGTTCAGATTACGTACTAATTAAATCATTGTCATGTTCGCATTTTCAATAGGTGACACACAGAGCTATATAAATTGCCTTAATTAGCGTTTGAGAAAGTAGTTGCTGTCGTGTTATTGGTCGGTTTCTTCAATTCCTTTTCGTCCCATACATGAATTAAAATTGGGAACAAGCTAAAGAAATAATGGAACACAGAACAGGTAACAAAACAAATTGTACGTTAGAACGCAATTAACAGCGAATCCTATCGTTGTTGTTGTTGGCTTTGTTTGCATTTTCCATCGTCATTGGATGATTTTCGCATATTTCCTTTTATGGCTTTCGATTAATCTTGAAAATGCTGCTTAACTACATCGAGACATATCATTATTACACTGTCATCCATAAAAGTTTACCATGGAAGACCTAAAATTATCACTGGGCAAACACAAAGGCGGGTAGTGATTACTAAAAAATTACTCAAAAATTGTTCATACACAACTAGGGTAATAACATGAGGGGTATGCCATTTCAGCTTCAAATTCCAAAATCTATGATTTCTCCCTTAAACATAATCACATGGCAATGCTACCCACGGACTTCAATGTCTGCCACACATGCGATCTTTGCTTCCTGTCCATGTTTATAAGCTGAGCTCCATGGTTCTTAGTCAATCAAGCGCCTCCTTTCACACGCAGACGATAATTCTCGCCTCGCGCGATACTCTCCGTCTGATAGTTTCCCGCGCTTAATTAATCGTCTGCTTCTGCCGCGACAGCTACTCGGTATGTACCTTACCCGAGGGGTGGGGGAGATGTATGACATGTGGAGAGGTGATGGAAGGCCGTGGAAACAATTACACGTTTAGCAGAGTGCTCATCGCCAATGGAAGCCATGTACGTGGAGCTGGTAACGCATCCAAGTTGACTATAGATACAGTCAATGGAGAAGTTGGTGCTTAAATTAATGGAAGATATTTTGATGACGGATGATAATGATTATGGAATAACATCAATTGGAGCTGGACAGCTGGCTATTCAAGCTGATTTGAAACTTCGTATATCACAATCTAAGACGATGAGTTAGACAAAAAGGTTCCCCCTCCCCCAAGTCGTTGTTTCCAAGAATAATTATATAAAACATTAAAAGGGAAGATCAGGGTCCTGATATCTTTCAATGATTATGAGAATTTACATGGAAGAAAGAAGAACATTTTAAAGAAATAAATCATCCTTGGAAAAAAAAAGAACTCAAGGGAAAATGGCGCACCGTATTGATAAATATTTTGTGAAAGGAAGCAAGGATTTACCTATTTGCAGAATTATTGAAATTGCACTGTGATGTAATCATAATTTCGTAGTAATCGTACTGTGACAGTATGGAAATATTCAACATGTATTTAGAATCATGTAATAGAAGTAATTTTCTAAAACAGTGCCCTTATTCTCGGCATACAACCGGCATAATATCCAATTCAAAACCTAAAATGGTCTTTCTGCCCCTTGAGGGCGTGCTACACTTCCCGCCAGGATTATCGATACTCTTGTTTGAATGGGTGTATCGTTTTCATTTGAAGTGGTCCTCACCGTTAGCTATCGTTTACAACATGTTTCCGTTTTATATCTAATTATTCCGAATGCAAGGCAAATGTAAGAGAGCCGCGTATAGCTGTGTCTCTATTTATTGACGAGTTACCGCCTCATCATGTCTACGCCGTGGGAAAGTTGACCATGGTTTTATAATTTATAGGTAGGGTTGCCAAATGAACACTATTCTAATTTACAATAATGGTTACCATACGTTGAGCGAATGGGAAAAACTTGTACAGCATTCAACTATTTATTAATTTTTTTTTTGAAAGGATATTTAAATCTACTCCACAAAATACTTGGTATGGGCCTTTTGCTTGCAGTTACAAAGCGATTCACAATTCGCTTAAAGTAAAACTAACCCCACAGAATAACTTTGGTTGTTCTGAGAGATTTATTGCATTCTTGCTCACCAATCTACAAGATTCCCCACCAAAGTGTATGAGAAAGGCATAAAGCAAGAATAAAATACAGTTTTTAAGCAAGACATGGGCATCGCCATTTTCTTTATCAAAGATGATTTCCAGCAATTTAAAAAAAAAGTTGTTTGTTCATTAACTGTCCAAACATTAACTACTGCAGGATAAACACTCCAGAATGAATTATAGCCATGTTCTCTCGACATCACGATGCCCATACCATAGCTCAAGAAAAGCTTTAACAACGGAGCATGATGACCGTGTTAAAAATAATAAAATCACTTTCAGAACAGCTGAGCAAAATGTATACACATACCGGTAAAAATTACATTTCATTGCTGTATTACGATCCAGTTCTTAAAAAGAAAGACCGCTACAGCCATCCTTAAAGGTACTATGTCCCATTTGCAGTCCCAAAAAATGACAAGGTTAAATTCCAACGGCATTTGAAAGAAAGGCCTAATACTAGTTTAGAACCGTTAGTTGTCGAATATAATTTAGCGAGCGCGTTCGTTTAATTAAATAGTCTGATTTCAGACCCTTGTACCGAATGGTCGTACGTTTTGTGCTGCGCAAATATCCAATCGGTTTAATTTTGGTCATTACAAGAAGTGGGTTATTGATGTCGACAAATGCTAATGTACCATTTACAGCTCATTTATGTATGTTATTACCAAAGAAAAAAGGAAGGCAGTCTGTCATTCAATAGTGTCTGAAAGTGAAGTCTAGAAAATAAACGGGTTCCCTGCATAGTTTGAATAGGCATACGTGCTGTACACTGCTAACGTTTAAATTTCACAGATACGTAACATATTCATAATTCCTGCAAGGTTCTACAGAATTTGATGTTGGCTGCAAAATTACATATACCTTTAAAGATTATCTGAATTATATATATCAGTCGCTTTAAAGTAGTTAGATAAGATGTACCGTATATTTCCATCTGAAGTTATTACAGCACATGCATTTTGTGAAAATGGTTTGTCTAACGACATAATATAAGTACAAAATAATGATTCCCCCCCCCCCCCCGGTAAAAGGTAGATATTTCTATGTGTGAATAAAAGAAAGAGAGTTACTATAAAGTAGCAAGGGTGGTCCCGTCATGGGCTACGTACTGTTTTACAAGAAGCCCCTGCATTTTTACTTAAATTCTGCTTACAAATATATTTCGCACATCAGTTGGTAGTATCCACTTGATTCTGCAATCGTTTTCGAACACTAGTATAGAAGTGAAGAATACATGTTATGAATACATATTACGACATAGTACAAAATAATAATTGTCGCCTTGTTACTTCTTTTGTGAAATGATGGTATTTCTCTGTAAAAAAAACTTAGAAAGGAAAGAATAGTATCGTTCATGTACGACCTGAGTCAAATATCTTTGGCTATTTATTCCCTTCGACTGCAAATCCTGGAATGAATCCCATAAAATCCGACCAAATACTCCGGCATCGTGTGATGCAGACATTTTCTGTTGGCGGTATTCCATCTCGGGTTTTAATGTGCTCGTCCCCCGTGTATGCTTTCCCGAAGGGGCGATAAATACAGGCAATCAAAGCCGCGATCAGATTCTTAAAGATACCATACCTGGCCATCAGTCAGCGCGCATGAAGCTTCTTTTTATCCCGCGACTTCAGTTTCCAAACCCGCGCAATCCGCTGCCAAGTCACACGTGCACACGTGTAAAGTGACATAGAGCAGTAAACATTTACCCGTGTTAAGACAATGCCATGAGAGAAGAATGCAGACAGACGAAACGGAACTCAGACCATAGTCACATTGACGAGGCCGATACCAAACCGAACCCCAAAAATAAAATAAAATGATCGGTTGAAGTCGGTTTGGAGTCGGTTCGATGGTGCGAGAATAATAATAATCGGAAATTGTTTTACTTGACAGATTTTGTCTGTTTCTCCTTTTAAAGTGATTCGGTAACATTGTTGAAGGTTGATGAAAAAACTGCGTAATTTTCGTATAAAATGTTACTTATTATATTCCTTCTAATATACTAACCCTCTAACATGCAAAAAATCTGGAAAAAATTCTGAAACTACATAGATATTTATGGTTTTCTTTGCAGGCGTCACTGTGTGACACCGTCTAACAGTAACCTCTCCCAACCATTTTTGAATTTTCCCAACCGTTTTTCCATAAAAATAAGACATAAGACATGCTTTTAAACATCTTTCAACACTGAAATGTCTGGACTGCTATATATAGAGACAATTTTATTCATTGCTTTGTGACGATTTACATCCACCTAAAATGTAATTGAATTGTAATAATATAGTTGGGAGAATTAAGGAATCGATCAGATCAGTTTTCCTAATATTGGTCTGTTTTCACTCAAACTTCCAGATTATCTGTACATCTAACATTGAAGTCACTACCTTAGCACCATTTTCTCTCAGTTGAACAATGTTACCAAGTCCCTTTAAATCAATGTCAGGCCTTACGGACATGATCATGCAGTGCGTCCCCGTAATGATGATCTTGATTGGCCATTGTCCTTTGTATTATTGATTGCAAACCTTTGTGTTACGGGCCCAGAATCTGTTAGCTAATAAGTAAATGCTAGATAAAATGAAATTTGAAGAAAAAAGAAAGAAATTGTTTTTGTTAGTCAAAATCTTTGATTTCACTCCAAATAATCTATTTTTTCATCGAATGATTGATGACCAAAACAGCTTAATTTTTCATATCATCAATGGTTGTCAACCACGTGACGGGACATGATACATCAGGCGATTTCTCGAAACCAATTTAGGTTGCAAAATTATGAAAAAAAGAAGCTAGACCTCTTTATTCTGATAATCATGAAACAAAGTTATATGTTATCATGAATTTCTGATTGGAAATCGCTTGTCAACCATTGACTAATAATATTCTAGGCCTGATATTAAAAGGCATGCAGTAACTATTCAAAGAGCGGGAAATGCGAATGTTAAGATTATGACGTCATACCACTTACGATGGAATTGGATCTGTTTTCCTCACGCCATTCTTGTCACGAGATATACCAACAACCAAATGGTATGGAAATGTGCATGGATAAAGTACAAAAGAATTACACCGTCTACATGTTCTAAATATAAAGCAAAAAGAACAGAGCGTTGGCTAAAGGAGAAGGGGGGGATTTGTTAAAGGGATCCGGTAACCTTGTCTTAGATCCTTTTTTGTTTAATCCTTGATTTAGCTAATGGTGCAATGCCGATAATTATAAACCTTTAGGTCAGGCAGGAACCCCATGACGTTTACAAGCCGATCGCCTGTCTGATTATCAAGATATTTATGATTGAAAATCGAAATCAAATTTTACGTTTGCCAAACGGTTTTCATAACACTACAGTCTATTGGGGGAAACGAGCAGGGGCGGCGATTTCTGTTCATGACCGGGGGGGGGGGGGGGCGAAATGCGATTTTTTTTTTTTAAGGATGTTATGCGAGGGAGCGTAGCGACCGAGCGAGAATTTTTTTGCAATTTTATTAGACTAAACGCTGCACTCTTGGTCCCTCCGGAGACTAAAAGTGTGTTGCAGTCATTATTCAGTATATGCTATACAATTTCTTTTGCACTTTTTCAGATTTCCCCCCCCTAAAAAAATTGAGGGGGGACGTGTCCCCCCCCCCCCCCCCCCCGGGATCGCCGCCCCTGGAAACGAGTATGGTAAAACCGGTCACTCGAAGGTTTTAATTTTTGAGGCACTTTTTGATCATTTTGAAGTGCAATTTTTTCAGGGCTTCAATATAACACCATATCACAAACACTGATAACACGTAAGGCCGTGCATCTCATATTTAACATTGTTAAACGATCCCTTTAATGACAAAAGATCGGACTTTGGAGAGTTGAAAAGAAAATGAGCCTTAGGAACATGAAAATATTGTTAGTGAACAAATCGAGATGGATAATAAAAATAGACAGAAAGAGGAAAAGAGAGAGAAGGCAGACAAATGGGCAGATCTCTATATAATATTCTAAAACAAAAATATGATACCGGCAGAACCGCACACGAAATATTAATTTTGAAATGTTACAGGATCAAAAAACATTGTTTGAGACTACATGAGCTTGCATGGAGCGAGCGTGAGAGAGAGAGAGAGAGAGAGAGAGAGAGAGAGAGATGCAAGGGTACTCTTTATGTGTATATAATATGTGTGCGTGTGTTTGTATGTGTGCGTGTGTTTATGTGTGTGTGTGTCTATATATATATATATATATATATATATATATATGTATATATATATATATATTAGAAAATATGAAGATAGGCGTTCGAAGAACAGAATGATAGCGAGTTGAGAGAGTGGGTATGTGTGCGCGGGCGCGCGCGTGTGTATATGTGTGTGTGTGTGGGTGGATGTTAGAGAGAGGGAGAGACAGAGAGAGACAGAGACAAAAGGGGGTTGGGGGAGGGGAGGAGTGTAGTAAAGGGGAGGATACATGATGATTGTTGGAAGTCTGTTTTATGGGGAAGGAGAGAGTGTGTCGAGGGAACATATTTTAAACACTGGTAATACCTTGGCTTTCATCGCGCAGCTATTTGGCTTTCAGCGTGCCAGGCTTTGCCACGGTACTCTTGGTGTTATTGGCGCCAAATGCCAGAGAGTTGTTTTGTCTTGTGCGGGAAAGCGCGCGTTATCGGATCCACTTCATGTAATGGTATCACGCTATCGACATAGTGCACATCTGTATAACAAGCTTTTTAAAAATCTAAGAAAATGATAAAATTGGTAATCTGAAGATGAATTACAAATACCAGACAAAACTGATTAGAAAATTAAGCGACTGGTTTAAAATGGTGACAAATATGCTGCCCAGATTAATATTTATAGACATTCCATTTGAAAATAAACATAATATCGTGCCACTTTACTTATTATGTTTCAGTTTATATATTCACACGAATGAATAAAATAAACATTACACATATGCGATCAAAATAAATAAGAAGGGCGCCAAATTAATCTAAGAAACCAAGGTGAAGCATGAAAGAGAAAAGAGAGAGAGAGAGAGAGAGAGAAAGGAGAGGGGATAGAAGGGGGAAATGAGAGAGATGGGACAGAATAGAGATGGTAAATAAAATGTATTGCATGATTAGAGAAGGGAAAGGGAAAACGAAAGAGACAAAGGGAAACAAACAAGCTCAAAATGTTGGGAAATCAATAATAATAATTTGGTCTCAGTAACCCAGGGTAGTCACATCAGTATTCATACTGTTCTCCATGCGAGCCTTGCAATTGTTATTTCCCTAGCAATTGCCAGGTACCAGTTTACCAAATTGTGGGGTGCAGAAAATGTGGATTAAAGTTTTGCCAATTCAATTCAAGGTTTATTTAAATATATCTTCGCAGCCGTTGATGTCTGAATTGCGATATAGTTCACAGATAAAAACATGAAAAATTACAAAATTAAAAATATCAATTTCGAACCCTCATCCCTTAGACTGAGGGTTAAGTGAATGAAACCACTATACCACGACACCTTCACATAAAAAGTGAGATAGAAAAACACACACCCATACACACACACGCACACGCACACACCCACACCCACACCCACACAGAAAATATTAAAAAATGCACAATGGCAGTCAAATGGCGGATGAGTATTTCTTTTAAAGACCAAGTTCACTATGTTGGTTACTTTCTCTCTTGTAGTATGATAATCATAGATTGTCTTAAAATGATTTTATATTTTACTTTCATTGTTTGTTGAATAACAGAGTTTTACAGTAATTATGAGATAAATAGTGAAAATATTTTGATCTAAACTCAAAATATCTATAAATAACAAAAAAAAGTTTAATATGCAAATCGTTCATAGTTGACGGTAAGTTGATTAATCTAGAACACGTAGAAAAGATGATACAATAATAAATGGTAATTACTTATTCCTGATAAATAGTATTTTCCTAATTATTTAATGATAAAAAACCTATCGCCAATACTACAAATCACTTTCAGACTAAATTCTGAGTTGTTCAAAGCGGTTGTAGGCCTACTATGTATTATAAAACTCACTGACAAAGAATTTTTTTTTCCTGCTACTTCATTGCTGGATAAGTTCATATGTCAAAAATGCCTACTAGTGTAAGATTCACTTCTTACTTGACTAAATGAGTGAAATATTAAACCTTACATTGCAAACGACATTGCTCACGTCGTCAGAAATTGTATCGGAAATAGAAATACACATGTTCTTTGAATCCAACTTGCAACACAAACCTCAAATGAATATGTGCCCCATGGATGGGAAGTAACGGAAATGGATTTCACAACATGATCCGTGATATATGACATTTTGACAATAGTCATAGATCAGAATCTATGAGCCGTTACGGAATGAAGCCTTGTCCATACAGTGTTTTGTTCTAAAAGTCACTAGAAGGAACCCGTCTTAGTAACGAGGTATAAGAAAGCGTATGGACAGCACAAATAGTTCTCTTCTTTGGTTCAAAGTCAAAATGATTTTACAAAAGAGTGCTTGATTTGGTTAAAAGGGGTTATAATTAAATTGAACTTAAGTGTACAGTTAATATCAAATTGAAATCAGTTTTATTCAGCTAGTCAAATATTAAGCAAACCCAACAAAAAAGGACGGGGAAAGACAGAATGAGAAATAAGAGAAAGAAGAAGTGATATCGAAAATAATATCGCTAGTGATATTCGTTTGTCTCGCAATGTGGTCAATAAGGAATCTAAAAGGTCACGACGTTTCGTATGCTACTGCGATACTTCGTCAGGTGATAAAAACTGTTGTAAGCAAGGGTGTTTTATACTTTACGGGAGGACCGTAAAGCGGTCTAAAATTCGATCGATAATTGGAACAATAACGCCCAATGCCTATTGGTCGACGCACACGGTGATCGACCAATCACCAAGGCCGCTGGTTCGGCCGCTGGTTCGGCTGATGCAGACGATACGCCGCCATGACACTCGCCGTCCTGCCAGCCAACAACGGTCGATTCCATTCAGCAGACGGCCCGAGCCAGCGGCCCGTTGATTGGTCGAGTACCGTATGCGTCGGCCAATAGGCCTGGTGCATCAGCCGAACCAGCGGCCGAACCAGCGGCCTTGGTGATTGGTCGATCACCGTGTGCGTCGACCAATAGGCATTGGGCGTTATTGTTCCAATTATCGATCGAATTTTAGACCGCTTTACGGTCCTCCCGTAAAGTATAAAACACCCTTGCTTACAACAGTTTTTATCACCTGACGAAGTATCGCAGTAGCATACGAAACGTCGTGACCTTTTAGATTCCTTATTGACCACATTGCGAGACAAACGAATATCACTAGCGTTATTATTTTCGATACTATATCCGCAATGAGTAATATATTTAGCATTAAGAAGTGATATAGTGGGAATTTATGAGAAAGGATGAAAGAGGGAGAAATAGGAAATAAAGCAAGTGGGTCGAGAGGGAGGGGGGAAGTAAAACGTAAAAGGGTATGATACGAAGAACAGAGTGAAGAACAAAGGAGAGAAGGGAGAGAAAAAACACGAAAGATATACAAATACATCAAAGAGACATGCATAAAGACGAAAGAGAAATAAAAACTTGAGAGAGAGAGAGAGAGGGAGATTAAAAAAAAAAAATCACATACGTCTGAACACGGTCCATTAGGAAACTGAAGCGAGACGAATTTTAAGTCATAATCATTTCTCGATTATCTCAGAAGATGGAGGAAGATGATTTGAATTTGTGAATTCTTCAAGTTCATTCTGTTACTCATGACAAGCTTCACTGACGAGACAACACGGGACGAGGGTGAAGGTGAGTATTTATGAGGGCGAGTTTGTCCTTGGGTGTTGATGACAGATCTCTGATTTAATTCGTGGAGAGATAACTGAAAAAAGGACATATATATGAATCACATCGTATGATGCAGTCAAGGACATGTACGTTAAGGTAGGATAGGGAGTGACATTGCATTGAAGGAGAGAGGGGGGGGGGGGGGTGTGATAATGAAGGGATTTACAACTGGTGGAATATAAATTATGATGAATATCACATAATGATTGGAGAGAGAGGAGGAGTGAGTGGAAAGGTAGAGATGGGGAAAGGAGAGAGAGAAGTAAATAACTGACAAAGAGAGATAGAGAGAGAGAGAAGAGAGAGAGAGAGAGAGAGAGAGAGAGAGAGAGAGAGAGAGTGGGCGAGTATCATTATATATAGATTATAGAAATAAAGAGCGAATTAGAATGCTATAGTCGGACACCTGTAAATGTTGGTAGCCAAAGAGCAATTGTTGACATGAATTAGCAGTGGTGGAGCTGTTCTTTAATTGCCGTCAAAGGACGGAGTATGCGATTTACCCCTGCCCCCCCCCCCCCAATTAAATCTTTCCTCAGGGGCGGACTGGCTATGAAGAGTTTAGGTTGTTTTTTTTCTCCAGACGGGCAGATCGATGTTTTGGTTACATGACCGGCCAGTTTGTGGTCTGAAGACCGGGTGATCACCAATGAAACAGAAAACAGTTTTTTTGTTAATCTAAATAAAAACTATGCGGAGTAAAAGGTGACAAGAACAATTTAAGAAATCATCGAAGTCCGAAATTTTCTAAAGGTTAAAAGAGAGAAAGAAAGATAGTAGACAACATGAAAAGCAGACGATAAAACCCTCTCTAATGCCATGTATACCCTCCCCTCACTTAAGAGAGAGAAAGAGAGAGAGGTAGCCTAGATGGAGACATACAGACAATGGAAGAGAAATGGAAATGGAGATGGAAAAAGATGGAAAGAGATGGATAAATTCAGAGAAAGCTGGAAAGCGGGGATAATGAAAGAATGGACAAACGAACGAATACATTAATGAATGAATAAATGACCTAATAAATGGATGAATGCTAGACGTGGAGGTTGAGGGAATAACTTTATCTGTTTATGGAGCAAGGGAACGAGAGCTGGATGGGGATATATATAGAAATGGAATCATATACACAGACATACATAAATATGAAGAAGGAGGGAAGATGATGAGAGGGGCGGTGGGGGTGGGGGGGGGGGGGGGGGGGCTTCTTAAGGAGCTCATTACGCCGTGTGCTGCGATCGTGAGTCGGTCACCGTCGCCAATCGGAGTATGTCCACGGTGTTCGCCTAGTATTACTGCAACCTAGCCAAAATAAATGAACACGGCTTGTTAGGACGGAGGAGCATCAGGTTACCCCCATTTACCTGCGATCGATTGGCCGATAAGACTCACCATAAAGTGCAGGCGACGTGCAGTGGGTACCGTGTAAAATGTATTTATAAAAAACGAGGCAGGATTTTCTGGCGACATATACTAGTAACTATATATTATATATATATATATATATATCGCAAGAATTATGATCATCTAACCCTCGTCGGTACGGTTACAGGTGATGTTGGAAATGGGGTGCATAAATTAGACTCAATCCAAAGTACAAGCGACGTGCAGTGGCTACCGTGTAAAATGTATTTATAAAAAACGAGGCAGAACTTTCTGGCGTCATATTCTAGTAACTATATATTATAAATATATCGCAAGAATTATGATCATTTCACTCTCGTCGGTAACGTTACAGGTGATGTTGGAAGTGGGGTGTATAATTAGAAGGATGTGGTTGGAATAGACATTCATCAGCAATTGCTATCGGATTTTGGGGTACATGATGATGTTAATTATGATGAAGATGGTGAGGGTCATTGTAACGTTGGGGTCCTGATGATGATGATGATGGTGATGATGATGATGAGGGTGATGATAGTGATGGTGATGACATTAATATGATGCAGATGGTGAGGCTCACTGTAATGGTGGGGTAGTGAGGATGATGATGATGATGATGATGATGATAAGGGTGATGATGATGATGATGTTAATATGATTAAGATGGTGAGGGTCATTGTAACGGTGGGATCCTGATGATGATGATGATGATGATGATGGTGATGATAGTGATGATGATGATGATGGTGATGATGATGATGAGCGTGATGATAGTGATGGTGGTTACATTAATATGATGCAGATGATGAGGGTCATTGTAATGGTGGGGGTAATGAGGATGATGATGATGATGGTGATGGTGATGAGGATGATGATGATGATGATGATGATGGTGATGGTGATGATGATGATGATGATGATGCTGAGGGTGATGATGCTGAGGGTGATGATAGAGATGATGATGTCAATATGATGATGATGGTGGTGGTGATGATGATGATGGTGGTAAAGATGATGATAATGAGGGTGATGATGACATTATGGCGATGATGCCGGTAGTAGTTATGGTAATGACGAGTTCATGATGATGATAGTAATGGTGCTCAGAAAAGAGATGCTAGATATATTCATGGAGGAGGTAGTGTTAGCCTTGAAACGTTCATAGAAATCACTATTTTCATTGATTATAGGTCGAAGGAATTGCGCCATTAAATCTTGTGGGCAAATGATTTTCATCGTTAAATATATTATTTTATCAAGGCATATTGAATCACCTTAATTAATGAATACATATTGCTCGCTTTGCCTTACCTGATCGTCAATACATTAGACCCCCCCCCCCCCCACACACACACACACACACACACAAACTGATGAGTGCAAGTCGAAAAGCTTTCGTTATGGCTCTTTTCAACGGTATTCCCCGATTTTGTAGTACCAATCATCTTTTCAGTAACTTGTTTTTCTTCAAACCTCTTATATATGCTGGCATTTCACACAATTATCACGGAGTTAACCGCAAATCATATAACCTTTCAAAACTACTATATACCCCCACACAACATCAAAATCCTCAAAGGAAATACTCTAAAATCTCCTCACCACGACGCCAACAAGAATAAACCATCACGCGGGCTTAAAGCTTAACCAAACATAAATGCCAGAAACATAAATAACATAAAATGAACAAGCTCGAAGATGTATCATTATCTGCCAGTGGGCCTCTTTGGTCCAGACCACTTAATAACAAAATAACGCGCTCCTACCTATTTCAATGTAGGCGTTGAGTGTGCTTCAACTTTGAACGTAATTGCTAAGGATATCGAAAGTGACTTTCATAATTGCTCCAAGCACAAGCATTCAAATTACGAGGGACTCACTTAATACACGCACGGTCAGGTTCAGGAGGGGTATCACGGTGATGCTTTATTGATGGGATGGACATGGGGTATGGGAGAGGTTTGATTGGGGGTCAGGATACTGGTATTGTAACGAAGCATTTTTATTGGAGAAGTTCCAGTGGCGTATCCACAAATTTGTGAATAAGGGGGGGGGGGTTACTTGGGCAGACGAAGACGCTAAGGGACCCTTTTCTGAAACTAGTCAAGAGAGACTAGATATGGGGTATATGGGAGAGGGCGGATTTCGGGGTCAGAATACTGGTATTGTAACGAAGCAGTTTTATTGAAGAAGTTCCAGTGGCGTATCCATGAATTTGTGAAGAAGGATGGGGGGGGGGGCTACTTCGGCAGACGAAGGCGCTAAGGGACCCGTTTCTGAAGAGATCAATGGAAAAAGACAGGCAGAGAGAGAGAGGGAAGGAGAGAGAATGAGAGGGAGAGAGAGGGGGAGAGAGAGACAGGGAGACAGAGAGACAGAATGGGATCACAGGGATAGTAACCTTATTATCTTTCATCGAAAAGACAGGTAACCATATCAAAATACGCTATTGTTGCACTTAATCAAGAATGGACATTTCATTAAGACGAAGTCCAAGTTCGTTCAACCCTACTCAAATTAATACGACATTTAGATGAAAACGAAGCTCTTACTTTCACAAGCCGTGTATGTCCCCCACCCCCGAAATCCTAATAGGCTGGAAGATGTAATACTCATCACAGCTTAACGGACTATTAGAAAATATTGACTCATATTCCGGTTTCGGCGTAAGAGTAGTTCTCCATGTGAGCAATTACTTTTTAAGCAGCTCCCTTCCCATAGCTCGTTAGGTCTTCCTTTGTGAGTTTCTTCCCAGTCTCATCACCCCGGTCGTTAGGGAGGATGGCATCCCTGGTTCGGCCTTGGAGACGAGATGCTATTTGCGGATCAATCAAGATCGAATTCAGCTTATAAAGAGGCGAAACCAGTCGGTATAATGTTAAAGGGTGAATTTCAAGCATTTAGTGAATGTGAATTTGCTACCAATCTTGGCCCAGGTGTGCTCAATTTTATACATTTTGATTAACGGTTAGATACGACCAGATGATAAAATTATAATTAATCGAACATGTATTTCTAATTGCCAAATGTCGAATTGTACAACTAAAACAATAATTATTTTGCCCTCAAACTATTCATTTTCCTGTTGTATTTCAGAATGATAATTAATAATGGTAATATTACCGGTAAATCATAATTTAGAATGTTACGAAGTACAAGGTTGACTGTTAGGAACTAAATATAATCGTTTTTTGTCATTACATATCAATTACATGAATTCATGTTAAAAAACTAATTGATTAGAGTTATTTGCGACCAACGAGATCAGTATTCATGGGGCATGGGTGGGGGTGGTTAATGATTGATGCCCTAGAAAAGGGCACTTGAACACTGACGGGGCCTTGAACACATCACCTTCCGGTCCCAATGCCATTGCACTAACCACTGCACCTTAACGATTGCTCAGAAGACCTGGACATCATGTATAAACATTTTTTACGTTTTTTTGTTTTGTTTAATGTCTCGACAATTAAAAAGAAAAAGATTATTGGAAATTAGGCAATAATGATTCGATAAACAAATATCATAAATACAAAACGAAACTAAACATAATGTATAATATCTTCATCCTCTACATAACTATATACACCGACAAAAAGCCGCTATGCTAAAAATACGGATATCCCCGATATGTTTCAAATAAAGAACTATTATGCTACACTTTGGACACATAGCGGAATATTATTAACAATTAATATTTATAATGCTGTGAGGATGAGAGAGGGAGGAGAGGGAACCTGCCACTTAGAGGAGACGCCGCGCTCAAGTATTTCTGCTCCTCTCATCATAGAACAAGTTTCAGCGTAAATTGAACAATGTATTCCCGCGTGTACCAGCAATGTATTGCCATAAACGGACAGTAGAAAGAAGGGAGCTTTAAAGGAATGATTCGTCTTTTTATAACAATAAAGTGTTTTCAGTACGAATAGACTTTAGTAATTATATATAAATATCAGTGCCTAGTTTAGTTACGGGATTACATCGTATAATATCAGTAATCATCATTTCTTCTTTAATTTTTTGATAATTTATTGGGAAAATCATCTTGATTATTATTTTACCATGTAAATAATATATACATGTATGTCTTCTGTTTTGTTTACGTTATGCATTTATAAACACAGTTTTGTAGAAAATTACAATATTGTTTCGAAAAATGTAATGTACACGGTCATATCTTCATACCTTAATTACAACTTGATTCCTTCTTCTGATTGCCTTATATTACGACCGTCTATTCTAGTCTTTTGTTCATTCACTGTGAATAAAAAATGAATTTCCATTTTGGCGGGAAAAAATGAAGATGTAAAGAAATCTACAGTTCATCATGAATGTTCAAAAACAACAAAATCCTCTGCAACCTTTAACAAAAAAATCTGTCACTTGAATGTTATTCCCCCCCCCAAAAAAAATCATGATTAAAAAAACATTAATGCATCTCAAAAGAGTGAGAGCAGTGCCTAAAAAGCTATTTCCCAAAGGATGCTTAAAACATAAGACGCTTGTTTTCACAATAATTTACTGATTGTAACCGTCTTACAAAACAGGGAAAGAAAATTAAGGACAGAACTCCACAATGATAGTTTCAAAACATGTACATGTATTTAAAGTCGTATGAAACGCACTACTTCATAACAAAAAGGTTAACAAATAGCACATCTGTGGTTTCTAACAAAATATCGTAGGCCTACTTTCTATCATTTGAAAAAAAGAAACCACGAAAGTGACTGAATTCTGCATGAAGCTATGTTTAACTGCTTTAGAAAGCACGTTTGAAAATCTAAGACAACAAATATGATCATTAGGTGTGTCTGAAAAGCAATTAGCTCCAAATACTGTATAGATTTACGGTTATATACAGTGAAAGAATTCAGCTATATAACCGTGACAAAGAATGATACATGTAATAAATACTGTTGATAATGATAATAATGATAATAATAATAATAGTAACAATAAAAAACAATGATAATGATAATAATAATGATGATGATGATACAAATAATGATAAAATAATAATAATACTATTTTCGAATTCTTCGCAATCGTACATTTTCAATAGTGTTGTAAGTCCATTCATTATTTATTCTATGTTCTTTATTATTCCACTATGTAAAAACGATTTATATCCGTGTGTCCATATGAATATGTCATTGTACGTTTGCTACTGTTTAATATCTATTGTGTATATTATTTTATATTGTATATTGTTCATGTGCTTTATGTAATGCCAACAACTGAATTTCCAAATGGACCAATAAAATTAATCTGAATCTGAATCTGAATGTATGTGTGCGTTCCGCATAAAGTCTTACGGGGAAAAAACACGCTAATAGAATAATGCAAAATGTGGCCTACAGATTTCGTTTTTGTTAAATCAGAACAAAGAAAATCATCATGTGTGTTGTCATCGGTTGACTTGATGATCCGAACACAATGAACATGTACTTGATTAATCACAGCCTAAAATTGCTGAACAAAACATTCAAATGGAGATTGATATTTATAAACATAAACCTAAGAACAGAGGTGAAATCATTCTGTTATAACAAACAAAAAATCTGATACTAACACTTTATTTGCTTTACAGTATATAGATAATATCATTGTACCACATTGTTTGAATCATGGGATTGATTAACCATGCACAGGCTTTCCAATGAAACAAATGAGTAATTTTGCAAAGACATTGTCAGCACAAATCAATCTTCCCTCAACTGGTGCTTCTTCTTACTAGTTGATCCCTCCCCTATGTTGGAGATTCCTGGAGTCCAAATAAAGTAAACGTGTAAATCCAACTGGTTTAGGAGCTTTAGATAGCATTAGGACGACAGTGCATATTGTCTAGTGCAAAATTTAAGTGTTGTATTAAACGAGAAACCGCGCAGAGAAGCAAAGAAAGCACTAGGAGTGTTAAATCAGAAGGACGGAATGCAGCTTTAAAAATCATGAAACCTAAAATCGGAGGAGGGAAAAGGAGCGACGGTATAATGAAAATGGAACAGAGAACTGACGGAGAATTAATTCGGTAAGAGTGACACAGCGGCAGGCTTATGTGGAACAATCATGGCTTCTAATGACTTTAACATCGATGATTATCATGATGATGGGGAAGGTTATGACATTGTTCAAGGCCAGCGAAAAAAAATTGAGTGCGGCGTTTCATTTTTTAGAGGAGATCTAATTTGACATTCTTTATTTTGTATTGTTCCTTAAACATGTCAAATAAAATGAATGAATAGACATCGCGTTTGTCGACAAATTCATATCTTTTGTTTTGTTCTTAAATGTTATCTAGTATGATGGAGGAGAAATTAATCCCGGTATGAGACAAGGTGACTTAGGTGAAGACAAGGAAATACATCGCTAAAATGAGAGGGAAAGGGGGAAAGAGATCTACGAATGAGACGGAAAGGGACCAAATACAACACACACACACACAAAGTGTAAGAGAAAACAAGAGGAAGCGAGAAAGAGAGTGGAAGCTACGACAAATGTGGAACGCAGAAGAGATAAGGGATAATGGAAGAGAATGAGAGAGAGAGAAAGACAGAGGAAAAGAAAGTGGCGGAAGAAAACAGGAAGAGAAAGGGAAAAAAGAGGAAAACATAGAAAGAGAAAGAAAGAAAACTAAAAAGAGCTGAAATGTACTTAGGAAAAGAGAGAGGAAGAAAAAGAGGGATAGACAAAGGAAAGATAATTGAGAAACAGAAAGAAAGAGGTGGATAGAAAGGAAGATGTAGAATATGATAAAGGGAGGAGAAAGATAGATTACAGAGAGAGAGAGAGAGAGAGAAAACGAGTGAAATGAAGAGGAAGGATGGAAGAAAATAACACGGAGAGGGACAAAATAGAAATGAAGATAAAGGGGGTATGCAGATAGACTGTCAACACAAATGTTCGATAGGGGCATATTATACATAATAATATAAATATGATTATGCCATGTCTCTCCACCCGTATAACATGACAATGTAATACCGTTCATAGTCACGATCAAAATGCCCCCTCCTCCCCTTCAATCTATTTTTGTATTTTCAGCCAATACTAAATCTATATGGCTCGCACATAATACTCATAAATTTAACACGACCAGAAGTGCTCGCCGGTGCATTTCGCGTGTTGCGGGATGCCACTACATGTATACGGGATCTAAGGTGGATATGAACATGGTATATGGTGTATTATGGTCGATATAGTTTTTTTTCTCCCGCATAACATTTACAACCCCTCTTTTCCTCTCTCTCTATCTAACTGTTTCTTTTCATATCTCTCAGACTGTGCCCCCCCCCTCTCTCTCTCTCTCTCTCTCTCTCACACAAATACACACGCACACTTCCCGCTCTCACGGACACAAAACCCCATATTTTCTGTTTCCCCCGTATCGTTATCTCTCTATTTTGGGGATGTTCCCAAATCTCTATCCTTATCTCTCTCTCTCCCCCCCCCCCCCCTCTCTCTCTCTCTCTCACACACAAATACACACGCACACTCGCCCGAGCCCACGCACACAAAACCCCACATTTTCTGTTTCCTCCCGTACCGTTATCTCTCTTTTTTGGGATGTTCCCCCTTCTCTATCCCCTATCTCTCTCCCCCTCTCCCCCTCTCTCTTTCTCTCTCTCTATCTCTCTCTCTCTCTCTCTTACACACACACATCTATACACACGCCCGCTCAAACGCACACAAAACCCCACATTTTTCCATTTTCCCCCGTATCGTTATCTTTCTATTTCTGGGATGTTCCCCTATCTCTCTCTATCTCTCTCTTTCTATATCTATCTATCTCTCTCCCCTCTCTCTCTCTCTCTCTCCCTATCTCTCTCTCTCTCTCTCTCTCTCTGTATCTCTCTTTCCTTTATTTCATAAATGGCTTTTAATAATTTGAGAAGGACATAAATAATTTTTTGGAAGTATCTATTAATTCTATCGTTATTATTAATCATTATTTTCCTCTCTCTTAATTATTCTAGTATCTCTATATTTAAATGCTCTTTCAGCTTCCATTCTTTAACTTCCATTCAATTAACCAAATTTTAAGGGTAATTAAATTTACGAGAAAAAAATTGCCTAAATCCAAAAGATCACTGGCGTGTATAATTTTGCAAATCATCTTCATTGTAGCAAAATAACATAAACTAGTCCCACATACAGTTTAATGTGATATCCTTAAAGATGAAGTTGAGTTCTGGTCATGCGATTGCATTGTGAAAGAAAAGGTGTGGACTCGACCAGAAAAGGTTGATCATCTAGCATATAAGAATTTGTGTGTATTGCAAGGTTCTGGAATCATCAAAATGATAGGAAATTTGGCCAAGTCTTGGTAAAGTTACAAACACTGTACACAGAAAGATATATATAGGACTACATGAACACATGTGGTAAAAATCCTCCCCGGATTTTTACGATGTTACATGATGAAGGCATTTGAAGAGCCATGCTTTTCAGGGAACATGTCTTATCTGATGTTCTTCCACACTTGCATAATAATAGGATGATAACGCTCACAAATTATTTTTCACCTCTTATTAGAACTCAACCTTCTCTTTAACATCGGAAGAGTGTACAGTATTACGGAATATAGTTGAACGAGGACCTTATTATGGTTCTGTCTGAGAAGAAGATTGATAATGACACGTACACAATTTCCAATCATCCAGTTTCGTACCCGTTTACAATGGTATAGATAATGTATACACTAATGAAAAGAGCTTGTCACAATTGCGTGAAGTAAGGGGGGTCTCTTTTTAAACTGGCTAATTGATTGATATTATAGACGGTGGGCAGATTAATGAATGACCGCCCTGCTTCGTGCTGGCTGCACGCATGTAAAGCGCATAAAATAAATTGGCGGTTGTGGGACTGGTGTTTATTTTGCGCCTTAGCTGTTGGGAAGGGGTCTCGTGTTACTGCTGACATTTTGTTTTGAAAACTGATACCCGTCTTGACACACAGCTCACACGGCGCTGTAATTTTGTGTACGCTCAAACATGTGGTGCAGGGGAAATACTTTGACCTGGGCATATTTTAATATAGCAACAAAAGCAAAATTTGATCTAATTTTATTAGAAATATCCTGTTCTGCTTGAATGATTATAAGGTTCATCCTACATTAGATGGATAAAAATGTGCGATAAAAGTAAGAGTGAATAGCAATAGTAGTTTTTGTACAACTAAAACTTTACATAAACATTGTATGTCACGTATGTAAAGGCCTATATATACACTTCTTGTATTACAAGACCTAGTATCTGCTACTCCTATACAACCACTGATGTTGCTTGTAGAAGTTATACATGACTGAGGTATACAATGGTAGCGGTAGTATACAGTAGCATTTGTAGAGTACGAGATTTAGTGTCACGGGTAGCATATTTCATTTGACATACTGCTACGAAAATTAATGTATGAAACTACGAGATAATTTTGGTCTGTCTCAAAGAGGAGAAAAAATGTTGGTTTTAAAATAAATGCGTTTTAAAATACAATTCAAATCAATTCAATCTACATAATTATTTCCTTCATAACATATGAATAGCCAATATGAAAATGAACATCATGAAATACATATTTAAATTTATGTATATGCTTATTATTTCACTCCGTTTTATCACTAAGCCACATCAGTATCCTACATTTTATTTCAACAATTTTCTTGCCCATCCCCAACCCCTCCCAAGTTCATTTATTAAAAACCTGCATCCCCCTTTTTTACCAAACATTTTGAGGTTTCCATTTTAATCATGTAATTGGCGCCCCCAATGCGGCATCGCAACATTGATTGCGCAATAAATCTTCTAATCTGTTCCCTGTCACTCTCTTGATCATCACAATTTCTCCCACAAACTCCCTGATTAGTCAGTGTAAAGATTAATGAAACAAAAAATAACGGAGATTATAAAAAGAATCGTTAATCGAACACTTCATTTATGGTGCGGCGGCGAGTAGCCAGCGTTTGAAGTAAGAAAGGTGAACGTCCGCCGCTGACCATCCCATGCTTGTGATTTGGTACAAGGCTCGTTCTCACTGCATCCAAAATTTCACCCGAGTATCGAAATAAAATGTTATGCGCAGCCCTTCCTGCAATAAGCCAGTTTACGGTTGCAGTCTGAGCGTGAGCAGATAAAGGTCATTTGTACCAAAAAGGTAAAACCCACAGAGATGAATACTGGACATGCGCTCATGAAAGTTATGTAACATTATTCAGTTATGCACCAACGGTACATTCTAAGATACGCAGGTGGAAGTTTTCTTTTCAAGAGGGCAAACAAAAGGTATTCATGAAGCACATCTAGGACTTCGGCAGTTATTATTCTAAGATGCTCAAAGTGGAACTTCTCCATGTGTAAAAGATCTGTGGATATTTGGGGTCATTTGTACCATGTGCTATCTGTAAACTCCCTTATAGTCAGCAATTTAAAGAAAATACTGTGCCAAACTACGAGGTTGCGCATC
Source organism: Strongylocentrotus droebachiensis (assembly GCA_035222895.1). Lineage (NCBI taxonomy): Eukaryota > Metazoa > Echinodermata > Echinoidea > Camarodonta > Strongylocentrotidae > Strongylocentrotus > Strongylocentrotus droebachiensis. The sequence continues at coordinate 339,899 of JAVYIG010001308.1, forward strand.
TTGACTTAAGGCTTGTTCAGATGTGGCGCTGTAAATATTACACTTTACGTCATCATTTTGGGAAGCAACAACGCTGCCGTTTGGCCGCGTCAAATCCTAACCAGCCGACTTGAGTTCGCATTACCATAGTTGTAATACATGAATCGATCGGCATCACAGCCGGCAGTGTGAACGCGAGGATCAATACAGAAGTGTGTTTGCGTAAGAACACAGCAGGAGTGATAATCTGTTTTGAGTAGAGGCACTAATTTTATCAAATGACGCTGAATTGAATTGCTTTAATGATCTCTTTCATTTAGATCTCAACCTATTGATTAAAAAGTTGGATTATGTAATGCTGCGTGCACGCGTGTATCGTTTAATTACAATGAAAACAGATTTTAATCCCGCTATTAACTTTTTAGGATGTACGACTTGCAATTATTTCAAGCTATCAAAGTGATACCAGCCCTGTTCACGAGATCACTACTCTGCTTTTAGCAGCAAAACATCTAGCACAAGATTCTCCCGACATAGAAACGGGAATTCAGATTAAAACGCCCCCCCCCCCCCCGCAAAAAAAAAAAAAAAGTGGACCTTTTTGTTTGCTTTAATTATGCAAAAAGGGGCACAATATCCCTGAAAATTGTGGATCCGGGCTAACTCGGACCAGGGGACAACTCGGCCCAGCTGCAAAAACAGTCATTTTTTGTCAGTTTACCCTAACTCTAACCCTAACTTTAACCCTAACCCTAACCCTAACCCTAAACCTAAACATGCAAAAAATGACCGTTTTTACAGCTGGGCCGAGTTGTCCCCTGGTCCGAGTTAGCCCGACTCCAAATTGTACCCCCACTTGTACAATAACGTATATCTTTCCATAGTGAAGACTACACAAATTGTGGTTAGATCATTACTAAGTCGGCTTAGGCCTATATAGTGGCTGGAAATAGTGGCTGAAAAAACTATCATGATCAACAATTCACAGGCTTCTCCTTTAAAGGGATCGTTTAACAATGTTAGATCTGAGATACACGGTCCTACATGTTACCAGTGTCTGTGATATGGTGTAATATTGAAGCCCTAAAAAAATCGCGCTTCAAAATTATCAAGAATTGCCTCAAAAAAGTAAAAATCTTTGAGTGACCGGTTTTACCATACTCGTTTTCCCCAATAGACTGTAGTGTTATGAAAACCGTTCGGCGAACGGTTTTCAAAATTTGTAATTCCAATCATTAATATCTTGATAATCAGACAGGTGATCGGCTTGTAAAAGTCATGGAGTTCCTGACTGACCAAAAGGTTTATAGTTATCATTGCAACATGAGCTAAATCAAGGATTATTTTTAAAGGGTCTAAGACAAAGTTACCTGATCCCTTTAAAGCTCTGTATACACTCGGACAAGCCTTATCAATGAGCATCGGAGAGAACCTAAAGCCGTCGGTCCTCTGATTGCTTACTTAGCAGTCAGGTAAAAATAACCACCACTACTACTACTACTACTACCCTCGTAACGCCAATTGTCCAGTGTCTGTCTCTTTTTTCTCGTCAATTTAATTTCCTTCATTTAATAGCACTACGCATATTACTTAACATGAACGTGGGTTGACTTTAATAGCATTCTAGGCCGAGCCAAAGATAAATGCATTTAAAGTAAAAAGATTTATCTAGCACAGAATATGAAGGAATTCGGTCTAGTGATCTTAGGGCAGCAACAAGCCAGAAAATGTCACAAAAATCAAAGTCTTGGCTTGAGTCCACAGGTGGATTGTCTGTCAAACATTGAGCTCGAATTCACAAAGCCGTTTTAAACAAAAACCGTAGTCTAAACAATCAATTTTCCTTTTAAGGTTCACAGCCGGGATTAGGCCAAAGTTATTCAATACACAGACATCTTTCTCGTTTGCCACAAAAATAAAATTAGTGGTTATAAGACCATGCATTACTTACCTTTAAAACATAGTTGTGACTTTGTGCTAAAAGTTTGTTTGAAGCTCAATATTATTAAACGAGGCACTATATACTAACGATTGCATTTGTTTGTTTTCCCAAGAAGTTACTAGCCATTTCCTACACATGCACCTTTGAGTTGTAAAGTACCTTTCTTCCTTTTGTAGTCAGACAATACTGGGATAGGCCTATACGTTTCAATTCATTTTATTTTTCCATCTTTAAAAAAGAACAAATATAACATAGTATTGACACATTGTATTAAAATAATAATATACACATAAAAATGGAGGGATACCCTTAATAAGGGGGTTGCTTGTAAGTAGGGTCCCGGTAAACAATATCAAATTTACAACTTGGTTAGAGAAATTTCTAAACATTTGAAAGAATTATAAAACAGCACATTACGTTACTTACTAAATATTGGAAATTTGCAAAAGAGAGCACTTTCTTCTGCAAAGCCCCCCCCCCCCCTCCCCTCCCCTCCCCCCTCTCCCACCATCACCTCGGTACGTCCATAGCTACCAATAATAAGACAACCTCTGATGACGGATTGTGTTGCACCGACATTCAGCCTGCGCGGGAAAATTAGATTAATGAAAAATGAGCGCTAGGTCACGAACTTCAAATATTGGAATACAAAGAAAGAAAGAAAAAAAGCTTACCTTCACATAAAATCCTGTTCCATATAGCTCCACAAAATCCACGGGGTTGGAATACAGACAAAAAGTGATAACTCCATTCTATTGCGATGAATGAACTATGACAGCAGTTGATTATACACAGAAGCTGTTAATGATTTGATTTCGTAGTCCCATCGCTTGGGTTTCGTACTGGGTAATATCGAGCGGTATTTCCCCTCGTCCACACTAACACGCATACAGACGGTGGCTGAGCGGAGATAAGTAAAAATGCGCGCTCACGCTGGCGTGTCGCAAAACTGTCTGTGATTGCGTGAGTAGAAGTGCGTTTTCTCACAGCTCGTCAATAAACGAGGCGTCTTCGCTTACCCCAACCCTGACATACTGGCGCACCGCTCTCGGCCATCTCTGGGGGCGATAACAACATTGCTGCTCAGCCGCTGCTCTCTTTCTCTCTCTTCTCATCACTCTCCTCTGTCTGTCCTGGTCTCTCTCCTCCCTTCCTCTATATATATTATATACCCTCCATTCACTCTCTCTCTATCTATCCTCTTTCTAAGTCTCTTATCTCTGTCTTTTCTTGGTCTCTCCCTTTCTCTTTTCTTAATTGGTCTCTTTTCTCGATCCCCCTGTCTCTTTTCGACACGATCGCAACTATTTTAGAAAAATTAACTCAACTTCAATTATAATACCCATATGAACATCCCATAGAAATGATAGAAATCCCATGTTAGGATTATGTAATATTCGTATATTTCAATTGGAGACGATTTCAATATCTCTCCTCTCCTTGTTCTGTTATCCCCTCTCTCACTACTCCCCCTCTTTTTTCTGTCTGGTCTCTCCTCTCTTCCCCTCTCTATTTGTCTCTCCTAGCCCTCGATATTTTTGTCTCGTCTCTCTATAATTATCTCTCCTCTCTATCCTCCTCTGTTTATCTCGTTTCTCTAATTTTCTGTCTTCCCCTCTCTATTTGTCTCTCCTAGCCCTCGATATTTTTGTCTCGTCTCTTTATATCTCTCCTCTCTATCCTCCTCTGTTTATCTCGTTTCTCTAATTTTCTGATCTCTCCTTTCCACCCATCTCTCTATATCCCTCTCTCTTTATCTCTTTCTCTCTTTCTTAGTCTCTTCTCTCCATCCCCCATATCTTTCTTCCACCATTCTTGGTCTGTTCTCTCCATCCCTCTCTCTCTGTATCTCTCCTCTCTTCTCTCTCTCTCTCTCTCTTTATTTCCATCTCACTTTCTCCATCGCCTGATTACTGCGTCTTCCGTTTACGCTTCTCTCGACCATGTATATTTACCACTATATATCACTTTGCACTTTGCGCCCTTTGCCAAATCTTCCAAATAAATTAAAGTTTATCCTTTCGTACCATAGTTCTCTTTCTTTCATTCTATCTTTTTATCACAATCCAATCTCCATTCCAAATGTCTTGTATCTTTATATCTGTTTGCATGAGAATATTTTATTTTTTTGCAGGCTACCGCAATATGTTTCCTCATTTCCTTTTTTTTGTCACCGTTCTCTTGCATTCTCTCCTACACTTTAATTAATTTTGTTTCATCACTTCTGTATCCTTTTCTTTTCTTTCTTTAATAATATACTACTTTGTTTTCCTTATTTACCAATGCATTCTTTTTAGCCTTGTAATAATTTTCTAAAGCGTCTCCCTTCAAACTGCTTTAGCTATTGGATTGCTGTCTTTATCCCTCCCACAATCTTCCCTCCAACATGTTATCATACTGTATGTTATACTATCTCAAATATGTTACATAATTATTAATTTACAATTTGATAATACCATCTCATTAATTAACCCCTCCTCGTTTAAGGTTTATACTTGAAGTATTGTATTGCATATATATAATCATCATCATTTCAGTAAGTTAATAACTAGAAATGCAATCGTGTCACAACGATATGCACGCAATGACGCCCGTGTTTCTACGTGTCAAACGAAAGAGCATCTCTCGGACTATCCAGAGCAATTCGTTAGAAGTATGTAGCTTCTGTGTTAGTGGATATAGGTAGGGCAAAAGAAAGGCCTAAAAACGGCCCGAAACGGGAAAAAATGGCACCTGGACGTTCACGCATGACTGACTCCTGAGAGCGAAGATTTCAGTGACCTTAATAGGATGCTAGAGACTACGCCTAAGAAGTTTGAAGGGAATTTGGATAGAGGAAGGTATACAAAGGGCTCGCAAGCACTGCGTTCAAAACCAATGGGATTGTAGTAAAATGTAGAACACATGATGGCGCATGATGTGGCACTAACGGTGTCAATACTATAGTCATGCTGCGAATAAAATTTATATACATATATCATATATCATTTAAAAAAAGTATATATATCATCATCATTATCATCATTTCAGTAAGTTAATAACAATTGTGAAACTAAAGGTTAAGTTGTAAAAAACAGTAATACGATCAGTGCTACTGTTTGGCCTTAGAACGTGCACTCTGACGAAAAAAGAAGAAAAGATAATGGAGGTTGCAGAAAAGAGGATACTACGAAGGATACCAGGGGTAACATTACAATACAGGAGAAGAAACTAGAAAATAAGAAAGGAGCTGAAGATAGCTATCCTTTTAGAGAAGGTTTTGGAGATGAGATTGAGATGAATTGAGATGTAATTCTTATAATATTATTGTTTCCAGACGTAATATCCTCCATGTTGTTATAATGTTTGTTTTCTGCATACATTCGAGCATGTGAAATAAATATATGTAATTCAATTTCTTTTCAATTAAGTTAAATTCTAATCAATTCAAATTCAATTCCAATCAATTCAATTTAAATCAAACTTAATTCAATTCAACTCCATTCAATTTCATTCCATTCAATTCCATTCAATTCAATTCATTTCACTTCAGTTCAATTCAATTCAATTTTGTTTCATTCAAATTCAATGGATTGGAACTTGGGGAGGGCTGACGTAAAAAAAAACAGCAAGGGACATTATGACGCAAGCAGTGAAAGGAAGCAGAGAAAGAGGAAGGCCGACAACTTGTTGTTAGGATACATTCAAAGAGAAACAAGGGATCTGAATCTAACAGCGGCTCAAATAGGAAAAATGCTGAGGAGAAATGGTGCATGGAATAGTAAAAGTAGTAGTAGAAGTGGTAGTATGAGTAGTAGTAGAATTGGTATTAGTGGTGGTATAGTAGTATTAGAACTAGTGGTAGTGGTAGTAGCAGTAGTGGTAGTAGTAGTATGTAGTAGTAGTAGTAGTAGTAGTAGTAGTAGTAGTAGTAGTAGTAGTAGGAGTAGTAGTAGGAGTAGTAGTAGTAGTAGTAGTAGTAGTAGTAGTAGTTATAGTAGAAGTAGTAGTAGAAGTAGTATGTAGTAGTAGTAGTAGTAGTAGTAGTAATAGTAAGTTAACGATTAATTTCGCGGTTTATGCTTATTTTAAACAAGTTTTTTTCTTGCCATAACCTTGCCATCATCATATTGCTTCCCTTCCCCATTTTGGAGTATATGATTCCCCCAATTGCCCCCTCGTATATTGATTATAGAGGGGGAGGCTTGAGACAATCCCCCCCCCCCCCCCCAACAAAAAAAGCTAGATTATTAATGATCTAACACAAGGCAGATGTAGAGACAATGTAGAGACAAAGTTGCCCGTTCCCCCATCATCCTTTCTCTTTCTCTTTCTCTCTCTCTCTCTCTCTCTCTCTCTCTCTCTCGTATAATGTCAATATTCTTTTTCAAAGTTGTAAATGGTAATTGGGTTAAAGGTTGATAGAAGGCATTACAATTATTAATATCAAAAGAAACTCTCATACCAGCTCGAAATAAAACTTGGTGTTTACCAACAGATCGAAGTAATGACACCGTATACATGTCATGACAAGATACGTGACCCATTTGCTCAAGCCTTTATCCATGCGTTGATCTTCATTAATTTTCTAGGTCATGTACTATATATGAAATGTTTATTTACGTTATTTACAGAAAATGGGCCATTTCATCACAGCTCATTGATGAAACGTTCCAATTTCAAATATGATTATGTATTTAATGTACACACGTAGATGGTGCACGGGGGATTTCGTCACATTAGAAAAGTGCATCAGACCTTTGGTGATCACGTGCCCTACAGGATGGAATAAACGATGATGAAAGAGAAGCCGGAGTAAAAAAAATGACAACAAATACCGAGATAGAGAGAGAGGGGGGAGAGGGGGTGGTTGGTTCTAGAGGGAGGGGTCATATCCAAGCCCCCCCCCCCCACCACAACAAATAAAACAAATAAAACAAATAAAACAAATAAAACAAATCAATTCTTGATTTTAAATGAATTTAAGCGAGACACAATCATGCAGAAAATTAATTTCAATAGCCCGCCATAGCCCCCTTTAAAAAAAAAAATATCTGGTATCGCGACTACTCTTCCTTCTTTCTCCACAGTGGAAAAGTCAAGCAAAAAATAATAATCTACATCCATCAATATATTATAGATTTTGTTCAAAAAGATTGCTGGATAATGCGACCATGGAGTATCGTTTTATTTTATATAAGGTACAATCAACTTTAATTTTCTAAAATGATAAAAATATTAATCGTAATCTTAGAAGAACATAAATGACTTATAGCTTTCATGTTATATCATTTTGATTAATCTGGTTTTAATATTACTTCGTAAAAAGAAAATCAAAAACATGATATCATAATTAGGTAGAATAGTCTTACTTTGAATATAGGAAGTATACATTTATCCATCTTATCGAAATTATAGTTAGAGTATAGGGCGTGATACTCCTGTTTCCACGACAGCAATTCCTTCAGCTTAAAGCATATAAAAATGCAAACGATATGAATGAAAAAGAAGAAAATCAACATAGGATGTATTTTGATCAATACACATTGGTGTGATAGGCACAAGAACCCAATATGCAAGTCAGATCAATATTCGGATATTGCTGGAAAAGTGTAAATGTGGTAATATTTGATATTCAACCTGAGAGGAAAATGTATGATGAGGCTTGCCCGAAATCTGTCCGATTTTCAAGAGTGAATGCTTTAGCATAATCTATATAACCTGATGTAGCCAGGGAACGTGTCAGTGTAAAGTGCATCGGACCCACGGGTCACGTGATCCAGCAATAGCCAGAAATGGGCGCCAATATTTCATCCCCGTTAATGCGGCAGCACGTATTGTTGTGGGCGCGGGATATTGAACGCCTTGTAAACCACAGGAAGAACGGGTATCTGTGTGTATTCCGAATGGCAGAGCCGGGGGCGGGCGGGGTGGGGGTGGGGGGGGGGGGGGGTACTCTGAAAAAGAAGGGCGTCGGGCTGGCGGCGTAAGAAGAAGGGGGAGGTGAGGACAAGGACAGGGGGTGTGGGAGCGAAAGGATATGACCTAGAAAGAAGAGGTTTGGTCGAAAGAAAGAGAAAAACAGAGGGAACGGAAATAGATATAGAGGGAAAAAAGAACGAACGAACGAAAGACACGAAAGCAGTAAGAGATGGATAGATATATAGATATATAAAGAGAACAAGAGATAGGGAGAGAAAGTGAGAGAAAGAGAAAGTAAGATGGGGAGACAAATGAATAGATTTGAGACACAAACAAAAAGAGAAAGTTAGAGAAAGAGAGAGGTGGAGAGACAGGGATATGGACAGGGACAGATAATGAGAAAAGAGGTAGAAAGATATACGAGACAAAATAGAAACTGACAGAGACATACAGAAAGAGAAAGAGATGGACAGAGAGAGATAGAGATAGAGAGAGAGAGAGAGAGAGAGAGAGAGAAAGAGAAAGGGGGGTTGCTACATGTAGATGTAAAACATTCTAAAGACAGAAATGTGAAACATATTCGAAAATAACATGATTAAAAAAAGATACCTGTCCCCCTATCAAGCTTGACTTTCAGCATTAAACTAATTAACTATATATTTCATAAGGTGTAGACAGAAACTAGGAAAACAAATCAAGGGGGAGAGAGAGAGAAAGTGAAGAAGAAGGGAGAGAGAGACAGAGAGAAGAGAGAAAGGGGAAGTGAGAGAAAGAGAGAGGATGAGAGAGAGAGAGAGAGAGAAAGAGAAAGGGGGAGAGAGAAAGCGAGAGAGGGAGGGAGAGAGAGAGAGATAAAGAGAGAAGGAGAGAGATAGAGAGAGAGATATCTCAATGTACTTTGCACCAAAAACTGTATGAACTGTGCCCAAAATTTTATGTAGTGTGCATTTTTTTGGGAACTATGCCCTAATTTTTTGAATCGTGCACCTTTTTGTTTGAACTATGCCACATGTTTGGGTAGTGTGCGCTTAGGTGCATAATGACTATCAAATATCCTATGTACTATGCGTCGATAGGTGGGGCATAGTACATATAATTGGGGGCACGATTACCTGAGCGTCGGCCATTATGTACGCGTACCATGTACCATTCATGCGGTGCTTCATCGTGCGATAAATATCTCATCTGCTCAGAAGCAAGACGTTAAGTTGATCTAACTTAATACTGAATCATGTCATGGGTAAGTATCTAAGTATGTTCAATGTCATTTTAAGTTCTATCATCAAAATGGGCCAGGAGAAAAGTGTAAACTGAATGTAAAGGCATTATTTAATCTAGTTAACTGCAATGTTGAGTGTATCGTTAAATCTTGTTTAGTTGTTGGCCAAGTAGCGTTGGCCCATATGTCCATTTCTGTGTGAGTAAGATTTAGACCTAACTAGAAATTGGAATGCCTAATTAAAACTTTGAGTACAGCTTACAAGGATTTCCCAGATTAAAGTGCCATGTATAGGTGTCTTTCATGTAAAAACAATCATGAACTGCGCGTAAATTCAATGAGTGTGCTGCATGGGTACATTTGTTTTTGAAATGTCAAAAGACAAAAATGACACTGCACTGCCACCTTTTCTTGTAGTTGTAGAAATTAAAAATGTTCTTGCTCAAAATTTGATGAGAGTTTTGGGAGGGGGTGAATTGAGACAAGTAGCCGGAATGAGTGGGGGCATGCAGACTTCGGACAACACAGATGACAATATCAGCCTGAGGAGTTGAGTTGGTGCCCTTCATTTTGTCTGGGCACACCGCTATAACGTAACATTATTCTTAAATTACAACTTTCTGTAAACAAATATCATGTTGCTTTACTCATTGCGGATATAACGTATCGAAAATAATATCCCTAGTGACATTCGTTTGTCTCGCAATGTATGTATGTATGTCGTGATCTTTTAGATCCCTTGTTGACCATACATTGCGAGACAAACGAATGTCACTAGCGATATAATTTTCGATAAACATCATGTTCTTTGAACATATTCATAAGCCTTATAGAGTCTATAGTTATACTAATTCCAGGATATGAACAAAACAGAGCAATTTTATCAAATATAACAATTTAAACACTAAGCCCTGCTTACCTAGTATAAGCGGGGTGAAGGTCACGCATGGTTCACTGAAAGCTAGCTGCAACGACCCTCTTACAGATGTAATCTATCAGAATTTCTTTTCAGGAAGGTAGGCCTACAGTCAATTCAATTTGATTTGATTTCAAAAAAATATTTTCTTGCTGCACGTGCTAAGTAAAGCATACTTCCAATTTGATTTGTTTTTGTGCGATGCTAAATTTGTTATGATACTTTTGTTAATCCAAAAGATTATTACAAAAGGAATACGAGCCATGTTTACATGTGTTTTTGCTTCGGAATAATAATTTGTTAAATTTCAGAATCAGCAATGAGAAACAAGCAAGTGGTCTTTGCACAATAACAATTGTATATGCGTAATAAGATTATCCACATTATTAGCCAATATGCCCTTGTTGGCACAAAAAAAAGGAAAATCAGGAAAACTACTACTTTTCAAACAGTGTGTAAAAAAGGAACTCACATGAATCGCCTCCATGCTATAATATCAGTAATATTAGAAATTACATTAATTTGTTTTCCTCGATCCATATGCTGGGCATCTTAACGAGCCTCATTTTTTATTCAGAGCATGCATAACTAAATTGTTTTAATAATTATTTATATGTGATGAAAAAAATTGTTAACATATGAAAAGCATTACCAATTCAATCAATTCAATTTTCTTCCTGTAGGATTCCCATACAAAGAGAACACAGCATTCGGGAAGTGAGGGTGGCAGTTTTCAGGAAAGACCGAAAGACTGCCCACTATGTACAGGCAAAAATTTGACCCGATTGTCTAATCACCTCTCTGCGGTACATGGGATGAGCAAGGACGAGAGAAAAAAATTCATGCAAGGTTAGTAATCGACAACACATTATATAATTACACTTCTGTTAGAAAATTCTATAATGAAGTGGATTCTATTTGTTAGAATGTTAAATCATCTGATAGACTGTTAGACAATGTGACTGGATGTTTACAAATGTTGTCTTGCCTAAATAATTTTCTCTTTCCATTGGCAACTATTTCATTATTGCATTTCAATGATTTATGATAATTCTTAACCATATTTTTATATTGTTTTCTATTATTTCCCTTGGAAAATACAAGAAAGAAAAATCATTGTAATGTGTATTTTGTTTCATTATATTAACAAGGCAAGTAAATAATGAAAAACTTAAGAAAGAAATATGATTTCTGTATAACAGGTATGAATAAAAGTGTCATTTGCTTTGTTTCATGCTACAGACCAGAAATGCCAAAGCCAAAGCAAAGAAAGAACCTTGATGCACTGCCTAAAATAAATAAGTACACCATCTGGAGCCTTGCAAAACCTTTTCAATGACAGGAATTACAGGTGTGTAAAGTATTTACTGTACACTATTAAAACATGTACCATATATAACATGGTTTCCTTTTTTTAATTCATAAAGTGCACATGTATTGTTTTTATTGTTGAATACCTCCTCATGTCACCTGATTATCAATATTTCCATCTTTTGCTAATTTTTCATATTCAATTCAATTCTTAGTCGTTAATGGGTATCAAGAGAGAAATACTGAGAGAAATGCTTTTGTTTGATGTCCTCTAATGACAATTAGAGACAGAACCTGTAAAGAGGTCCTTTGCAAAGTTTGCTACACTTAAAGAGAGAGCATTGCCAGTGATGTGTAAGCATTGTATTACTATCAGGTACTCATGATTAACATTATCATATTATCTTTCTTGTGGTGAAGTATATCCACAACTATTTTTCAAATTGCAGGATACGTTAAAGGTACTATGTCCCTTTTGCAGCCAACCTCAAATTCTGTAGAACTTTGCAGGAATTATGAATATGTCATGTATGTCCTATCTGTGAAATTTAAACGTAGCAGTGTCCTCATATTCAAATTATGCAAGGAAACCTGTTTACTTGCTAGATTTCACTGTCAGACACTATTGAGTGACTGACTGGCTTTTTTTCTTCTTTGGTAATAACATACATGAAAAGAGTTGTAAAGGGTACATGAGCATTTGTCTACATCAATAACCCACTTCTTGTGATGGCCAAGATTAAACTGATTAAATCTTTGCACAATATAAAACGTATGACCATTCGGTACAATTGTTTGAAAATCAAGACTATTACTTTTGGGCTCTATAGCCCTAAAGTCGATTTGACAACTAATAGTCGTTATTTTCTCACTTGAAGACATTTTCAAGCCCCACCTTTTTTAGGGAAGTTCTAAATTAGTATTATCTTTCAAATGCAGTTGGAATTTAACTTTTTCATTTTTTTGGACTGCAAATGGGACATAGTCCCTTTAATGTAAGATATGTGCATGTATGTTATGATATTTTTTTCCTTTCTCTATTCTCACTTTTCTGTATTTGAATTAGATCAACTAAGGCATGAAGCATCAGTAAGCTGGCCCAAACTAAAAATGCTACGGGACGACTTCATTCTTATTTTGCTGACAAATGGAGCCCACGAAGTGGAAGTGATGTTGTCGCCAAGATGCAATTAGATCGTGAGCAGAACGCCAAACATCAAGACGGGAAGCAAGTGATTAAGGTAAAGTAAATCATTTCAACAGATCTTGAAAAGTTGAACACAATTTATTTCATTTGCAATATGTACCCTGAAATTATATCAAAATTATGATGAATACTTGTTGAGAAAATGATGGCAAAATAAGACATTCTATTGAATCTAATTCATACTCTCCTGTGACAACAAGTGGCATTGACAGAAAATATCTTTGCACTGGTTCTTCAGTTCAGGAGATAACTGAGAAGTTTAATCAACTTTTCTCTGAGGAAGAGGATGGTGCTTTACTTTTCATTTACTTTTTGCTGAACTAAACTCGACCAAGGGAATACCAAATCTTACATTGTCATATTTCTTCTTTTTTTGTTTTCAGAGAAAAAGGAGGCTCCTTTCTAAAAGCGATGAAGAAGACATGAGAGGTGCCATGGAAAGGGCTATGATAAGTCAAATGTTTGCATAGAAGACAAAATGAGGGTGTTTTAGAGAAGTTGTGAGTATTTTTCAAACAATAATGTGGTAAACCTTTAATGTTGGTCAATATGCAGAGGCCTCCCTTTTATCAAACTCTTTGAGACCAGTAAATTAACTCTGTTCTGTCAGGATTACACAAACAATAAATTAACAAGAAAGTTTTCCATAGTGAATGATGTCCCACTGTATATATTATCAATAAATATGTCTTTTTGCATAAAATTTTCCCCTCCTTTTGACCAGTGATAGTAGTCTTCCCTGGGACCGTGTTGACAATAACACTTGGTGTTACCATGATGATCTACTATCATGAACATTATATTTTAGACCACAACAACAAAGATATTCCAAATTTTGAAATGAATGGCACTGCTATATTTCTCAAAAGTGGAAAACAATTTTATTTTTTTTTAAATGCAGCACTTAAATGCAGCTGCCTTATTATTGTGCTTTCTAGTTTCTTTGTTCTTGTAACATCTTTCCAGAGTAGATTGCAATTGCATGGCTATATACAATACCTGTTTTATCCAAATGATTTACAGGATCACATTCCATTCCTTATTTTGGGAATTATTTTCATTACTTTACATGGACTTGTGGACATATATTAGTCACAAGTATTAATAGTCAATTAGCTGTTGTATGTATGACATTATATTCATTTGCTCTCTGAATTGTGTGTATCAATATTTTTGATCAAGATATCTTCCATTTCATTGAAAATGCAGAAATTAGTTTTTTATGCTTATCAGGATAAATCTTGAATAATTTTTCAAATTTTGTTCTTGATTTTTTTCTTTTGCAGACAAACGAGGCCTACGAAAGAATAAGTAGCCAGGTGAAGGGGAACATCAATGAGGACCATTTTATGGGGCACAGAAGACTAGCTTTCAGTTTGATGAATTCCAAGCAGTGTTCACATTTCAAATCCTCTACCTGCGAGTTAGACCCGATTCCAACATATTTCCTCAAGGAATGCATCAAGGAATTAGCTCCAGTCATCACAAGGATTCCAAACTTGGTTTTGGACGCTTTCCTGATTCACTGAAGGAGGCTCATATTTCGCCAATTCTTAAGGGAGATGGACTTGAAAAACGGATCGATACCATTTCATTTGCTTTGCACTGAAATACATTCAGCGAACTCAGCTCAAAACCTCGACTAGATGAACATTTGACATTGTCAGCTTATGTGAATCATATCTGCAAAGCAGCATCATTTGCTTTGCTGAAATACATTCAGCGAACTCAGCTCGAAACCTCGACTAGATGAACATTTGACACGGTCAGCTCATGTGAATCATATCTGCAAAGTAGCATCATTTGCTTTGCATAAGATTGGGACAATTCTTCCCTTTCTTTCAAAGAGGTCCACATAAAGACTTGTTCATGCTCATATAGTTTCTCACCTTGATTTTTGTCATGGTATCTTATATGGTCTTCCTGATAATGACATTCAGAAGTTGCAAAGAATCCAAAACTCTGCGGCATGGTTGATTACTCGCACTCGACTTCATGATCACATTAGCTCAGATTTAGAAAAACTACACTGGCTTCCAGTAAAACAACGAATTGATTTTAAGATTTTGACATTGGTGTTCTTGTGCATGCAAGGATTAGGCCCTGATTACTTACAACAATTGATAAACAAATATCACCCGGCAAGAAACCTGCGCTCTCAGTCAAAATCCTCCTTAGTTTATCAACAAATTACTATAGTGCGAGATCTTTTTAACTGGCAGCTGCAGAGTTATGGAATAAATTACCTGGTCATCTTAACCAGGTTCATACAGTAGAAAATCCAAGAGTCTCTTAAAGACACATTTATTCGTTTGTTAAATTAGTACAATGCAGTTATTCTTTCTCTTCTTTTCCCTCATGTCTGCTATTATCCCTTCTTTTCTTTTTTCTGAGCGCATATAGGGACTTAAATTTATTGTTGTGATATGCGCTATATAAGGATGGTTTATTATTATTATTATATTTCTTTGTCTAATTAATTATTAAGTTATTAATGTCAACCACTATATCAACCGGAAGATGAACAATTTATTCAAATATGGATGTTGTTATGGATCTGGAATGTACATTGACTAATTCATTATCTAATATATCTGAAGCAGTTAGCATTTAATTCCTAAAGATATTAACTTCTGCTACATTTTTTTTTCAAGTCATCATTTAGGAGATGCAACGAAATGAACAATGGTTTTGGGCAAGCATGTTAGGCTATTTGAACTTAACAAATTTTCTTTTCCATGGAATATATAGTGCACACTTACTGATATTCTTCATAAACTTTAATGCTCATCTACCAACATTTACCATTTTCAGACTTAAATTGCTATAACTTGTAGCATCAATTTGTATTCATCAATTTTGTTCAAATTCAGAGGAAATATTTGTTTCGAGGAGGAAAACATTTTGATGATGGGTTTTAGGAGTACCTATATGGTGAACCAAAATATTGCAGTTTTTCAAGAAGTATTCTGATTTTTCAAATCACTTGTATCTCATTATGAAAACAGCAGAAATTTTCAAATAGCCATCATTAAATTGAAGTTATATAAACTTACAATTTACCTGTAAATTTAACAAGTGATATACCTGTACACTTCTGAGTAGTCTAGTAGTGGTTGGAGTTTGGATTTCTAACAATCTGTAATTTCTTGTTTCTACCCAATCCATACAACTTGAGTGTTTGTAATGTTAATTCTATTAAGATTGGACATACTTGCAAAGTCATCATATATATGTACTTGTCTATCTATCAGTTTTGAACAAAAAAGGGCCAGTAAGGTTTCTCTTTTCATTCTGATGAATTTAAGAAATTCAACGAAAACTGCCCATGACGTTTTATTTGTGATCGCCTCTCTTTCTTTGAGAACAGGGTGTTCATATTTGTCGGTTTGGAGACTTCATTTTCTGTTAACAATTTTTAACAAACTCAGTAGGAGCTATGGTTTGTACTGTGTAGAGTACTTTCTATTACTTCATTTGTTCTTGATATAACACTTGACATCTATACTTTTGGTGACAAAATTTGTCTGATCACATTGCTTGTAAGATTTAAAAAAAAGCTTGATTGAATACTGATTTGAAGCCTCCAAACAAATCATTCGAATCCTAAGATACTTGACCATAGATAGTAGGAAAATGCTCCACTTTTTGAAAAAGAGGGAGAGAATTTTTTGTGTTAACACCTGAAGCCTCCAGGCCTCTGTAACATCAAAAAGATTAATTTCCATTTGTTTAACCCTAGACTGGTCTGTTGCATTCTTAATCTGAATTGCAATCATATGTTAAGATGCGCCGACTGCTTTAAAGCTAAACATAATTAGATATCAAGGGAATTATTTGACAAACTAACTGATG